>CM069081.1:2737500-3110000 GCA_035578085.1 Solanum pinnatisectum
AATTGGTTGGAGATTTGTGCAATGTTCCTTCATATCCCAGTGATCTTCAGTGATCAGTGAGTTGATCCTTTGTTGATGTTCCTTGCCATCTTGAGTTGTTGAGATCAGTGAGTTGATCTTTATTGATGTTTCTTGCCATCTTGAGTTGCTGTCTATTTCGTTTTTCCCTTTTAGGCTTTAGTGATTGGTAATCTGATTGACTCAAATTGATTTTCCTTGTCATCTTGATTGTCATTTCCTTTTCGGCTTCTAATAAATGGATATATGATTGATGTAGTATCCATTTATCCTCCTTTAATGATGTCTGTATGATCTCCAGATCTTCTACTTGAATCACTCTATTGATTTATCTTATTGCCTTCTTTTGTCGACATCCGCAGATTTTGCTTTCCTTGATTTCCTGTCATTATTCAAAATACATTAAGTTAACAATCTCCCCCTTTTTGATAATGACAACTTTATCAGTAGGATTTTAATTTTACTTCCCTGTTTTGGTAGGTATACGTCTCCACCTGAATGTGTGCTCCCCCTTTCTTTGTGTGATGTTGTTGTGAGTCAAGTATGTCTCCCTCTTTGGCATAATCAAAAAGGAAAACAAGGCATAAAAAGAGATACAGGCATATAATTCCATACAAAAGCAGATATATAGAGAACGAGTGTCGGGGTAGGCACCCCAATATTACAGTCCAAAAACATAAGAAAGAGGAGTCAAAGCTCCACAAACACAGTCTTAACAGAACATAGCAAAAGTCACAGACTAACAACCACGACCAAGGAAGTACTTGAGAGTGTTGAGCACATTACAGCAGAAAGAGTAATAAGTGTGCTCAACATTCTTGGAGAAGTTGGAGTAAGAAGTGTGCACTGTCATAGCTAGGTCATTGTGGGCTGAGTCAGCTCCAGTCTTAATGGAGTTAACTTCTTTGAGGATGGTGTTTACAGAGCGAATAACCTGCTTTTTAAGTCCTTCTACTTCTAGACGAAGTTTGCCAACATCAGTGCTAGAATCCTTGTGCAGCTGAAAAACCTTCCCAAGCGTGTCCTGTAGTACCTGCATGTGAGGCTTCAAACCATTCAATCTTACCTTGTTAAGGTCCTTTGAGAAGCAGAGCAGCTGAGTCGACTGAGATGAGAGTGAACTTAGGTGCATCAGCTCGTTGTTGAATGGACTCCTTTTTATACCACTTATCATTTATCAGAACATATCCCATGCTGGAGAACGTACGTGTATCATAAGTAGCATCAATAAGAGAAGATCGACTAGCGAGTCAACTATGATACGGGATATCAACAGCCCATAAGGCAGACTAGAGGAGGAATTAGTATCCTCAAGGTTCTCCACCATGTACTCACGAAACCAGAGCACCCAGTTGATAGATGCTTTTTCAACACACTATAAACAACATGCACATCTCTGTTGGAGATGTTGCTAAGAGATCCCTTCCGTGGAATTAGAGTAGTAGCGACTATATGAGCAAGAATACATATCTCAAATCCAAGAGATAGGGTTCCAAAGTTAGTAATATCAGCACCAGTTTCAGAAACAAACAACTTTGCATTTTCCAAAGAGATTTCAAAGTTTTCCAGCTACAGATTTGCATGCATGAAGGGGATATCACCAGAAAAGTCAGATCCAAACACATCCTTAAACAAAGAATCATTCAATACAATGCGATTACCCAACACAAGAGTCTCCCATTCAACACTATCAGCAGATACCCAAAGATTAGCATAAATAGATGGACAAGTTCTTCATAGAACTCAAGGCCACAAAGACGAAGTAACAGAGATAGTTTTTGAGCACGAAAAAATGTATTTACAGCGTAGTGAGACACTTCCAACTGCTCCAGATTGACCACCCTTCCAGGTACAATTGGATACTAGGAGAATGATACAAAATAGATTTTATACTCTAGTACCTAAAATCGCAAAGAGTCTTCATCAGTGAGGGAGTTATGGAGGGCAAAGCGGGCTTTCTTGGAGACTTTCTTCTTCATAGTAGATGGACGCTTTTTAGTCGAGAAAGAAGGACCGACAGACTCAGCTTCTGAAGAATCAAAAGAGAGAAGGTTGATTTCAAAAAAATTAGAGGGAGAGGTGGAAACATTTTTCGGAGAGGCCATTGATCTAGTGCGGGTCATATTGAGAGAATAGAAAGAGGGGTAATGAAGAACAGGGGAGAAGAGGCGACAAGATATAGAAGAGGAGAAGGAAAGATGAAGAGGCGTCTGAATAAGAAAAGACAGATGTGATTGAAGAGAAGGGTTTTGCAGAAAAGGAAGAGTCTAGGAAATAAAAAAGGAACGGAGATCAAAGTTGGCCATAAATAGAGCAAACAATTAGGATTAGTAATAAAAACAAATAAAAATAAGGACAATTAATTTGAAAAGACAGTAATACCTAGCCAATTTCTAAGGAAGCAAAATCTTTCTTCAAGCAGGGGTATTATAAAAAATCGGCCAATTGATTTTCAGAATCAACAAATTCTAAAATGAAATCCCCATTTTCAACATGATCATGAATAAAATGATGTTTGATATCTATATGCTTCACTCTAGAATGATGTACGGTATATTTAGATAGACTAACAACACTAGTATTATCACAAAAAATAGGAACACTTTCAAAGGATAAAACATAGTTCAATAGTTGATGCATCATCCATAGTAGTTGAGTACCGCAGCTACCCACTGCCAAGTATTTAGCTTTGGTAGTGGAGAGAGCTACAGAGGTTTGTTTCTTTCTGTGCCAGGATATAAGGGATTTTCCCAAGAATTGACATGTTCCACTAGTACTTTTTCTGTCCTTTTTGTCTCCTGCAAAGTCAGCATCTGAATATCCAATGAGATAAAAATTGTCAGAAAAAGGATACCATAACCCCATATCAAAGGTTCCAATAAGATATCGAATTATGCGCTTTACGGCAGTAAGATGTGATTCTTTTGGAGCGGATTGAAATCTTGTGCACTTGCTTACGCCGAACATAATGTCCAGTCGAGTAGCAGTGAGATAGAGTAGAGATCCAATCATTCCCCGATACTGTTTTTTGTCGACTTCTTTTCCTGTTATGTCAGTGTCTAAACAGGTAGAAGGACTCATAGGAGTTCCAAAAGCTTTACCTTTGTCCAAACCAAATTTTTTTATGAGTTCTTTTGCATACTTACCTTGGCTGATGAAGATACCTTTGTTACATTGTTTAATTTGTAGACTAAGTAAGAATGAAAGTTCTCCTATGAGACTCATTTCGAATTCACCTTTCATAAGATTTGCAAAATTCTCACAGAGAAAGGGGTTAGAACTACCAAAAATAATATCATCAACATAAATTTTAACAATAAGAATGTTGGAATCAATTTTCTGAGTAAAAAGAGTGGTGCCAATTTTTCCCCGTTGAAAATTATTATTTATAAGAAAAATGCTCAATCTTTCCTACCAAGCTTTTGGTGTTTGCTTAAGACCATAAAGAGCTTTAGAAAGTTTAAAGACATAGTCGGGGCAAGAAGGATTTTCAAAACCAGGGGGTTGTTTGACAAACACTTCTTCTTTTATAAAACCATTTAAAAAAGTGCTTTTGACATCCATTTGAAAAAGTTTAAACCGCTTATAAGAGGCATATGCTA
This sequence comes from Solanum pinnatisectum, assembly GCA_035578085.1. Taxonomy (NCBI): domain Eukaryota; kingdom Viridiplantae; phylum Streptophyta; class Magnoliopsida; order Solanales; family Solanaceae; genus Solanum; species Solanum pinnatisectum. The sequence continues at coordinate 2,741,121 of CM069081.1, forward strand.
AAAGAATTCGAATTGATTCTAACCTGGATACGGGAGCAAAGGTCTCATCGTAGTCAATATCTTCTTGTTGTGAGTATCCCTGAGCTACAAGTCTTGCTTTATTTTAGATAACTTTTCCCTCTTCGTTCATCTTGTTTCAAAATACCCTTTTTGTTTCGATAACTGAGTAATTTTTTAGTCTTTCAATAAAAGTCCATACTTGATTTCTTTCAAATTGATTGAGATCTTCTTTCATTGCTTGTATTCAGGATTCATCTTCCATAGCTTCATTTATTCATTTTGGTTCCATTTGAGATACAAGGGCCAAAGAGGCTTGCTTTCGAAGGGAAGATCTTGTCTTGATTTTATCATCTGGTTTTCCCAGAATGGAGTTTTCAGGATAGCTTGCATAATGTCTCCATTCCCTAGGGATATTAGTTTTGTCGACTGGACTAGTCGACTCCACCTCTGCAGTAGATAGCTCTTTAGTATTAGTTTCAGTAATGACCTTTGAGATGGCTTCAGATTGATTGAATGAGGCAGTTTCATCATCACCAACTTCTATTTCATGCACTCTTGGATTAGTATCATTAAATACCATATGTATAGATTCTTCAACACTTAAGGTTCTTTTATTAAAAACTTGAAAAGCCCTGCTAGACTGTGCATAGCCTAGGAAAATACATTCATCACTTCTTGGATCAAATTTACCATGATTATTCTTACCGTTATTATGGATGAAACACTTACAACCAAAAGGATGAAAGTAATTGATATTTGGTTTCTTTCCTCTCCAGAGTTCATAAGGAATCTTCTTCAGTATAGGTCTAATGAGACACCTGTTAAAAATGTGACAAGCAGTACTTACAGCTTCTGCCCAAAAGTGGTCTGGGAGATTTCGATCGAGTAGCATGGTTCTTGCTATATCTTGTAAAGAACGATTTTCCTTTCTACTACTCCATTTTGCTGAGGTGATCTAGGTGAAGAGAAGTTTTGAGTGAACTCATTTTGAGCACATAATTCTTCAAATGCCTTATTCTCAAATTCACCACCATGATCACTGTGGATAGTTGTAATAAAATAACCTGCTTCTCTTTGAACTTTTCTACAAAATGCTTCAAAATTAGCAAGTGCTTCATTTTTGTGAGAGAGAAATATTACCCATGTAAACCTTGAAAAATCATCGACAATTACAAAAGCATATCTTTTACCTCTAATACTTGCAGTTCAAGTAGGACCAAACAAATCATTATGAAGAAGCTGAAGAGGTTTAGAGGTAGTTACAATGTCTTTTACTTTAAAAGATGAACAAGGCTGCTTACCCAATTGGCAAGCATCACAAATGTGATCTTTCTCAAATTTTAGTTTTGGTAAGCCAATGACTAGCTCAAGTTAGATAGTTTCTCAAGAGCATGCATACTTGCGTGTTCAAGTTTTTGATGCCATAGCCAAGGATCACTTGTGACTGCAGTAAGACAAGTAAGAGAAGGAAAATCAACATTATTTAAAACATATCTATTGTTTACTCGATCTCCAATGAGAGTAAGCTTTTTCTCAGGATGATTGATAATGTAGCTTGATGTGTTGAAGGTGACTTGGAATCCAGCATCACATAGTTGATTGATGCTAAAAAGATTGTGCTTGAGTCCTTCAACTAGATATACTTCAATCAGATCACATGATGAGCTTAGAGTAATGGTTTCCACTCCTGTTACTTCTCCTTTAGCATTGTCCGCAAATCTTACAAATCATCCATCGATCTTTTTGATGGTTTTGAAGTTTTCTTTCTTTCCACACATATGCCTGGAGCATCCACTATCAAGTACCCACATTATTTTTTTTGTAGGTTTTCTTAGATTGCTCCTGCAAAACAACAAGATCAGTTTCTTTTAGGTACCCAAGTATTTTTGGGTCCTTGATGATTAGTAACTTTTGGTCTCCAAATCTATTTTCCAAAAGAATATTTTTTACAATTAAAAGATTTGTGACCAAGATCACCATAAGTGTAACAGGTAATTTTAACAGAAGTTTCAGGAGAATAAGAATTAGAACTAGATTTATTTGATTTGTTGGAACAATGATTAGGAGAGTTTCTCCTATAAAGAGTAGTTTGGTTAGATCGAATAGAACTGTGACTAGGCGATTTTCTGATGTTGTTCAGCTGCATTTTTATTTCCTCTAGTTCTTCTGTAAGTAAATCGACTTCAATTTGACTTGCTTCGAGAAGAATCTGCCAGTCTTTCTTTTCTTGAGCGAGCTTATTGTATTCGTCAAAAACCTTATGTAATTCATCAGTAACCATGTCCAAAGAGTATTGTAGGTCATTACAATTAAAATAGTTAAATGGTCTTACCTCGCTTGTTTCACCTAGTGCCATGAAACATAGGTTGGCCATTTCATCATGATCATCATCAGTTGTTTCTCCTTGACCCCATGCTCCCAGACTTTTAGGATCTCCGTTTCTTCGATTATTTCTTCTTCTTCATTCTAGGCAATTTTGTTTTATGTGTCCTGGTTTTCCACAATAGTAGCATCGATCGTCATTTCTTTTGAAATCATTGTTCTTAAAATCCTGTTGAGGTTTCTGTCTTCTTTGTCTAAGCATTTGTCTTACTCCTCGAGTTATGAGAGCCATTCCTTCATCTTGATTTTCATCAATTTCTTCTTCAATTTCAGATGTCTCTGCTGTGAATGCCACTGTCTTCTTTTTATCCTCTTTGTTGTACCTGTTAATATGATTCTATTCATAGGCCATTAAGTTGCCTCAAAGTTCATCGTACGTCATTTTCTGCTGATCTCCATCTTCCAGAATGGAAGCTTTGGGAAGACTTCTAACGAGTTTCCTAACTTGTAGTGCATTTGAATACACCATTCCAAGTGATTTGAGTTCGCAGACAATTTTACTGAATCTTGAGAACATGGATTCAATGTTTTCATCTTCTGCTATTTTGAACAATTCATACTCATTTACAAGTGAACTGATTCGAGCTTCCTTCACTTTGGTGGTTCCTTTATGAGTTACTTCTAGTTTGTCCCATATTTCTTTCGTAGTTTCACATGTTGATATCTTGTCATATTTGGCTCTACTCACAACACAATATAACAAACTTATAGCCCTAGCATTAGTTTGAATTACCTCTTGTTGTTCCTTAGTGATATCAAATGATACAGGATCAAATGGCTTAGTAGTGCCATCTTTTTCAGTCAGTCCAGGAATAGGCTTAGGGCCCTTCTTGATTACTATCTATGCTTGATGATCATTTAAAAAGACAGAAATTCTAAACCTGTCTTTCCAGTGAGAGTAATGTTGTCCATTGAAATATGGTGGTCGGTGTAAAGAGTGTCCATCTTGAAGTACAGCGTTGGGAATTTGACAGTGTGCCATTGGATCTTTTCTCACTGTGGTTAAACACTTAAAAGGTGAGACCTGCTTTGATACCAATTGAATGTAAAGAGGGGGGTGAATTAAAATTCATTCAGTCGACTTCCTGTGAGAAGTAGTCGACTCACCTGCAAGTTGGTTCCATAGTATAAAACAAGATAAGATACTGAAAGTAAAATGACACAAGACTGGTTCGGATCACCGATGTAGTGCCTAGTCCAGTTCCCTTGGGTTTCAAGGGTTTCCTTTAGAGATTGTTACGAACTTGGTTGTACAGGAGGTGTAATCTTCAAGTCATGTTTGATATGCAAATCAGAGTTTCTATGTTGATATTGCCTCTACTTGTATAACCTACACTCAGAATCTTTCCTTCTCTTTTTCTTTTACAATTTTTTACTCACGTGTACAAAGCTTTATGAAAGATGAAAGAAGATTACAATTATAAGTTCAAGTGAAGTTGTGTGAGTTTGTCTTCCGTCCAGTTCTTTATTTATAGGATGAGTGTTGAGGTGATTTTTGCTCTAATAGGAAAACCAAAGGGAGCTCCTTGATTGAGACCTTGATTTGAGATACCAATTTTAGTTCTGCCTTGAATCAGAAATTGGTTGGAGATTTGTGCAATGTTCCTTCGAATCCCAGTGATCTTCAGTGATCAGTGAGTTGATCCTTTGTTGATGTTCCTTGCCATCTTGAGTTGTTGTGATAAGTGAGTTGATCCTTTGTTGATATTTCTTGCCATCTTGAGTTGCTGTCTATTTCGTTTTTCCCTTTTAGGCTTCTAGTGATTGGTAATCTCATTGACTCAAATTGATTTTCCTTGTCATCTTGATTGTCATTTCCTTTTTGGCTTCTGATAAATGGATATCTGATTGATGTAGTATCCATTTATCCTCCTTTGATGAAGGTTGTATGATCTCCAGATCTTCTGCTTGAGTCACTTTGTTGATTTATCTTATTGCCTTCTTTTGTAGACATCCGCAGATTTTGATTTCCTTGATTTCCTGTCATTATTCAAAATACATTAACTTAACAGGAAGTACACTTGATTCTCCCATTGAGGGATTCCATAACAAAAGAATGTGGCATTCAACGATATTTTCATAAGCTCTCAAGATAAATAACCCATCGCAACAACTTTAGACTTTGCAATACCGTGGTTTAAAAATTAAAGGACAACCTAGTTCCCATACCTTCTCAACCTGTTGAACCGATGATAAATGACCACAATAAATGGAAATGATACCTTTCTCAGGCGCAATTGATAAAAGAGAATCTTTTGGGAACTTTGGTCATTCTTGGCATAATTCATGAGATGCTTCCTTCTAAAGTATGGTTCATCAATTAATATTTCCCATAATTTTGAAACGCATTTGAACCGAAGAAGAAACTGCACATGTACAGGTAACCTGCTGAGGATGTCTGTAAGCATGTCATTTACAAAGTGAACTTCCACGGCCTAGATAGGACAAAAAGTACTAGTAGACATGTGTTTTCTGAAGCGTTCAAATATTATATGATTTCAATAAAGAGTTTCAAAATGATAAAACCCAATTTTCTTTTATTTCTTTTGTCTACTATTAACAAACAAATGGAGTAAAAAAAATTAAACTGAATGAGAAATTCAAATATTATGTCTATCTTGATTTTTTCTTCAAAAAACTAGGTAACACTTCTCTAAGTTGCTATTGGTAGAACATCTTGCATTTTAATTAAATTCTTTTTTTCTTTTTTTTCTTTATGTGATTTAATTTTTCAAAATTTTCGAGTATGTCACGTTGAAATTCCTATTTTTCTTTAATCACAATAGAATCTTATATGATTAAATCAAATGTACATTGAAACCAGTAATAGTGAATTGTATAACGTATAATCAATGAGTTAAATCGATTCCAATACCTTCAACATAGAATGTAGCCACATATGTAAAAAAAAAAATACCATTTTAGAAGATAACAATTAATTTTGGATGTATAATTTAAAAATTTTAACAAGTTCAATGATCAAAACCTAAAAATGAAATCAATCAAATTTATATTTTAAATTCACCCTTTAGTGATAATGTGCATATTCTCTTAAAATTCTGAATCCGCATTTGTGATATGAGGGTTTGTGGAGGCGGAAGTTATAGGGGTTTGGCGGTGGGATTGGGTGTGTTTGAAGATGAAGAGGAATTGAATGACACTCATAGAACTTGATTTTCCTACTTCTACAAGAGAAGGCAATTTTCTCATTTTGAAGGAACTTGCTTTAAAAGTATCTGTAACATCTCACAAATTGAAATAAATAGGAAGAAGTCAAGAATTGGAAATAGTCGTTTTTGGAAAGAATGAAAATCTAGAAATTTTGTTAAGTTAGAATAAGTTGAGTTTTGGTCAACTTCAAATGGCCATAACTCCTAGCTCAGGATGATTTAGGTGTACTTCCAGATATGGTAGGAAATCTCTTGGAATAATCTTTCCAACGCCGCTGAGTTTGCACGATTCCAAGTTCGTATGAGTGAGATATACCCTTTGGAAGTTGGGTTGTTTGAATAAGGAAAGTTCAATCCGGATTTTGGAATGGTAGTTTGGTCTTTTCCATACCCAACTTAATGAATTCATTTTTAGGAGTTTAATTGGGATAAATTTAGATTTTAATCAATTTAGAAAAGTTGAAGTTCATGCTAGGGCTTGGAGAAAAGAGAAAAGAGGAGAAAGGAGAAGAGAAATCAAGAATCGTCAAAAACATTCGAGTTTAGCTTGTGGATTTCATCAAGGGGTGATCCCTACGAGGTATGTGAGATCACATAGCGATGGGTTAGTTCACCCATGCGCCAATCATGATTCAATTCAGCAAAGTTTATTAGATTTGAAAGTAAATCCCTTGAATTCTTGATGAAGTTCGTTTGAATCCTTGTGGGTTGTGTTGTTGGAGTTTTCTTGAGATTGATTCATGTTTTTAGTTGTGTTTTCGAGTAGAATTTGATGTATATTGAGGGTATAAATGATTCTAAGTGTTTAGGGAAAGAACAAATTGAGTTTAGAGTGTTTAGAGATGAAAAATGGAGAAGAAAAGTCGTCAAACACCTGGGGAAAGGGGTAGGGCGTCGCGCCAGCCAGCGCGCCCCAAAAGGCTCTCTGAAGTTTCACCCTTGGGCACCGCTCCAGCCAGCGCACCCCAAGACTGTCTCTGATCTTCACCCTTTGGCGCCCCGCGCCTCTCAGAGTGCCAGGGACACCAGTTCTTCCCATTTCTTCCCCAACTTACCGTACTAGTTCCTTAGCAATGTACCTATGTTTTCTAGTTGATTCCAACACTCTTAGGTACATCTAAACATCATGAAATCATCCATAAACATGAGATCATGAACCTTGAATCCATAATTCAATTCAAGGAAAGTTAAGAGTCAAGTCTAGAAGTTAAGAAGCAAGTCAAAGAGAAGTTTATAAAGTTTTCAAAAGTCTTTCACAAACGTTTTAACTTTGTTTTAAAACTTAAGTTTCTAGTTAAGCAAAGAGTAAAGAGTTGAGTTCATTTCTCAAAAATCTATAAGGGAACTAAGTATTCCCAAGAGTTTAAAATGTTTTCACATTTGAACTAGAAAGGGAAACATTGATTTCCAAGAGAGCTTTTAAGCTAAGTTTTGAGTAATTATCTCAAACCAAAGAAAGAAGTTTGTTTTAAAAACATATGAGCTAAGTATATTTTGGGAGTAGTATTGAGCACCGATATGGGGATGCGAGTTCATATTAACTCAAGTCTCCATAAACCATGTAGCCATCATGGGTAGTAAGGGATCATACTTTTTAGATGACTCCTTAAAGTTGCTTTTTAGCTTAGACTAGTGGATCCACTTAGTTAAGGCATTCTATATGATGGCAAAGAATAAGATAGTTCTGGCAGCATGGGCAAGACGATGTATCACCACTTAGGCTCATAGTGGTGGTTGTCGGTTAGACAAACTCCCACAGAAACTATATGACTTTATTACATGAGTAAAGTTGAGTTTGTTATTGCATTTTCTTTAACGAACTAAGTTGTTTTCCACTGTTTTACAAGCTTTATATATATTGCATGTGTTTTATTGCTTTATATTGAGTTAAGTTGTTCAGGAGTTGAGTAAAGCCAAGGTAAGTGTTCCTTCCAGATTCTTTTCAAGCTTAAGTTGTGTTTAGCATTCCAACTCGCATACTCGTACATTCAATGTACTGATGCCAATTGGTCTGCATCTTATTATGATGCACATTCAGGTAACCAGGATCATCACCTAGCGACTTATTGATCCAGTTGAGCACTCAGAGTCGGTTAGTGAGCCTCCTTGCATTTCGAAGGACTCCTTTTACTTAGCTTTCAGTATTTCATTGGTAGGATGATCGGGGGTCTTGTCCCGACATCCCTTTTTGTTTTAGAGGATTCATAGACAGATAGTATTAGTTCTCTAGTCTTATTCATTTCATATGTATACGTTTTAAGACTTGAGTTGTCATTTTGGCTAAGATATTATTTCTTAAGTTATTGCATGAGTTATACTTCTTGTGTTTAAGGCTTTCACTGAGTAAGTAAGTCAGGCCAAGGGTTCGCTTGGGGCCAGCAATGGTTCTCGAGTGCCAGCCACGTCCGGGGTGTAGGCTTGAGGCGTGACAGTATCTTTTTTCAATTCCATCGTTGGTTGGTCAAAAAACATTTCTCTAAAATAAAATTAAAATGAGTGAAACTATTTTCCTAATGGAAGTCAGGAACAAGTTTCATTCCAAGTTTATTTTTTCATTCTCGCCCACCAAATGCTCCCTACCCTCACCGTTTGACCACCCCACTCCCCTTCCTTTTCTATCCTCGTAATGTTTTGTTATATTACAAATCAATTTTCTTGAGATAAATATCATTTGCTCACTTATCAAGTTCTAGAAAATAAGTAAATAAAATATACTTTTTTAAGAAAAACATCTTCTAGATTCTTACTGCCAAACACACCCCTAGGTCTAAACATTTTTAACAAATAAAGTAAATTGAACAGCACAAAGACACCTTTTGGTCATAGCACAAAACACAAAGTAGAACTTGTAACCCCTTAGTTTGTACAGATGCATATTATTATATATAAATAAATACATATCTTTTTAAAAATATATATATTTATAGAATCTAAATTCAATTAACAACGAACTTCAACAAATGAACTCAATTGGTACATCGTAAACTTACCTGATCTATATCAGCGATATTCATCGAGTTTGTGTTTTTTGATGGCTTCACCATTCTTTGTTCTGCATTAAAAGTTATATAAAATTGACTCAAATATCTATCGTTAAGCAATCAAAATACATAGAAGAAAGAAAAGTGGATGATACCTTTGATAATTGGATTGGGAAGTGTTGATTTGTTCTATTATTGGTCAGTTTTCATCTTTGAAGCTTTTGATTTTAGGGAAAATTACATGAGTTGGCAAACATCCCTAAGTTATTAGTTAATAAGGGTATAGTTTGATTTATTTACCGTCAACAAATATAGTTTCAAATTTTTGCCATAATTAATGGGACCCACCACCTCTTTGTATATCGAATCAACAAAGCCATTCAGTTGCTTTTATATAAAATTTTATACAAAATCTTTTTTATCTCTCCTATCCTCATTCCATATCTTTCTCCTAAATCACTCTTCCATTTCTAAGTTGAATTTTGAATTCTACATTCTCCCTCCAATCGTGTTTCCACTTTTTGCGGGTAACAGCCAAATTGTGGGTGAATCTATTATTTCCTTCAACAATTGTATATGTATTGTTTGTTAGTTTTTTGACAATTTTTTTCTAAAAAATCCATTCTTCTTATCGGATTAACAGCAGAATGGATGGTTCCTCTCCATATATGAGGATTACTAGAGGTACACCATTGCATGTCAAAGTTGTTGAGAATCCACCGTCGTTTTCAATCGGATTAACTCAGGATTTTGGGGTCAATGCAGGGTCTATGGCAAAATCTAAAAAAATTCAAGTTGAAAAATCTATTGAAGAATTGATATCTAAGAAATAAAATGACCCAATTGCAATTCAGAAAGTCATCAAAATTGCGAAGGCTAGCAGCATTAAAATTGTTGAAGGAGGAAGGAAGAGAAAAGTCATAGACAGTGATTCAAAGGACATTGAATTTGCTTCATCAGATCTGAACAAACATGAAGAACATCAGGTATTAGCTTAAAACAAAATTCTAGATAGATATTTGTATATACCGTTACTTATGTGCAAATATACATAAAGTATTCTAAATTAAATCATAATTGTACATAGATATATGTATATCAAATATTTCATGCTTAAATCACACTTGTATTACTTATTTGTATATTTGGTTAGTTATACAAAAGTTACTTGAATTATAAGTACAGTTTCATGCCTAAATCACAATTGTATAATGTAATTTGTATATTCCATTAGTTATATACAAATTACTTGAAGTTATGTATTATGTATATTGTTAGTTGTATATTAAAGGTTATATACAAAATTGATTGAGACAGTTATATATTTGGATATAAAAGTTTATAGATATATACAAACGAATTACAAATACAAATACAGTTTATTTATACAAATAATAATTTAGTTATATGTATACAATAATTACTTTAAAAGTTCTGGTACAATAAGCTAATATGTATATCATAATTTAGTTATATTAACAAACAATTTTTCTTGTTTATGCAGATTACTTTAAGAAATATAAAGCCAACAACGATGGAAATTAAAATCGTTCAACTGCCTCCTCAACAGTCCAGTGAGTTTCACCACACCCGCACATTGACTGCTCTGATTACAATCAAGCTATAAAGTCAGACGATGATTTTAAAAATCCTCCTGTCATTACCAGCATAAAAGGAAAAGAGAAAGTCGTTGAACGTTTGTCTCTTGTTAAGAAAAAGAAAAGACAATTTGTCCTTGTTAGTCCAAAGAAGTCTCCACCGAAAGCAATTAAACTACCTCCAAGAAGACCAATGTCACGCCAAGCCACACGATCACCACCAGCCAAGATCAACAATGTTGATATATACAAACAGATTACATCACACTCTTTTGTATACAAACATTACACAGCTATATATACAAACAGATTTCAGCACACTCTTTTTATACAATCAGTTTAATCATTAATAAAATAAAATAAAATTACATGACTTTACATGCACATATACAAATATAATACATATACAAAATTATGGTAAATTATACAATTTCATAGATATATACAAAAAAATATGAAATAGATAAAATATACAAACATTACACAATTGTATATACAAGCAGACCACACCAAAAAAAATTTTAAAAAATACATCACACCCTTTTTTCAGAAACAAGCACGATTGTCATATATACAATTTCCATATTACGATGATCATATATACAATTGATAACACACAATCAATTACACATAAATATTGTATAGGAATTATATACGATTTCTCACATATATACAATATAATCAGTTCATATATACAAATAGTGTCATTAACGTTTGTGTGTTTCATACGATTTATCTAATATTGTATAAACAAGGAAAAATAGATAATTCCCTTTTTATACCATCACAATTGACACACCAGAAGAAATCGTTTCATAAATTCAATATTTACGCTATACTAATCAATTGTATACTATATTGAAGTTCAAAATATGAAGTTTCCTTCAATTAAACCTTACCCATCTTTGAATATACCAAAAATTTGATTAATTTGATGCTTCAATCGTGCGCGGAAACAAGTTGTTATTGTCTTTCTATCGCTATAGAATTCTTTTTTGGGAAAATATTTGATTTTGAACGTTTAGCTTAAATCATGGGATTGGGTAAATTTATTGTTACCGTATTTAGTGCTACTGTTACCATTCACTGAAAAAGTAAAATATTGCATAAATTTAAAACAAAAAAAAAACGCTTTATACAAATTTAAAGCTACCTAACAAACTCTACTATACCCATGAAATGTAATTATGTAAACTATACCCATGAAATGTTATTTCATATAATTCATTTGCCATATGTGAAATTTTCCCTTGATTTTATTGCTAGGATTTGTGCTTTCGATTTTAATACTAGGATTTTTCTTCTCAACTACTATAGGCATATTTATTATAAGTTGATTCTATTTATTTCTGCTGGGAAAACAATAAATGCATGGTCAAAAGATATATAGATTTTCATAATCTAGCATATTTAGTACTACCCAACAAAAGACTATATATCATTTTACATAAAATTTACCTTCGATATTTGAAATTATATAATTCAATTTGTAAGTATAATATTTACTTTGAAACTATAGTCAAACCTCGATATAATAGTAGGTCTGTCTAAAAAAAACTATGGTTGCTTTAGTGTAGTGATGTTATATACGTATACTAATATTTGATGTTTAGATATTATCTCGAATGTTTTAAACAAATATACGCAAAGACTAGTTTAATGATTTTGTGTACCGAATAGAAGGAATGTATTTGTTAACCAATTTAACCATAAAAAAAAAATAGCGTGTTAATGTAAAAAAAGGCAATACCAGTTGACTTTCCTCTATATAACTATGACAATAAAAAAATCAAATCATTATAGTGAAATGTTATTATAAAAAAGTTCAACTATACAATATTCAAATCAAAGAATACTATATCAATTCAAAACTAAAATATTCAATTAAGAAATAGAGCATTCAATTCAAAATTACAGTTTTAATTCAAAAATCTAATATTCAAATCAAAACTATCGTAACTAAATAAGAAAAATACAATCTCTCTATCTATTTACAATCTCTTTTATTATAGTTGTAACTCTTTATTTTTAAAATATTGAAACCCTAACTTGTAAATATAAAAGAAGTAATTGTTTGATTTAGTTTCATGGTACACGATCGAAGTATTGACATGTACTTGTAATCCATAGATATAATTGACATATTTTTAACTAAACATTTTTCCTAAAAATGACATTTAGTAGTTAAGTGACCCTTAATAATAGTACGTATATATTTTCTTCCACCTATACATACTAATAATATGTATACAGTGATGTCGCAAGTACACTTGAAGAAAAGAATTGTTCATAATAAGTACCATTCTTCCAGTAGCGGAGCTAGAAACTTGACGAAGAGTATGTAAACTTTCTTCTTAGATGTGTTAAGGTTGTGCAAAATTAAATATACACTCATATTAACTAACATTAACCTCTATATAGCATATAATTTCTAACGAAGATGTGACGTTGAGTTTCAGAATTTTATGGCGACAGAGAAATACTTCGATAAAAAATCATCGAAAATTAAACCTAAGCATGGCAAGGGAAGTACACTTGCACTATTACAAGATCATACCTAGAGTACAATGCCATAAGTCGAGTCTAGAGAGGGCAGTATGTAAACTAACCTTACCCCACAAAGTAGAGAGGTTAGTTTCGGATAGACCCTTGGCTACGCTGTAACAGTACAACCACAGAACCCGAAAAAAGCCAAATACTGAAATCAATTTATAGCCAGAGAAGTACAAGTCACAAGGCCAATTCTGGGCTCTTTGTGGCACCCCTGCTAAAATTGATGAAGCCAATACTGACCATATGCAACAATTATGACATTGGGGGGATTTTCAGTCACTTGCCAACATAACAGACTATCCAGATTGAAAACAAACGTTTCTACATCCATCAAGAAACGAAATAATTGACGAAACAAAATCTGACACTAGTACTGCATCTATTATTTGTCAACAAATGAGGACTCTGCAAGATCAATGGCACGAACAAGAGCTGCAGCTTTATTTTCGCATTCATTTTGCTCATCCGCGGGGTCACTATCAGCCACTATACCTGCTCCAGCTTGGAGATAAGCAATCCAATCTCGTCGCTTATCGACATCCTTGTACGAGTACATAGTGTCGTAACGCGTTCCAGTTGGAAATACAATGGTTCTCAAAGCTAAGGCAATGTCCATTTCTCCGGTAAAGGAAATGCCTCCAAATCCACCGCTATATGGTCCACGCCTTGTGACTTCCAGCTGATCAATTAGCTCCATGGCTTTTACCTATACCAAGCAAGAGGCATGAATTATTTACGCCCCCTTCGTGAACACACAAAAAATTAAAACTATACAACTATAAATTCCTTCATGAATCACCTCAAAGCATATCAATAGTTCTTACAAGTTCCAGATGGATTGACCTTAAACACATAACCGTACCAATATTAGCTTCAGCCCTTAGCCCCCTTCACCCCTCTTTACTTCCAGAAAATAATAAATGGTTCACTTGTTAACACTTGATGCAAAAGAGACGATATGCATAAACTTTCCGTTCAGGATAGGAGAATTGATTATCAATATCTCCACCAACTGATCAAATTCAGTGAAGTGGAAAAACCATACTTCCAAAGACTAGGGGCATCAGTTTGGCTACTTCCCATAACTTAGACATTAAGGCAGCAGAAAGCACCCAGAACTCAAACAACCGACACTGCCTTTTCAACTAATTAATATTGCAAAAGTACAAGATGATTGTAGAACCTTAGGCGCTCCACTAACGGTTCCAACAGGCAGGGCTGCACGCAGAGCATCCCAGCTACTCAAATGGTCGAGTAGCTCTCCAGTAACCTGCAAATTTTGGACAAAACAAAACCTTGTAACAAGCCAGACAAATCATTATATTTCACAACATCCAAGTCTTAGTGATGATTCTCTAATCACTGAAATATGTAAGAAACGAAGTAACGTAATGCATAAGAACAAGTGTTATTTGTAATTGGCATTTCTTTCAGGAAGCAAACTTTGTTGCACTCAGGAAACATACCTTATGCAAGTATCATGTAAGACCCCAATCAACGTAGAAGAATAGCAATAATAAAATACAACTCATATGACAAGAACTCACTGTGGAGCTGATGTGCATGACATGGGAATACCGTTCAATGTTCATTAGTTTCTCAACTTTCACCGAACCAGGCTTAGAGACCTGAATTAAGAATCGAAGTTAGTCAAAGATGATTGTAGAGAAAGACAGCTTCAATAAAATGCTTACAAGGATTCTAATGTGAGAAGTTATCTAACAAATAAAATTCAGTAGGTACCTAGGAATTCAAATAAATAGAAGCTCATTGAGTCATAATGCCAACGCATAAAAGGAGGATGAATTACATAAACACTGTACAATATATTAAGCACATGCCTATTTATGCTTTCACCCTATCTTTTGTTTTGATTTCTGAAATCTTTGTATTTGTCTTGAATTTCTCTATCAATTTTGGTCAAACTACCTAAAATCGATTGACCTGATCCGGTACAGATGCCACACCCACGTTGTGTCGACACTGGTGCAGCACCATAAGTGAAGAATCTACACAACTTAGTCCAAAACAAGAACAAGATCATTACATGACAGAGAATGAGATGCTACCGAAATACTGACAACCTTAACATATATAATTAAAGGTCAATGTAGTCCAGAGGAAGTAGGATGATATCAAAAGTAGCAATAAGCAATGTGAAGATGAGAATTACAATCAACAACATGAGCAATTATTTTCAGCTATCCAATTACATGTCCAGACTCCAGACGTAGATTTATCGAATCATGGCATATAGAAGATTATATACTACGCCTCTAATAATGCAAAAATTCCATTAACCTATAGAGAGAAATAAAAAAAAAGGGAAATTAGGAGTGTTAACCTTTCCAACATCATTTCTTCCCAAGTCAACCAGCATTATATGCTCTGCACACTGTTTCTCGTCGTGCAAAAGTTGATTTTCCAACATATAATCTTCCTCAAGTGTCTTACCTCTTCTAATAGTCCCTGCTAGGGGCCGATTGGTAACTGTTTTCTGGACCCAAAAAAAAAAAGAACAGTTTTAGATCATTAGCAAAGTTGTTAATGGTAGAGAAGATGACAGATGGAATTTGGGGTGAAATCAACATGCAATCTGCGAATTAGAATAGAGAACATCAGTTGATTTACCCTCTTCACTCGAGTAAGAATTTCTGGACTAGAAGCAACAAGTATACACCCCCGAGCCTGATCAGAACATATCCTTTGTGAGAAACCTAGGAAAATAGACTTTGGAGAGTCACAGTTTCAAGGAAAACAGGCATACCTGTAGATAAGTCATATAAGGACTTGGGTTTACGATTCTTAGTGCTCTGTATACTTCAAATGGATCTGCAAATGTTCGTCTTTCAAAACGTTGGCTAAGAACAATTTGGAAAATGTCCCCAGCAAGGATATGTTCCTTGGCCTTTAAAACAGCCTTCTGGTAGTCTTCGCTTGTCATGGTTGACTTTTTCAATGAAGTACCAAATAGGCTAGTATGAAGTTTTATCGACCCTGAAGCCAGCGTAGGACTAAAAGAAGAAACCAGTACAACCAAATGAATGAGAGGAAAGGAGCAGAAAATAAGGTAATTATTATTGGAAGAGGAAGTGAAATTAACTTACGGTACAATATCATGTACTCTAGACAACAATGCTTCTAATCTGGTTGTACCATCATTGTAGGCCTCCTCTACTGAAGCAAACCGATCTAACCGCACCCAATGTATGACAAATGCTTTCTGGTATCAAGCAGAAATTTGAGTAATGGACCATAATACCTTGAAAAATAATTACCTTACTACTAGAAGTTGATCATGAAAGTAATCATGTAAAGAAATGCACCTTATGCCTAAGCCAACACTAAAAGCTTACTCAATTCTAAAGCTAGCTCAAAGGGTGAGCATTGCCAAACAATAACCCATTTCCTCTACCAATGTGAGACACTTAAAATCCCCTCCTCCTCGCGACCAGGACGTCACATCATCTGAAGCATGGACAACATAATATGGGTATCCAACATTGGGTAAACCAAGAATGTAAATGATCTAGCTCTCATACCATGTTAAGAAATGGATCTAGGACATAACTCAACTTCAAAAGATAGCTCATAGAACGAGGATTGTCTAAGAACATATAAGAAGAAAAATTGCCACAATCAGCACCGATGTGGGATACTAACAACTCAAATCCATATATTCAAACCCAAAAAATTCAATGAAAAATAAAGTGAACAATCCATAATGAATGGCAAATATGCATGACAAATTGAAGACATCTATCCAAGTACAAAAAGTAAAATCAAAGTGCTAATATTGAAGCACTTCAATGAGAGCTAAAGCATATGCTCATGAACCAGATAGGCCATAGGAAAAAAATAGGTTAATATAAATCTGGAAAACAAAATAAATTGAAGGTTTGTTGGGGACAGAAAATCAAACTACCTTTTCCACATGATCAAACACAATTACATCATCATATAGGCCTAGATGAAGATCAGGAAGGTTCCTATCATCCATTGGAGCATTTGAGAAAGGTAGCTTCTTTTTCTCTACGTAACGCACAGTATCATATGAGAAAAAGCCAACCCAACCTCCTGCAAAGGAAAAACTACAGCATTAGGTAGAGTTAAGTTACTCTCTTCTCAGATGAAATTTGTGTATAGAGGTATCAATTGTCATATAACGGTTATTTAATGGTTTTACAAAAAAATTATTAACCCATTAAGAATATAATAATAATTTTTAGTTATATATATATATATATATATAAATAATATTAAACAAAAAATATTAATATAATTAGTAGTATATTAGACTAAAAATATAAATATCCTATGCAATAAATAATAATTGACACTAAAAATATAAAAATTCTATGCCATAAATAACATTATGTTAGTATTAAATGTTGAAATACTTCACAAATCTCTTCCACTTTTTCTTCCAGGCTTGTGATTATCTTGGTTAGGAACTTAATGAAGATTTTGTGATTATTCGATGGATTTGGCAGCCGTTAAAGATAGTTCAAGATGAAATGTCGATTTACAATTGGACTTGGTTTTAATTAGTTTTAGTTTATAATTGACTAATATTAGTTTTTGCACGATTGTAAATATCGAAAATTGACCAAAGACTTTGTTGTGATGACCCCCGTTTGGTATGATTATTTTGATGTATGCATATCGCGTCAAATTATTGGATAAGTCATATATTTATTTTGAAAGCATTTTCTTATTGGTTAAAATTGTCATATACATTCTGAAACCTTTGGGCGTAGACTTATTCAACACATAAACGCTCTTCATCCTTCCCTCTTTCTAACTTTTGTTGATGTGGATTCTTACTTCATCCTAAATTTTTCAGATTAAATTCTTACTTTATTCAAATAAATGAAACTAGCATAATTTTCAATTATAACACTCCTTAAATTGATAGCGTAAATCAACAAGACAGTTCTCTTCCTCTTCCATTCTCCCACTATAAATTAGAGTTACTAATAGATTTTCTTTATATGTATAGCATCTTAAAATGGGATTCCATTTCACATCACTTCTTTCTGCTTCATGTTGTGGGAAATCAAACCCATTTAAATGTCTCTTGAATTACTGTCACAATAACTAATAAACAAATTATTTTTGATTTTTTGGATTTTATCCTTCCCTTTTCTTCAATGGAAAAGGTAATGATTTTACCTAATGGATGCACTGTACTACTGTTTGATTTAATGATATAATACTTTTCTATGATAACGTCTTAACAAGTAAACTATAATTTTAATACTATTATTACACAGAAAAAAATCATTCAGCTTACAATTGTTCTTTTCTACTTTGAAAACAATTTTTTTTAAAACATAGCATCTTTAATTGAAGTAGACTCACTTTACAAATCCAAAAAAAAGTTGCAGAAAACGAAAAATGGATAGAGAGCATGAAAAAATTAGGAAATGATGTGGCCTTTGTTTGAAAAAATGTTGCTAAAAATTCAGATAGAGAGAACAACGTAGAGGAGATGGATATTTCTACTTATTAAGGTCATTAAAAAAAATCATGAATGAACCAAAAAAGAAAAGAAAGAAAAGTAGAAAGGAAAAGAAAAAGAGAAATATCGAAGGAAGAAAGACAAAAAACAAGAAGACAAAGCATCAAAACAGGACCAAAAATGAAAACAGAAAAGGCAAACAAGAAACGGAAAAGAAAAGACAATAAAAGAAAACAAAAGAGCAACAAAAAAAAAGTAATTTAATGAATGAAAAGCATGGGATTCGAACCCCTTGACTGGGGTTAACAATGATGCATGCAGCCACCTATACACCAAGATGCTCTATTGAGCTTGGGTTGCCACATACAATTTAAGTTATCCAAATAATTTTCAGTGCTTTTTACTGTTTTACATAGTCTCGGGAGGGGTGCATGGGTTCTCGTGAACCTGTATTTCTTCATGTTCATCCACCCCTATAGAAGGAAATAGAGGTCTTCCTTCTATAAGTTGAAGGAGTACAAAAGGTCTAACAGTTAGTTAATGTCAACTATAATACTCCTACTCCACAAGTAAAGACTTTTCAAAACATTTGGATATTAAAAGTGAAATAATTTTCCTCCATCATTAAAGCTTTCGCTATTCCTTTCTAGCCAAATATTCAATAGAACACAAGTACTGATCACAATCCAGTAATGTCTGCAGCCAGTGGATAGAGATTGTCCATTCCAGCTACTTAAAGCAAGTTCAATGCTCCTGGCATGAGACACTGAACTACAAAGATAACGAGGAGCATTTACTAGATTTGTCCGCAGTGAAGCAGTAGATGATTCATTGACTCAAGCTAGATTAGTATTAATGCTAATAAACTCAAGCAGTTGAAGTATAATTTATTACCACAAAATGCTTCAGGAAGCTCATTTATGCATTGAGGTTTCCATTTTTCCATAATCCTACGAGGAATGCTCATTGGATCTTCCTCAAACTCCTCTGTTCTGCTTCCTTCAAGGTGATCCATAATTGTCACCATGTTCTCTTTTGCAACAATTTCCATTGTCGGCTGGGCCCCAATCACACTGTATCGACCCTAGCATAATTAACTCATCAACAAACATAGCAAGATGTAATCAAGCAAGTAACATTTTTGATTGTTCAGAATTGTGCCGATCAGGTATTGCAGGTAATGAGAATACAAACATCAATAATTCCCTATGTGCTCTTTGTGAATCTCACTACTCCCTCCTTCCTGAAGAGGACTTCAGTATCACTATTTTGGGACAAAAGAAGTTTTTCTTTGTAGATTTGGCAACTGAAACAATTTTTATCTATTTTTAACTATAAAAAGTTGTGAGCTATAGTACTTATACATGATTTCTGAATATATTAATTTCATTTCAAACCCATCATTCGTTTAAAGTTGGAGCAATATAATTTCCTTTCATTATTCCAGTTTCAATCAAGGAACTAAATGGAGGTAGAACAAGGAGCTTACAACATTAGAAGCTTTCAAACCAGGCTCTACAGACTCGAACAAGAAGCTCGGAGCTTCCCTATCATCTTCCTTCACTAGACAGCGGTAAGCAAGGACCGGAGTTAAGTGATCAGAGAATATAGACCTGTAGAGGGGGATCAAGTTCCCATGCTTGGCAGCCTCCTTGAACTTCACTGAATCGTCCACTACACAAACTAAACCATCTCAGAACCAGAAAGAGACCAAAAGTTACCATCATGAAATTAATGTCCAGCAAATTAAGTGAATAGATATGCACTATTGACAGTAGCGCAAACACAATAAATGCCCTCGACTCTGTCTATATATATTACTTCATATTTTTTATTCAACTCCTAAACGGGGTAGTCAAATCTTGAGGTAAGCTCCTTTCTTGGTCGATTCCAAAAGTAAATGCACTCATTTAGAGGAGATGGGTGGGAACTTGATATTCTACGTTCAATGATAAGTTCAAGTTGATTGCCAAATAGGATCAAGAAATGCATCAGTAATCTGTCCCCAAGGGCGGATCCACATGGAGTTCAGGGGTTCTGATAAAAATTACACTGTGCATATAGGATCAAATCGGTAGTTTATGCGTATATATTTAAAATTGAACCCCCTCAACAAAGTAAGGGGCTTGGTTCAGCGGCTATGGGGGTTCAGAGCTTAGTAGGTGCATGGGTTCGAATCTGGCTAGTAACATTTTTCAATGTTTTAGCTTCAACGTTTATTGTTTTCTCTAAATAAATGAAATGGCTTCTTCTTTGTTATAAGTGTCTCGGTGCTAATCATTTTTTATTTTAATTTATTCATTAAGCCTAATTATTAATTGCTTAATTAAATTAGTGATTGAAATCTGGTACAATGAAGAGCTAAGCTATATATTTTGGTTCCTTGCTTGTTTAATTCTCCTAAGTTCTAACTAACTTTTTACTTTAGGATTCAATAGAAATCAAGTGTAGCCTCTCATATGTGATTTAACATGCTTATTTGTCAGCACTATTTAGCATTTTTTTTCAAACCCCCTCAATGGAAATCCTGGATCCGCCACTGCCTGCACCTCCCCACTAAGAATCTTGAATCCACCTCTAAATTAAATGGAAGGAAGCCAAACTTTTTAACAGTTGAAAGTAAGGTTTTCTAAAAATATATACTAATGTTAAAGTTCCAGAGAAGCAGAAAAGGCAATGACTTGAACTTTTGGATTCATTTCAAAATCAAATATATACAGTTAAGATTTTTGTTTGAACAAAAAAACATTAATGCCGCATATATAGCTGAGTTAGCAATGCAGTAGAATCCGAACTAGCCGAATTAAAATCCTAGAACTATTCTGAATTAAATAGGCATAGAGGATACCAAATGAAGGTGGCGAAACTAATTCAATAACTGAGATTTCAACAAATTAAATATCTAGGTAAGTAACTACTGCAGTAAAATTCATAAAATTCTGGATCCATCACTGAATTAAACAAGCACAAAGAATTACCTAATGAAGGAGGAGAAACGGCAGCGGAGCATTTGAGAATCCGAAGTCGAGCAGCCGCTACAGGGGAGCTACAGAAAGAGAGCGAAGTGGCTCGGTGACCGGAGAAAATGGAGGAGCGGTGACCGGAGCCGGAGATAACCGGCCGGTGGTGAGATACGGCTAGGGTTTTCATGAGTGTTTACAGCATTTGAGCTTTGAAAAATGTTGAAAAAAATGGAATGACAGTTATATGTTGCAGAGGTGGGTTGGGAATTTGCAGTATGAGAGTTTCAGTTTGTAGGTTTTAGGAATTTGGTGAATTAAATGTGAATTTTTGGCAAATATAGAACGACCCCACCTACTAAATATTAGTCAAATGTAATATAATTACTCCTTCCGTCAACTTTTATTTGTTAGGTTGCACTTTTCAAATCAATTTGACTAATTTTTCAAAGTTAAATCAAATTACATTAATTCGATTTTTAAACAAAAAAAATTAGAGATTCAACCTATACGAAAAGTACTATAAATTAAAAAAAAAATTGCATATCAATATAATGAAAAAATACATAGTAAAATATTAGTCAAAATTCTTATAGTTTGACTCTAAAAAGAGAAATAATGCTAATTATAAGTAGACAGAAATCACTTGATTTATTCATAGTTATTTATTTTATTCTAAGAAATGATCCGACAATATTTGAAATCTCCTAAAAGATATAGAAATTGAGTGATAATAAGAAGTGTAATAAAAATTGTATTTAGTCGATTGTCACAACCCAGACTGTCGTGATTGGCACCCACACTAACTCTCCGGTGGAAAAATCATTACTACAACCCAAACTAACAAACTCAACCAAAAACTAAGGCATTTAAAGATACGGAAGCAGGTTTAAATGTTAAAGGAAAAATAGAGTTCACATAAACTCCAGAAGTCTAATCAAACAATTGCGAAAATAATGCCTAGAACCTGAAAGTCAATGTACCAAAACTCCAACAAGAACCATAAGTCTAAACAAGAAGGGATACAACCCCAAACTAACACAAGGAACCTAAAGCACTAGTCTAAGTCCGAAAATGTGGACATAAACCGAAAGAGAACTCATGGTAGTCTGGAAGAACTAGCTCACCCTTAAATTCGATTGATCATTGATCTTCTAGACGAGGTCTGTCAATAGCCGCCTGAAGATACCCTGTACTCAACAAACAAAGAGCAAGTGCAGTATCAGTACACAACCACAGTGTACTAGTAGGATTATGCGGCTATTCCAATAAGTGAAACACATGCAAATAACCACAACATTGTAAAACAGGCATTTACCGAACATATACAATGTTAGTCATCATTTCAAGAAAATATGTCAATTCCACATTCTCAGGAATACACAAATATGCCAAGTCAATGGTCCTCTCATGGAATCCAAACTCAAACTCTTAGCGTACCGATACGTGGTATCCGATCCTAGTTAGTGTGCCGAACGTGACACCTGATCCCACATATGCACCGAAACATGGCACCCGATCCAAGTTAGTGTGTTGGAACGTAACACCCGATCCATTCAACATATCACAATGT
The DNA here is from genome assembly GCA_035578085.1 of Solanum pinnatisectum. NCBI lineage: Eukaryota > Viridiplantae > Streptophyta > Magnoliopsida > Solanales > Solanaceae > Solanum > Solanum pinnatisectum. Next base: position 2,763,802 of record CM069081.1, read on the forward strand.
ACATTTTCATAATGATACAATCAAGAGGTGATTCATGGCATATAGTTATTCGTTCATACTCGTTTACATAGGGTGTGATCAATAATGCAACATTTGCATATATACATGCAATACAATGAAGCAATTACAAACATATATCACACAAACATAAAACCATAACCATCACCTACCTCGAACAAAGCTTGAACCTTCCTAAGAAACTTGATTATTCCCTTTCCGGATTTTGTCTGCTTGTTCTTGGTCTACAAACAATCAATATAACACTAGGATCAATAAACGATGGCTAATTACCCAAATTACAATCAACATTATCAACCCTAGGCCAAACCCATAATCCCAATACCTAAATTAGGGCTTTTTCACCATCCAAATAGCTCAAAAACCCTCCCCCAACAATAATTACCTATGAATTTACATTCTATAGATTGAAAAATGGATTCGGGGAGTAAAAACCTTACCTTTAACTTCAAGAATGGTGAAAAACCATCAAGAAAACACATGGGGTCATCTCCTAGCTCTCAAGAACGAAACTTGCAGAGTAATAACATTTTGGGGTTTATTTCCGACTTAAGTCGCGACTGGCCCACTATGGCGGGCCCCATCCCACCACAACGACCCCACCCTAGCGGCTTGAGCGGAGAAAGAGCGTCGTAATTTGGGTCTCAAACCCCCATTTCACAACACACCTTCATCCCATGACACTCAGAATATACCCGTTCACGTTAAGATCAGTTTCGGGGGTTCTACTCGCCCGAATTCAATTATGTAAAGTCGTACGGGTTCCTTAACGCCTTAGCTATGTACTCGTGTGATCAAAATCGTAATTAAATCTCTCATTTGTTATCAGATTTTCCTAGACTCACATGGCTCCGATTTCGTTCAAATCTGGACTAGGCTAAGAAATTCCAAGTTACTACGAAAAAATTTTTCAGCCCAAAATTTTTCCCCGTTGGATTCTTCTATAATGACGGAATCAGGTCGTTACATCAATTGATAAATTGTTAAAATACACACACACACAAAAAAAAAAAAAGGAACAATATTAACGAGCAAGGTTACCATTAACATGAAATGTTGTTAATTTTTTAGTTGAGTGTGTTGTTTTAAAAAAGAAAATAAATAAATTATATATATATATATATATATATATATTGTTAAAGCAATTATATAATAAGAAATTTAGTGTCTTATTCAAGACATTTTATAAATGTCTCATAATTATTACCATTTATTTTTAAAACATATAAATATATATATATATATATATATATATATATATATATATATATATATATATATATATATATATATATTGTTAAAGCAATTATATAATAAGAAATTTAGTGTCTTATTCAAGACATTTTATAAATGTCTCATAATTATTACCATTTATTTTTAAAACATATAAGTCCAAAATTACATTCTTGTTTATTTTCTTGAAGAAAACACAGTACATTGTTGTATGAACGGAAATGTATGTAATTTTGTTCGTCGATTAAATTTTTTTTAAAAAAATTAATTGGAAATTTTAGAACCCATACTTACTTTAATTTACTATATTGTATATTACTAAGTATAAACATAATTTCAATTAGAGAAGTATTTATTTATTATTATTTATGTGGAATTTAATTATCTTCTTTAATAGAAAGTCATATTAAATAAAAGTTGAATATCTTTTTTCACATAATGTATATAGTAATTATGTATTATTTTATTTTACATACATTAAAATGATGTAATCTAATTTATCACTTAAATTAAGTAATTTTATTAATTATATGTCTAAATAAATTTAAATTACATACTTCGATATTTTTAAATATAATTTAAAATATTTTGTAACGAGAGTCAAATTCACAACACTTTAAATATGGACTTATAAAAATTATAAACATTCATAATTGTTGACCCTAATTAATATCAACTTAAAGCTTACACGTTATAACTATAAAAGTAATTATTGTCATAAATTTCTTGTACTCTATATGTATTAATTATGCCAAAATTAAATCATAAAATAATACTGGCTATATCATTTAAATATGTTATAATTTTTCTACAAATTATAGCAAAAGTGTTTTTTTAATTATAATATTTTTTTTTGAAATAATTTATTATGACTAAAGATCACTATTATCAAAATAACTTTTATCGCGAGGCAAACTTATGATCACTTACAAATTTATTATAGCTAAAAAACTATTTAGATCATTAATTGTTGTCATAAATTTTAAAACTTGAAATAAAAATATTTATTTAGTTGCAATATTTTTCTCCATCACTTTCCTCCTCTTATATCTTTCTAACAAAACAATTATTATAAAAATGAGCTAATATTTTTTTATGAATAATCAATTCTTATTTATTATCATATTTTTGTTTTTAAAAAAATAGAGGTAGGTGGAATTGAAAGATCTAAGATAGAGAAATTGAAGAATATTTGGATAAATTTTATTGATGATATCGAATTTTGAGTTTATCAAATCAGAAAATTACTTTCTTATTTTTTTTGTTAAATAACTGTCATTTAACGTTAAATTTACTACAAAAAAATATTTTTTTATTACAAAAAAATTTATCTTCAAAGTTTATTATGAAACAAAAAGGCATTTTTAGTTATTTTTAGAAGGTCTTTGAAGTTCTTGCTGTATAAATGAGTATGTTAATAAGGAAAAATAGTCATACTATATTTTCTTTAATACTTAATTATAATGCTTAAATATTATGTATAGAAATCATTTTTTTTTTATACAAATGCAATATTGTTTACTCTAACAAGTATTGTGCTACGAAGAGATATACAAAAGAATATTTTTAAAACTATCGTACATATATCCTCTCCATTTAATTTTACTTGGCTCATATACTAAAATTATATGTTTCAATCTACTCGTCATTTTTATAAATCAAGAAAATTTTATTATATATTTATCATACTATCCTAAGTGTTAAATATCTATAAAAGGTAGTAGAAATCAAATATAGAATTTCAAAGCATCATTAATAAAATTAATTTAGTAAAATAAGCATTTAGTTAAAAAAAAAAAATTAAATGGTGCGCCAAGTCAATAGGGCCAAATAAAAGACGAATGGAGTAGTTAACTTATTTTGGAGCTTATATAATATTTTTGGTATAAAATATTAAAATTCATGTGAAAATTACTTTTTAGTTGACTTGGTCAAAATTGAAAGGAAAAAAAAAAGAGTCAAAGTTGAATGACTTTTTAAGTGACCAAAATAACTTTTGTGTGATAACTTTTAAAGTTTAATGACTTTTGGTTAAGAAAAACATTTTAAAAAACTTTTTTGTGTGATAATTTTGAAATAGGATTAATTTTATATAATAATAATAATAATAATAATAATAATAATAATAATAAAAAGAAAAAAAAAGATCATATGATAAATTCAAAATTAGATTAACACTCCTAGGCTTTATCTTAAAATATCTTAATATAGGAAGAAAAAAAAAATAAACAAAAGAGTGGATTAGGAGATTTAAAACAAGGTGGAGTGAGATGATGTGGTGAATCCTACATTTAAAACTAGTAAATCCAATATTCGTTCGATTATAAATTTTTTATATGTTTTCTAAAATATTTTTAATCATTAATATTGTATTTTATAATATTTTTTACATAATTATTAAATATATAAATTATTATTAAAAATTTCTTACTTAAATGAAAATACTATATGGGAGGGTTATAATTACATTAGGGTTTAACTAACAATAAGCTCTATGAATAGTCACTTAAAAATTCTAAGACTATTATGAAGTATCGTAATTAAAAAATTAAATATACATTGAAAATTAAAATATTTAAATTGAAATAATTAATTAAATTTTAATTCAATTTAAGTAATAAAGATATTAAATTAATCAACTTTAATTTCTTAATGAGTTCGGGAAATAGCAAAAAGTTATTGCATTTATTAATATAATTTGGAGGCAAACTTATTAAGGAAAATATTATAAAATCCAAGAAGGTTATATAAGTCTTTTTAACAATTATGACCAATTTGTGGCCACAAAATTATGATCATTTAGCATCTCTTACAATAATTATAAAGGAGTAAAGTATATGTTTAAATAAATGATCAATGTAAATCATGGTATGATAACTTATTTATTGAGATTATGATAATTTAATATCATTTGAATCCATAAAGATGAGCAATCAGAGTTTAATTAAATATAAACACGCAATAAATTATACTCTCTTTAATTTTAAAATAAATGTGTTTTTAAAATCTATCTTTCAAATTATTTTTATGAATGAGTGTACACCTTTTAAATTTGTGAGTTAAAAACATGATGTATCCCTCATTAAAAATGTGTATATATACATTTGACTTTTAACAAATACTGTATTATATATTTATCCGTTAACTATGCTAGTCAATTATTGGTATAGTTAATGAATGCAAGCTTCCATGGATATGATATGTTCTGCTGGTACTTTCAATGAGTCATGTGGACATCGTATGATAGATGTTTAGATCATGACATCAAGTCTGTAATATAGTAAAAAAGAAATAAAAAAAAAAAGCCATAAAAATATCAAATTACGAAATGTTGAGATTTTAGTGCAACTGAATCAAGACACAGTTCAATTTTTTTTTTTAAAGAAAAGGGTAATAAAATATAGTAGCTAAAATTGTCTTTACGCTCTAAGAAGAAACCTTATGGGAAACTAAGCAAGTATCTCATAAAAGCAAAATAATTACAAATATATACCTCTTTACATTCATATCCCACTAAATAATTACACTATATACCCCCCTTTCCCCATTAATTTCATTTAACTGATACTAAATCAGTATCATATATTATATTGGTATTATTAACGCTTATAATTTTGCCTAATTGATACTAAATTAATATATATATATATATATATTGCATTGATATCATTAAGGTTTCTTGTTCAAAAATTACTCATTAGTCAATGATACTATATGCGTATATATAGTATATATATACTATATGACTCCAAGAAAATGACTTGAAAGGTCATTACACTAAGTGGCCCCGCATCGCGCTAGATTCAGAGAGGGAGTAGCCTAGACGAGAAAAATTCCCAAGAAAGTTGGCCTACCATGGAACAATCTGCATCACCATGAGACTCATAAATTCCTATGATATCGACCATGATCTATAGCATTCTTATTCCTAAAGCCTTCATTTTCTCTATGATCAGAATTCAAAAGTCATAAATGGTAACTTTATGACTTTTCTTCAAAGCAATGCATCTTATGAAATTTTATTTCAAAAGTATGAAATTTATGACATAATTTACCTGATTTTAAATTATGAATTATAGTTTATAAACTTCAAGGGTTTTAACATGAAACGAACTATAATTTATGAGCTATTGAGATAACTATGTATTATGGGCTCTCGAGCCAACCAAAATTTACAAGCTCTTTAAGACTAAAGATGATTCACAATTAAGAGCTTTTGAGTTGAACTATGTACATCATATGAAAGGAGTAATTAATATGGTTAACCAAGAAGGCATAAGTCTATACAACAAGTGACTAAAACTACATTTGTCGATGTAGGGTTGGAAGGTACCATTGGGCCAAGCATATCCTTTATGTGCCTAATGAGGCGTATTATGGATCCTTTTGTCACGTCCCGCCACAACGCTAATTTTTTTTTGCGTCCATAATAGAAGAAGATTCTAGAGGAGTTGAGAGAGGCTTGTGGAAGCTAGAGATTTTTTTTTTTTTTTTAGGATATGGGAGAGATCCTAGATCCTTAGAAGAATCTAGAAGAAGCTAGATTTTTTTTTGAATTCAAAGAGAAAATGAAGAGAAAGAGAGGATAGAGATAATGAAATAAGAATAATTTTTTTTATTTTTTTTTTTTTTATTTTTATAAGAAAGTAATAGTAAAAGTAACAGAATTGTTTGTAAACACCGTTTGTAAAGCACCAAAGAGAACTTTATAAAATCTTCCAAAAAGCTCTCTTTTTTTCTCTTCTTCTTTTCTTTTTAGCTTAGCGTTATCTTAGAACTTGTGAGATCTTGAAGATACAGATCGTGAAGAATTGTACGTCTAGTTGTCTTCACTTTGCTAGTAAAATTATGTTATGTATGACTCATATTCGAAAAGATATGGGATGACTTAGCCGATCGGGTTAAGATCAAACTTCATGTACTCAATGCTGGTTTGTCTTTGTTATATATGTCTTATACCTGATAAGGTATATGATGACTTAGTTGGTAGTATTGAGATATCAAACTCTATGTTCTTACATGGTAATTTATGTCGATCATACTAATAAACTCCTGTAACGAACTAATGAATAATGAACTACAAATACAATAACTTCAACCTAATGATGTGGATCCCTTGATCCTTCCATGTTATGATTAGGATTCTATTGGTTGGCCCATTTTCTCTCTTTGTTATATTTCATGTTTCATTTTTCCACTTTACATACAATATAATTTCATTTGTACTTATATATATTTCTTATTGGGGGCACTACCTTTTAAATAATGTAGACTCAAGTACACAACAAGCAATCGAGAATCTTGTTAGGCTCTTCACAACCTGCTTTCGATGAGCCCCGTTTTGCTTTTATGGCCTAGTCTTTATATTCAACATTCCTAATATTTTGCTTAAAGGTATGTCAGGTGCCTACTTGGTAAACAATATCCAGTCATGTTAGAAGTTTCATACATGGTCAGTTAGTATACTCATATGGCATGCATTCTAGATTTGATCTTCATGGCACTTCATGAATTTAAAATTATGATTTATGAAAAATATTTTCTTTATGAGACTTATTATTCTCTTATGTTTTTATTCAAATTATGCATTCCTCTCATGTCTAGATGTATAACCTATGTTCATGCCATATTATGAGTTTGCTCAGGCTCTCATCTATGGTGTAAGCTCGAGACGTGTGAAAAACTTAAAATTAGAGTCTTAAATTCTGGTGTTCTTGAAAGCTTATAAAACTTTGTGTAATAAAGTTTTAATTATTTGAGGAAATGTTACCCTTTGAGTAAGCCTTGAGAATTGATTCATGGAAACTTCCATGAGCATACATTTACATTCAAAATTTGAGAGGTCCACAATCAAACATTCAAACTGTCATTATTTGGTAAATAGTGGTTATTGATCATTTTATTATATCCTATGATAGGATACAAAGTCCAATAAAATGCTAATAATAAGGTGGTTCTATGTTTGCCACGTGTCAACTCCTCTATCACTTATTCCAAGATGAGCTCTCATCCATTTCTTCTTTTTCCAACTAAAAGCTAAAAAATAAAGCAAACTTGAAAGTCAACAAAGGAATAATAGGAGATCAAGCGGTAGTAGAGTCAAAATTACAATTTTCATTTTAGTGATACAATATTTAATTCTCTAAGTGTGTGTTCAGTTTTAAGCTCTTATGAGGACTCATTTCTTTATTTAAGCTATTATAACGATACACTCTGAATTGACAAGTTTTTTGTCAATGGTAAATCTGTTATATTTATTTTTTTATCTGAGTATGAAATTGATAATATAATTGAGCTCATGCTATATATTAAAAAAATACTAGTTTCTCATTGAAATTATCCACTGAAAAATGTTTAGTGTCAATTTCCACATATATTTTGATTGAATTGGTTAGAAAAGAAAAAATAGTTGTGTTTTCATACGAAAAAATTAGGAAGCGTCGTCTCAGTATTTCAGCAATAATCTGTCTCTCATCATGCATTTTTTTAGTGAGTTGGTTCAATGAAAAATAGGTGGAAAAAAAAATATTTCATAACATAAATTTCACATTAATTCATGATGGAAAAAACCTTTGTTTCTAATAGTATCATACGGACGGACTATAAAATACAAAGGGGAAGGGATAAGCCACTTGTGGAGAACTCATGCCACAAAACAATTTCATTTAACAAGATATATTACCTACCCTAACAATATTGGTACTTGCCCCTTTATTGATTCCATCAATTCCTATACAAAAATTCAAGAAATATTTCCAATGGCTTCTTTGAACCTTTTTGTTCCTCCAATTGCAACTACTACACAAAGAAGAATAGTATATACTAGAGCCACATCAACAAAGAGTTCTGGTGGAGGTAGTAGTGAAGAGAAATCAATTTTGGATTTTGTCCTTGGGGCATTACAAAAGGAAGACCAATTATTAGAGACTGATCCAATCATGAAAAAAGTGGAGGGCAGAAGTGGCACCACCACAAGTTTTAACAAGAAATCAGTTTCAATCCCTCCTCCTAAGAAGGATTCCAATGGCTTTGGAGGCTTTGGTAGCCTCTTTGCCAAGAAATAATGATCAGAGACGGATTTAGAATTTTAAATCCATCGATATAATAAAGTGTTATAGAACATTGGTAAATGTAATGCATTTAATCTTATATGTGATCTATATGTCTTTCCCTTGTAATTTGATCTTCAATTCTATAATTCACTTGATATATATGAAGTATATATGAACTTATTTCATGTGTTGCACAAACATTGATGAATTTGGTTAAAGGATGTAGGTTTTAGAGAAAATAAGTAGGTCTTGTCACAATTATGTTAAAGGGTGTTTGGGATTTGGTTTGAATTGATTTTTGCTTATTAGGTCAAAGGTCAATCAATCAAGTCTGTTTTCTAAAAATTTGAACCAAATTAAATCAACGGAAAAGGGTAAAAAATATCCTTAAACTATCTGAAATAGCTCATATTTATCCTTAAACTATATTTCGGCTCAAAACTACTCTTACCGTCAAACTAATAGGTCAAAAGTACCCTTCTTATTAACGGAAGTTGTTAAATGCCATGTGGATGCCACATGGATGCCACATTGCATGCCAATAGGGTTTCACTGCCACATAGACTAAATCCCTAAATCCTAATTACTCTTTTTCCCCCCTCATTTCATTATTTTCCTATGAAACCCTAGCCGCGAAATGAGGGAAAAGCTGTGAAATCCTAACTATCATGCTTTGAAATCGTAAACATAATAAAATAAGAGAAAAGATTTACTAACCTACAACCACGAATATCCACTTTGAAACCCAGCCGCGAAGAAAGCCATGAAACTCTAGCCGCTAAATGAGGAGAAAGCTGTGAAATCCTAACTATCATGCTTTGAAATTGTTGTAACACCCCGTAAAAACTAGTAAGACCTAGCTAAAGCTTAACGGAATCAAGTAGGTGAAACTAGAGCTTCATGTGTGAGTTTAGAGTTGGACATGTGAGTAAATGTTGTAAAACGAGTTCCCAAACTTAGAATGAGGTGTTTAGGGGTTAAATGTCTGGGTACGACTCCCCAAGGGTCCTTGAGGAGGACCCTAAAGCCTAAACTCCAAAGCTTCCCAAATCTGCCCCAATTAGCAAAATCTTGTGAACCACAGATGAGACCTACGAGGCGTAGGTCCATCCACGCCTCATGGTCTTGCTCCGTAGGTCAAGGTCCCATTTGGCTAGCCTTTGATCCAAACCATGAAAGACCAAGATGACCCGTGGTCCCACCCACGATCCGTGGGTGGGTGGTCGTGGTTCACCTCTGCAAAAGTTGTCATGGTTCGGCCAAGTGTAGGGTCTTTTTGGTAAATTATTAATTAATTAGTTTTCATTAAGGGTCGGTTATTATGAGTTTATTTCACTATATAAAGTAGTTTATGGTTTTAAAACACCTTTTAATTAATCATAACCCTAGACCGCAAATCAAATCCCAATTTCCCTCCCCTCCAAAATCTTCTCTCTAGAACTCCATTGAAGACCAAGAGAAGGGATCAAGCTAGAGTTTGAAGATGGAGGCTTCTTCATATGAATTTTATGGGATTCTAAGTCTAAGGTATAGGAGTTTTCATCCTTGGGAAGCTATCACCCAAGGAGCCTTTTCAAAAGCTTTTATCTCAATTCTAGAAAATCCAAATAGCTAGGGTTTCAACTCAACCCCATGGATCAAAGTTGTTCTTAAATATTGAATCATTTTTGTTATTGATATGATACTACTGATTTTAGATGAGTTTAACTTGAATTCGAAAAGAATCCATGAGTTTTCCCCAATCCTAGCTATGGCTCTTCTCTACATTATGAATGTTGTTGGAAGTTGGTTCAATTGATTGAATGTGAGTTGATTATGATGTAATTACATGATTTAAGTATGATTCAACATGTATTCTTGATTAACCTAAGATTCTAGGGTGAAATTGAAATAGCCTAGGGTTTGTCATGAAAGATGCAAATTAAGGGCTTAGATGTGACCTTTTAAACTTGATGAACTTCTTGATGAATTGCCTTAGATTAGATCACCTAAACATGAATTGCTTATGAGAATCTTGTAGACATGAATAAACTTGATTAGGTCTTACATGATGAATCATGGTTGAGTAGTATTGAGATTTAGTTTACTTGATGCTATATGACTATATATAATTGAGTAAGAATGAAGCATGTGGTTAGTCTACCTTGAGAATTAGGTTTACATGATGACCATGTGAGGTGTTGCTTGAGAGTAATGCTCATAATATGAAGATGACTCCTAAGGCTTTAAAGGTAAAAGCTAAAGGGAATGAACTATGAATATTGAGGCTTTAAAGAAGAAAGTTATTATGCATGTTGAATTGTACAAGGTACTATTATGGAAGGACTTTACCCACATGACCTACAATATGAGTATATGAGCTTATACAGGCAATGAATGAACTATGTGAGTTATGATTATATATATGTCTATTATGATAAATGTTAGATGTGTTGACTTACATGGTCTATGATCCTTGAATGCAATATATGTGAATGATGCATTATTGTGATACTATGTACATGCTTATGAACACTTTGAGAGGGAAGTGTCCATGATGATAATGTTGTTGTCGTGTCATTGCAAGGATAATTACACACACACACTCCATGCATAAGTATGATTATGATATATCTATGGTGTCAATTGAAAGTCTAGTTCTCATATGCACCTTTACACATTATTATGCATGAAATGTACATGACCATGATGATCCTATTGTGTTGATTGAAAGTCCAATCTCATGAGAACACGTGATCTTGGTGTGAAAGTTATTCTCACATACTAATTATGATTCTAAGGTTGAAAGTCCATTCTCACCTAATTGAATCTATGAGCTATTTTATGAGTTGGGTTGAACGAAGGGTAAAATACCCCTTTTAAACATGTAAATACAATTCAAGACTAAAATAAGTAATTTTGGGAAATTATACTTAGCACCGAGTGGATATGGTCAATGAGGTATATGCCCTTCCATCAATACAATAGGTCGGGTCATCTAAATTATTCTCATGAGATAGAAGCTCCTCCGTCAATACAATAGATCGGGTTTCTAGAAGCAATCTCCCTATCCCGTAACTATGTGCCCACATAGGTCTTTAGCTAGTGGATCCACTTTATAGCTATACATTTAGTTCTACCTTAGGCAAGTAGGACACCTTCTTTTGGTGTGGGGTTATACAACATCGGATTCCATGTCGCTCACATGGTCTATGTCGGTTAAGGCTATATTTCCTCCATGAACAAGAAAATGAGTTATGTGAAGGGATACTTAGTATGAGTGGTAGTATGGGAGACCATTCATACATGGCACAAGTAGACCTTGAGAGTAGCCATGGTGTGTTTCTCTTATTTTTATAAACTATGACTAATGACTACTCAAGAAGATCTACTTAGTATGAGTAAGGGTATGAGACTTCACTCATACATGGCACAAGTAGACCATGGTGTGGTTCCATTACATTATGATGATTTATGAGTTAGGCATGCTTTATTATGAATTATGAACATGAACATAAATATGAACATGGACTATGCTTATGACTTCTTAATGGGTTTACTTAGTGTGAGTGGGGGTATGGGACTTCACTTATACATTGCACAAGTAGACTTATAAGGGGGTTGTGGTGTGGTTTCCTTATGCTATGAAGATATATGGGAACTTATGTATGCATGATATTGATTATTGCTATGAGTGCCCTTACTTATTACAATTTATGAACATGAATGACTCTTTGTCTGTAAGTGTTGGCTATGGATGAGGTCAAGGTATGTTATGCATGATCATGGTGGCCTAGAAGTGATACTTAGTGTAGATAGGATTATGGGATCCTGTCTATGCATTGCACAAGTAGAGCTTAAGGTTGCTTGTGTGATAGTCCTATGATGATGGGATAATCTTGGTATTTTACTATGTGCATGAACTATGTCTTGTGAAGGTTGGTATAGATATTATGTGGTGTTGGAGACTATGCTTGTGATTATGATGATATCCTTTATGTTATGATGAAATGTGCATGGTTTGTCTTATAAGCTACATTCTCCAACTATTTCAAAGATGATGTTCAAAAATGGCATATAGCATGGTTTCAAATAAAATGTCCCTTTTATGCATGTTTTAAGGATTTTTATGCATGACTTCCATACTTAGTACTTTACGTGATAACCCATATTTCTACATTTTTTTACAAAAGTGTAGGGTTTGGAGATGTGATGTTCTATACTTGAAGGATAGGTTTCTAAGGAGCTTGGAGATGAAGACTTGGTGAGTCCTCATAGTTTCGAGGACAAAACACACTATGTTCCCTTTATGTCTTTTGCTTTATGTTTAGAGCTTTTGTATGGGCTATGTCCCAAGGATTGTATTCAAGAGTTATTCCAAGTATTTTAGATGGTTTGAGACATAGTATCATAGATTCTCTTTCATTTTATAAAAGACTTCGATTGTAAAGAAAAGTTTTAAATCCCGCATTATTTTCCTATGCTATTATGTTCAAGTTATGCTATGAGGCTTGTATGAGACCCCTTTGGGGTCGAGTACGCCGTGTTACGTCTAAAGGTACCCCTGGATCGTGACAATCGTAAACATAATAAAATAAGAAAAAAGATTTACTAACCTACAATCACGAATATCCACTTTGAGACCCAGCCACGAAGAAAGCTGTGAAACCCTAGCCGCGAAATGAGAGAGAAGGGGCGAAATTGTTTCTGGAAAATAATGAAATGAGGGGAAAAGAAGAGTAATTAAGATTTAGGGATTTAGTCTATGTGGCAGTAGAACCCTATTGGCGTGCAATGTGGCGTCCACATGGCATTTAACAACTTCCGTTAATAAGAAGGGCACTTTTGACCCAATAGTTAGACGGGAAGGATAGTTTTGAGCCGAAATATAGTTTAAGGGTAAATATGAACTATTTTGGATAGTTATAGGGTATTTTTGACCCTTTTTCGTTAAATCAAACATAATATCGAAATATTGACTTCTTCTTTATCAACTTTATTCATTTTGATTCGTTTGTTTTACTTTCCATTTTAGTCCATTTCAATATAAAAATGTCTCTTTTATTTTTTGTCAACTTTTGTAATTTTGATTTTTCAAATGACATATTTAAAAGCACAAGATCAAAAAACATTTTTATACATACTATATATCTTTAGTTTAAAAGCACAAGATTCAAAAAAAAAAAAATCTTAAACTTTGTGGCAAATAAAAACTAGACAGATAAATTAAAATAGAAGAAGTATATAATTATTTTTTTTTGAAGCCCAAAAATGTCACAATAGTGGTGGTTTCATGAAGAAAGAATGATCTCACAAGTTTCAGACAGAATTGTTTCTTCTCTAGTTTTCCTCCTCTTTCTTAGTTGTGTGTATAGTAAAAAGTATTCAAAATTATATGCAATTGAAGTATAATATTTGGGTCAAAATCATTTTCACCCGAACTTTACTTCAAAATCAAACTCCCCCTCAATTTTGAACAATAGACATTCTCACCTCCTATATGCCAATTAATTTTTTAAATGTTTATTTCACCCTTATTCATCTAAGTGAAAGTTCATGCCGACTTTAGATAGCCACCAATGGATTCTGCCTTTTTTATTATGTAATTGTACTTGTTACAAAAAAAAAATGTACATATATGTCATATATTGATATTGTATAAATAATATATAATCGTCTATATATTAATGTATAACCATGTGTGAGAGATGTATATACATCCATATACACTATTTATACATTGTTGTAGTTCATCTTCCTCAATGAGCTACTTTTTTTTTCTTTATAATTCTGAACAACTCAAATCTCCTCTAAACAGTCCCTAAATTTTAAAGATGAGCTACTCTTGATGTTTTAAATTTTTTGATATATAATTCACTCAAAACAAATTCACATTTACGTTAAATTAAATTTTAAAATTTAAATTTTGAAATTCTTCAATAAACAATAAAAGCATGTAATAAAAGGTAAAATAGAAACTCTAAGTCAAAATTTTTAGATTTTGGTAGAGATATCAGCGAAGTGATAATTGTGATATTGGAAAACATATACTCATATCCAATTATGTGACTAGTACACTTCTTGGATTTTATTCTTGAAAAGAAATATCTTTTGACTTTTTTTTAATCATTAAATTTAGAAGATAGAAGTGAAAGAATAAATAGAACAAACAAAAACGGATCGAATAATCATTTTGAATAATATTAAATATTAGGCTATTTTGGATAAAATGATTTAATTTAATAGACATTTTATTTATTTTTTTCTTAAATCGTATCCAATCAAATTTTGTGATGTGAAATGGAGTACTATTTATGAATAGCAAAATTTAATATTTGCATGTACACATTTTACCAATATTCTTAATATAAATATATTATTTAGAAAAAAAACTCCTAAATTCGATCAAATCATATCATATTCGGACTTCTAACTAGATCTTTTATTTATTGAGCTATTTTAAAGCAGAGAGGTAACAACACCAATATTTTTGATGAATTTTAAACTACTAGATTCGATCTTTTATATTGAATGTAGTCAATCACTTTGAGGTTATGAGAACAAAAGGTCATAGAAATGCAAGAAGTCTTGCTTTCACTATCGATCAACCGTCTTCTTAGTAGTGCTTTACTAGATTGACACCTTAATTGGTACTTATAATTACTCCTTGTGAGTTGCTATATTTATTCTAAGAGTGATATAACAAAATTAACATTCTATTTGTCAAATCAATATTGAACAAGTAAAATCCATGTCATATGAATTGTGGGGGGAAGAGAGTACTAAAAAAACTTGAGCTTCCAACGAATGTTCTCATTGAAACACTGTAAAAAAATATGAGATTTCTCATAAAAGATTTATTTGAAAACATTTTCGACAAGCGAATTTCCAACGGATTGGCGGTTAATAAAGAGTAGGGAAATGGGACAAAAGAACACATAATGAGGACAGGGGCAGACAGACATGAGTCTTGATCAACCTGAGACTATGATGTAGACTCATCACCAAACCCCTATAGCCATCCAACACCATCCCATCAAGGCAATGCAGACATACTCAGAAGACTAGCAGTCTGTACTACATAGCCAAGACAACCATGCATTTTTTCCTATTCATGTAACATCTCCATGTGCCTTGCTCCTCCCTATCTCCCAATCTAAATACATAACTATTGTACTCCCTATCTATATATGTTTATGGTTTGGTGTCTCGTTTGAAAATGAGGTAGGTAAGTATTGAAATTTATATAAGTAATGTCATGTTTGGTATAGCTGGTTAGAAGGTAAGGTATTCATGTATAAATTTAATATGATATTCGATTTACAATTTTGAAATTTATATGACTAATACATGTATAAATTATAAGAGAATCTATGTATTATTTTATGCAGGATAAAATATGGAATAGGTAATAAATGAATAAATAAAATCTGCATAACTAATCTCTGGATGAAATAATACATAGATTTCGTCATAATTAGTCCATGTATTACTAATATCTGCATAAATCTAATCAACTCTCATACGACAAAGGGTCGTTTTGTTGTTGGTTACAATTATGCAATTATTAGCAATACATGAATTAATTATGAAAAATTTGATTATTTATGTATTAATTATTCCATCTTTTACCTTGTACAAAAGTAAGTCGAGTAGCGGTGTAGAGTCCAACTAAGACTTCCATGGATTATCACATTTAGTTTTGATTGAGGAGATTCTTTCTGACCGCTAAACCTTCCTTGCTTTTGGAGATAGACTTGAAACCAAGCTCAAAGAATAGCTAAGTGAAAGTCAAATTAAAGGCTCCCTTTATCAAATTATTTCTTATACATGTTTTAGTTATACGAAATTATAAATTGGTAATCAAATAGCGTACTTGGTATAGTGAAATTAATAAAGAAGCTAAAATGCTACAAAACATGATACATTGTTAATTTTAATACATGAATGATTAACTTTTTAATCCACAACTAAATGACCCGTTAGCTATTTGAAGGGTACTAGTACAATTAATTTGAATTTGTGCATCAGATAAAACTCGAGTATTGATATATTCCATGAAGAAAAAAAAATCATACTGGCAAGAAGACTGACCACATGATGGAGGAGGATACACGAATCAAAAGGCTTAGTTTTTCAAAGCGGATCAATCCTTTGCCACCCCCTCCCTCTAACAAAAAGTCTGAGAAAAGTGCATGCTAAGAGCTAAACTACTAATATCGTGGCGAAGGTTATTAAATTTATTAAGGGAAATAAACCAATTTTTGGCAAATTTGATTCTAAGGGTGCTCCTACATGAAATTTTTAGATAAAAAATACGGAGAGATCCCAATTATCACATCATATCTTTTTTGTGATAATTATATCTATTAGTATTGTTTTGCAATAAACTATCTGAATTTGCTTCAATTAAGTCTATCAAGGGAGCTCGGTAAAGTGTTTCCTATTGAGAAATTTTCTTTTCGAATACACAAATTCAGAACTTCAGAGTAAAAATGAAAGGATCTCAATCATTATACTACACTCCTTTTGAAGTTTATTGTAACTATTATTACTTCCTCTGTCCTAATTTATCTTACTTTTTTTTTTAGTCAGTCCAAAAAAGAATGACACATTTTTATATTAAATAACAATTTAACTATAAAATATTTATTTTACTCCTAATGAAATGATTTACAGCCACACAAATTTCTATTATTCATTTTGGACCACAAGTTTTAAAAGTCTTTGTGCCAAGTCAAACTACCTCACATAAAATGGGACGGAAGGAGTATTAATTATGTTGCAAATAAGTGATTTTTTTATACAATCACTACATAAAAAATGTTCTTTAGCGGCAATTAATTAATGACAATAGCTCAATTGCCGCTAAATATGTATTTTTAGCGGCAATTAACACTCTTTGTACGTGTTCTTAAAGTATTTAGGGACATTGAATTTAATGACACTTAACTAATGCTGATAAAGATTATAATATTCTTTATTAATATGTATTTATTGCCGTTAAAAATTATTTTTAGTGAATGAGCAAGGAACTAAGGTGCAATTATATAATAGAAATATTTCAACCATACATATGTAAAACAAGTTAAAAGTAATAGATATGTCTGCATTCAATGTCCATTAATTAGTTACATGTTTCTGACAAGTGACCATTCCCCATTTGCATCTACCACCTATGGACCAATCTATATCTACACTCTGCTTCTACTGTTTTTGTTTAAATATTTATTATTGCTACAATAACAACCGTACAGTTATAAATTCAGAGTTTTCACTAAATAAAATCTTAAAATGAACACTAAGTTATATATACAATTTAACTTTTTGTCAATTGAGTTCGGATGAACATTCTGGCGCTCTTCTAGACCACTCTGATCAAGTATCACAATATTGTTGTAATTATTTATATGTGATCAAAATACTTTATATCGGAATTAGTATATGAACACGAGTTTTGCTTGATTATTTTTTTAAAAAAAAGATTTGTGAGTGAAAATATTATTAGTTCACTTAAAACACACAACTAAAGCAAATATTACTATAAAGTTTAGTACAATTGTACATACTTGTTGCCAAATTGTATTCGTTAATACTCAACTTTGGTATATGGAAATACTAAATTTGAGTATTTGCTTATATGGAATTGCATTTTTAATGGTCAAACGGTAACTGTTCGTAGATTACAATGTGACGGATCTAACACATACCATGTTGCCGGTAGGTTCATAAGAATCAGCAATTTTTATATTGACTTTATGCATGTTATGAAATTTATAAAATATTTAAAAATATTTTATTATGAACTCAATTATTATTATTATTATATAAAAACTTGAGTAGAAGATTTTTTATTTTTTTTAAACAGTCTCTCTATCTTCATAAGGTAGTAGTAAGATCGCATACATTCTACTCTCCTCAGGTTCCACTTAATGGAATTTCATTGAGTATGTTATTGTTAGTGTTATTGTATTAATTTGAGATCGTTGTAGAAATTCATAAACTTCAAATCTTGAATTCGTCTCTACTTACTTGCTCTTAAATTATTAACACGTGTACAAAGCTCTTACCACAGCGACTTTTGAGTACTTAGCAAACTACTACATAATTATAAAGCAAAAGTAATGAGTTGGAAAATTGGACACTAAAAAGTAGTTGCAAGAATATACACAAATGGAACTTTCTTAATTCAGAAATTAGCATACTAGTGACAACAATTATGAAGATCATCATGACTTCCATTATTGGGGTTGACATGGGAATTAACTTGCTGGTGCATACAATAATTAGTTAGAATGTGTATCAGGTCAACTTGTACATATTTCGATATAATTATGCTTGTGTTCAATTATTGACAATACAATTACCATACAAACAAGTACGATTGTGTTAGGAAAAAGAATAAAAGAAGCATGTGAATATATGCTTCACTTGAATCAAGAATATAGCTCAATTAGTAGAACTCCATCATTACAAAGTCATCGCAATTATAGGTTAAATTAAACGACTAAGAGCAAAACTCGATTAAAAGGGTATTTAGGGCTGATTTACACAAATAGTCACTTCTTGATGTTCTATTTGAAAGTTGACCACTTTTTCAAAATTCGATTAATGAATTGAAGTTCGATAGCGACCTTGATAGTGGCTATTGACTAGAAAGTCATTCAAAATTAATTATTGTATTCAAACCACACGTCTAATTTTAAAAATATAACCAACTTATAGATACAAAACCACAAAAAGTGGTCAATTAATATAAATAACACGATAAAACGCTCCTTATCAAGAGATTTTCCGATCTCTTATGACACTGAATTAGATCTTGGCAAAGAAGAAGACAAGTTGATGAATTGAATACAATCATCAATTGCCTCTGCCCTATGTGAGTCAATATTTAGGGCAGCGGTTGGCTTAGCTGAAATTGTTGCTCTCTCTGACGAATTAGTAACTTTCCTACAACTTCTCTTTGAAGAAGATACCATCTTTATAAGTGCAGCCATTTTTCCTCCAAGATGTTTGAAAATCTTAATAGGGGATAATTGGGATCTATTAGGCATCTTGAAGCTACAACTTCTTGTGGTGGTGGTGGTACTTCTTTCATCATTTGTAGTACCATCAACAACACTCTTTGTAGAGTTTTGCTTTTGAAACTTGCTTGCTATCTTTGTATTCTTGGTCATCTCTTGCTTCACCACACTCCCTCCTTCACACCCTCTTACCGGCATCTCGAAATCAAAGACGATTTAATGTAAACTACTTGAACATCACATGTATATCTATATATTTTTAAAAAAAATATACTAACTTTAGTATAGGTAATGAGAAAAGTGATTCCTTGGAAGATTACTAGAAATTGGAATGAAGTAAGAGGGTGAACATGATTTGTGCTTATGTAGAGAACAAAGGGTACTACAAATTAAAGATAATTTAACGGAAAATAACTTAAACGCTATCGTTATTTAATTTAAAAAATAAAAACTTAGTATAGATAGTAAGAAGAGATGATAAGTGGAAGACTATTGGAAATTGGAATGAAGAAAGAGAATGTACATAGTTTGTGCTTATATAGAAAAGAAAGGGTAGAAATCAAGGATAATTTAACGCAAACTGACTTGAACACTATTATGTTTATATAATTTCTTTTTTTTTAAAAAACTAATTAGTATATGTTATGAGGGAGGCGATACCTTGAAAGATTATTACTAGAAATTGGAATGAGGAAAGAAGATGAAGATGGTGTGTCTTATATAGAGAACAAATAATAAAAATCAAAAATGATTTTACGCAAACTAACTCGAACACCAATCGTATAATATTTAGAGCGGAGGTGATAATTGGAAGACTACTAGAAATTGGAATGAAGAAAGAGGGTGAACATGGTTTGTGTTTATATAGAGGAAAGCAAAAGGGTAGAAAAAGTAATGATGAAAAATTGAGGGACAAAAAGGTTACTAGCTAGGCTCTCAAACTTTGGTGCATGTATAATGTAAACATACCATGGACAATGCTAGTCAATGGGAAAGTGACTTATCTTGTTTACCTATCTAAGATCCTGCCAGAAATATTAACTCTCATCAAATGGTTACACCAACTAAAACAAAGTTGTAATATTATCTCAAAAATATTTATATAAAATATAGTCAAACATAATGAAGGTCGAGGCAGAAGTATGAAGATGGTGATATTGACAGGTCCATAATTTTTATTTAGAGGATTCGAAAAATAAAAATATAATATTTGAGATTTAAACTTGAAATCTAAAGATGATTTTGAATTTTCTAAATTATCGAATAAATAACTAATCTTGTATTAAAAAGAATAGAAAGATTCAACGTAACTAGCAAAAATGCCCTTCTTTTTCTCATCATTTTTTGTCTCTTGTCAAATAGAAAGTAAATTGACAAGATGCTAATTGTCGTGTCCTTACACGACCGGCTCTAAAGTTAGGCAAGTGAAAACATTTGCGATAGAGATGTACATCGATTGGTTCGATTTGATTTTATGTATTTATAATTTGATTTATTGATTTTTACTTAGTGAACACGTTAAATCGACAATCAAACAATAAGATATTATCTCAAATATTCCACAAATTCATGGAATATTTATAAAGAGATCAAATCCAAATCAGCTTAATTCGAGAAATATGCCACTAACGGCCCTTGAATTATGAAGATCAAGTCCAAATCATCCTAATTTGGAAAATATGCCACTAAAGGCCCTCGAATTATGAAGATCACCTAGTTCGAGAAATACGTCACTAATGACCCTCGAATTAAGGAAATCAAGTCTAAATCATCCAAGTTTGGAAAATACGCCACTAACGACCCTCAAATAACAGAGAAGTCTAAAGAGAGAGAAAAATCAAGGGAGGAACAAAATTTACTCACAATCTTGATCAATAAAATTATGTTTCTTCATATTTTTTTTAAAAACGAAGAGATTTATCATCAATTTTCGGTTAATTGATTTTTGATTCTTAATAATTCGATTTAACCAATAAAAAAATGCTCATATATATAATGTTTATAAAATAGTAGCAAAAATATAGTGCAGCACAAATTTATATATTGAGCACTTTTATTTAAGAATAAATTGCACAAATTCCTTTTAAAGACTCAAACAATAAATTGTAAAAATAACATTAATTATCTATCTCTATCACAAATAATTAAAAAAGTATAATATAAATAGATTTTTTAATCAATAGAGAGGAACCTAAGAATATCACTGTCTTTCATTTAAAAAAAAAAAAAAATCACTGTCTATATGCATTCATTGAACTTCATTAATTCAGGTGGATTAATTATTAGTAGTGATTAAATACTAAATGAATTATAAAAACATAAGTAAATAATGAATTTCATAAGATTATGCATAAATACATACTAAATGAACTATAAAAACATAAGTAAATAATACTCATTCCATTTAAAAAAGAATAACCTACTTTCCTATTTAGTCTATTTCTAAAATAAAGATCCCCCCCCCCCCCCCTTCTTTTTTTTTAGCAACACTTTAATTTCAGCTCTACAAGTGACATATGTATAAGACCACAAGATTAAAGAGAATTTTGATACATTTGACATAACTTTAATTTAGGACCACAAAATTAAAAAATCTTCTTTATTTTCTTAATTTTGTGTCAAGTCAAATTAAATCATTATTTTTAAAACAGATGGAGTATTGAATAAGTAGTAAAATTACCATTTATTAGCATGACCTCGACTTACTTGGCATTGAAGCGCAACAATTGCTTTTGTATACTACTACTTCTTCCGTTCCATTTTATGTGAGGTAATTTGACTCGGCACAAAGTTTAAGAAAGAAAGAAAGACTTTTAAAACTTGTGGTCCAAATGAATGATAGAAATTTGTGTGGCTGTAAATTATTTTATTAAGTGTAAAATAGACATTTTATAGTTAAATTGTTACTTAATATAGAAATGTGTCATTCTTTTTGGGACTGACTAAAAAGGAAAGTTAATCACATATATTGGGACTGAGGGAGTACTATTCTCTTTTTCCCATATTAGATGTACATCTTACTATAAATATTTGTTCCATAATACTTTCTTCGTCCATTTTTATTTGTCATGTTACGTTTTTCAAAAGTCAATTTGACTAATTTTCAAAGTTAAATTAGATTATATTATTTGATATTTTAAACAAAAAATTTAGATATTCAAAAACTATACGAAAAGTACTATAAATTGCATTTTATTTGCATATCAATATTGTAACGGCTTGATTTCCGTCATTATGGAAAAGCCAATGGGAAAGAATTGGGGCCAGAAAACTTTTTTGTAGTAACTTGAGATTTCCTAGCCTAGTCCAGATTTGGATGAAATCGGAGTCAGTGAGGTGTATGGAAATTTGGTAACAAATGAGAGATCTATTAATGAATCTGATTACATGAGTAGATAGCTAAGACATTAAGGAACCCGTACAACTTTACGAAAATGAATTCGGGTGAGTAGAACTCCTGAAATCGATCTTAGCGTGAACTGTATTTTCTAAGCGTCGTTGGTCAAATGTGTGTTGTGAAATGAGGGTCTTGAAATTATTAAAATAGCTCACTGATTCCGTGCAAACTGCTGGGGCAGGATTTCTGCTGCCAAGGCGGGGCCACTGTGGCGGGACAGACGCAACTTAAGTCGGAAATAAAACCCCTAAACGACCTTATTATGCATTTTTCGACTTTTAGAGCTAAGGAACGAACCCAGACGAGTTCTTGACCTATATTCACCATTCTTGAGGCTAAAGGTAAGATTTTAACTTTTCGAATCCATTTTTTGGTCCGTAGAACGTAATAGAATGGGTGAATATTGATGGGGGAGGATTTTGTTATAGATTCTATCATGGAAACAACCTAATTTGGATAATTGAGATCATGGGTTTGATATAGGTTTCTTAGAATTGTTAGTAATTTGGGTAATTAGTGAGTGTTTATTGATTCTCGTATTATATTGATTGTTTGTAGACCAAGAACAAGCGGAACGAATCCGGAAAGAAAAGGATCAAGTTTCTTAGGGTTTCAAGCTTGTTTTGAGGTAGGTGATGGTTGTGATTTTATGTTGGTGTGATATATGTTTGTAATTGTTCATTCTAATGCATGTATGTATTCGAATGTTGCATTATTGATCACCCTAATCGTAATTGAGGATAATTGAATAATTGTATGCCATGAATCACCTCTTGTTGTATGATTGTGAGAATATACATTGTGATTGTGATTGTGGTTTGTTGAATGGATCGGGTGTTGTGTTCCGACACACTAAATATGGGATCGATTGCCACGTTTCGACATAAATATGAGATCGGTTGCCACGTTCCGGCATAAACATTGGATTGGGTACCGCGTTTCGGTATGCTAACAGTTTGGGTGTGGGTTCTATGAGAGGACCATTGAATTGGGTTCCGTGAGAGGACCATTGAATTGTGTTGTGTATCTACTTGTGATGAGTTCGTTTATATCTAATGACGATTGATATTGGAAGACGGTATGTTGCTCTAAATTGATATAACTGTGATATGTGAAAATTGTGAAGTTGTTCATTGTTCGTATAAGATGACTAATATTGTATATGTTCGGTATATGCTTGTTTTATAATGTTGTGGTTACTTGCATGTGTTTCACTTATTGGGATAGCCGCGTGATCCTACCAGTACACTGTGGTTGTGTACTGATACTGCACTTGCTTGTTCTTTGTTGAGTCTAGGGCATCTTCAGGCGGCTATTGATAGGCCTCAGCTAGGTGACTATTGAGCGTGACCAGATTCAAGGGTAAACCGGTTCTTTTAGGCTGCCATGGATCTTTTTTGTTTAAGTCCACTCTTTTCGGACTCAGACTATTTGTTTAAGGTGCTTGTTTAGTGTCGGGGTTGTACCCCTTGTTCTTAGACTTGTCGTTAGTGGAGTTTTGGTACAATGACTTTCAGGTTCTAAGGGTTGTTCTTCCTCATTAATTTGACTAATTTATTTAAACCTTGGAGTTTATGGATGGGGACTCTATTTTTATAGTCATTTAAACCTGCTTTTGTATCTTTAAATGCCTTAGTTTTCATAAAATTTGTTAGTTTGGGTTGTAGTAATGGTTTTCCCACCGGAGGGTTAGTGTGGGTGCCAATCACGACGGTCTGTGTCGTGACAAATATGATGAAAAATACATCATAAAATGTGAGTCAAAGTTTTATAGTTTAACTCTAAAAAAGAAAACTATGAGAATTAAAAGTGGACAGAGGTAGTACTTGATCACTAACTAATTTAGGATAAAATTAATTTTTTTTTATGTATTATCCTATAATTAATAGAGTAAATTTTAGGTTTAGCAAACATAAAATCATATTAGCGCTCTATAGCTTCAATTTTGCTATTTGCGCTCCATAGCAAATATAGCTTGCTATGGGGCATCAGATTTGTATAAATCGCAAACATAAATCTCGTTTGTATAAAAGCACAATGATTGTATGTGTATATCAGTTAGATAATTATATATATGTAATTTCTATGTATATGTATCAATGATTGTGTTTGTATATCTGCATAAAATTTGAATTTGTATACAATTGAATCGAAATAAAACATTTGTATATCAAATCTCACTCTTGCTTTATACAACACAAATTATACATTGTAATATGTATAATTTGTGTTTGTATTGTATAATTTATGTTTGTATAAAGTGAGAAAGAGAGAAAGGCAAAGAGAACTAGTAGCGGAAAATCTATATTTTTATAATTATAAGTGTATATAATGAAAATATATGTATTTATATATACAATTTTCTCTCGTTTTATACAAACACAAACATAATTTATACATTTGTGTTTGTATAAAGTGAAAGAGGCGAGAGAGAGTGGCGAACGAGATTTCTGGGGAGAGAGGCGAATGATAAAATGTTTGTTACAGATTAGAATTAAATGAAACCGTGGTTAAACATTTAATTTGAATTAATAGTTTGCTATTTTATACAATTTTCCCTAATTAATATGACCTCCGAAAGTTTAAACAATTTTTGAAGATCTAAGAATTTCGTTTTTGAGAGACTAATTAATATAAACAAATAATAAAATTGATCAATCTATTAATGATTTTTTTAAATTATTATATAAAATAAAAAAGATATTCATAATGCGAATAAATTAAAAACGTTTGTGTACTTTAGATATTCCATATTAGTAAAGTTACGAGAAGGAAACAATTTCTCTATTTAAATTAATGATTAATGAGTCATCATTAAAGATTCTACCACCATATTTCCAACTAATTAATTTAGATTATTGAGTAATCATTAAAGCTCAAATGCTAGCAGCGGCTAGTGCATGTAACCTTTAAGTAGTAGCCCCAAAAGAGCACAACTGCATAGTCTCTCGATTGTGATGTAATTTAATTTTATATGAAAAATTAATAAATAAATAAGGATTTTTTTTTTTGTTGAAATTTATGGTTTAAAATAAGTCATAAATATTTATGTGTTCATTGCAATAAGGGTAAAATAAATATTTTAAAGTTAAATTGTTATAAACTATAAAAACATATCATTCTCTTTTAGATTAATAAAAACGAAAAATAAATCATATAAATTAAGACAGAGGAGTATTATAAACTAATTCAAGAAAAGCTTGGGCGGATCCATCTACTATCTTATGCAAAACTAAATTTAACAAAAATATATAATTTGATAAAAGTGAAGTGAAATAGTGCCATGGGGTCAATTAGGAAAATAAATTAAGGAGGCTTGGTGGACAAAAGATATTAAAAAGAATGGGAAAAAGGCACCAAGAAAAAGATGGACAAAATGAGTCTTCAAGAATGATGAAAAGGATCATCTAATCACTTTTCTTTCTGAGTTTAATTTTTATCAATTAAAAGGCATCTAGGTGTATTAAGCTTTTGTTGTGTATGGGATTTTGAGAATGATTCGATCATAACAGTCTATTATACATAATTTTATTCCACATTTCTAAAAAAGTAATTATTTCTATCATTTGATTCGGTGGCGATCTTATAGTTGCATAGCAACAACTTTTATAATTTTAATTAAGAAGAAATAATTATAAAAAATTATTCAAAATAAATGAAATTGATAACCTATTACGATGAAGTTTAATTGATGTTGCATATTGTGATCCTTAGAAAGAGTAAGTTTTCATTTGACAATTTTTTGAAGAATGTGTTGGCATTTGCTTCATATTGCTCAATTTGCAATTTAGACTTTGATTATTTACACATCTCGTGAAAATGCTACAATATGATACCAAGAAAGCCAAGTCAATCATTGTTTCATCCAATTAAGGATAACAACCCGCTTAAGGATTTTTCGTTCTCCATCAAATATCAAATCTTTTGAAAAGGACCGGCGAACATGAGGTCCCACTCACTATTCATTGCCAGACAAAAAAGGACCACTAGCCTAGAGAATCAAATAGGGAATAGGCCATGAGTTCACCCGCTTGCCCAAAGATGAAGGGGAAGAAAGGGATGCCAGGGTCAAAGTAACCAGAGGGGGCATGAAATGAACCCGGAAGGGAAGCCATGATGAGGCCGAGATTTGGACTCATTTAGGGCTTTATTTGTATAGATTTAGTATCCTCAAATGCTTGTTTTGTGTTAATAACTGATATAAAACCCTTGATTTCCAGGTATATGGATTGAGGAACAATGCAAGGACACTAATTTACAACAAGGAACGAAGTAAGCTGAAAGGGTGAAGAAAAGAGAGCCTGGTGATCGCCAAGTCTACTTGGCGAGTCGCTGAAGGGCTTCTTGACCGCCTAAAGTTCTAGTGTGCCAAGCTCTCAAGGAGAAAATCAAGTCGGCGAGAGAAAGGAGCGGTCGGCGGATCGCCGAGTGGTTCCGTGATGCAGTGTTAGATCGCCCAAAGTTACAGACCTTGAGGATGCTTGTTGACACCCAAGTTTGACCCTCCCCAATAATAATTAATTTCAGAGCCTCTTAATTTTCCAAACGATTTAAAATAATTAGCTTTACAAATTTCAAATAGTTTCAAGGTTAGTTTAAATAATTTTGACCGGTTTTTATAGTATTTTGAATAAGAATTATATTTCATATAATTAAATACGTAATTAGTATATTTTATAAATGTTTGAAAATCATATCAAAAGATTTTTGCATCGTTAAAATAAATATTTTATTAATTCAGTTTTAGTTTGAATTATAGTTTTAATTTTGAATTAATTCGTTTATATGTAAATCGATTAGTTTATTGTTAAGTCAATTATTTTATTCCGTTAAGATTAAAGAGCTCATAAATTAATTATGTTAATTTGTCTTATTTGAATTCTAGCCAAATCTTCTAAAAATAATTCTTTTGGTTACCTCTTTAATTTGTTGGCTAAATTGTTAATTAATTTTATTACAATTTTGGCCAAAATCTAACATTTTATCTCCAACCCTTTAAAAGATCATTTTAGGCCTTTTATCTTGCTAATTGCAGCAGCCCACTCTACCCAGCCCGTTTCCCCTCTGACCCAGCCCAAAACAAAAGAAAAAACCATACCCATACAATTACAATACATACTCTATTCCATCAGCAGCCCAAACCCCACCTCAGCTGACCCATTTCCTCAAATAACCCAGCATACATAACAATACAACACCAAATACCCAACACCCGATGACCCCACCTTGTCCTTCTTCCTTTTCAGCGAACCCAAAACGACATTATTCTCAGAAACGACAACAGCATTCCAACTGGATGGAAAGCCAAATGCGTCTCCACATTGATTCCAATACACAGCGCTTACACGGAGTTGAATACGGCGTTAATTAGATGAAAAGCATCGGTATGCTGCGAATTTTTGTTTTCTTCTCCAACATCCCTTTCAATTTGTACAATCGTAGCATCAAACAATCACGCGTCTTTGTCCTCACGCTTTGGGATCAAGCCGCGTGGCACGACGAGGACAGGAGATCGATCCCAGCCGTCCATTCCCCTTTCCTCTTTCGAAATGGTCGAAATTTCAGAGAAAAAAAGTGTCCCCCTTTAATGGTGAAAGGATTTGAGGTTTGAATTTCTAATGGGCCTCTTTCCTATCTGAATTTTTATCCCTTTCCCCCCAAAAATCCAAACCCTAATTTTCCACTATAAATACCCTATTTTTCTTCTGGTGCGAGGAGGTTTTTTTTGAGGATTGGAATTTCTTTGAACGAAATATTATACTTGAGAAGGTCCAGACGATTCTCTTTCCTTTAAATCCGAAGAAACAAAGAGTTTCCTTGTTAAAAGTCAGCCCGAAATTCTTGGTTGGCTGCTCAAGTTTCGAAGTAGTTGGCGGAAGAATCGCTGCTCGTCTGCTCGTGCCGTCTCATTTCGCTGCCCAGAAAGAGGTAAATCTTTTCTTATTTTCATCTAAATCCAGTTTCTCCTATGCTGTTCTGTTTATGATGTGTTATGGGTTGTGTCTTGTGCTCCGTTTATGTGTTGATTTCGTTTTGGTCTCTATATGCTAAGATTCGGTTAATGAGTCTTTAGCTAGTAATATCTTGTCTTCCTATATGAGTATTGTATGTATATAAATTCTATATTGGAGTTAGTTTGGCATTATTTGTGAGCATGTTTGATCTCTCTGTTGTCTTTTCTCAATTTAAGTTAGTGTGGAGCAGTCTTTGATTGATAAGGAGTGTTCTTTGTTTCTGTTTGTTTCGTATCGTTCACTGGGAAATAAGACATGTGGTAATATTGGTGATAAATTCCCTTAATTAGTTTGACCTTCTTACGTGTTGCATTTGACGCCAATTTATGGTTAGTTTGCATGATAACGATACTGCTTTAGAGGAGTTAGTCTGGTTGAAAAGTGATATATCATGGTTTGAGTAGTTCTGAATGACTATAGGCTAGAAAATATCGACGTGTGTGAGTTATATTCACTTTGGAGGCTCTCGTTCATTGTTTTGTTTAAACCTCTTCTTTAGCGTAACTTTAATTTTTTTTTATTTCACATTAATCTTAAATAGTAGCCTAGTTCATTTCCTGGAATACGTGTCTTTCTTGAAATTGATGTCCCTAGTGCATGATGTTCAAAAATATATGATCAATGCTCATATGACCGTGTACATGCTATTTCTATATTTTTGTCAACTTGGACGTGTGGCCGGCTACTGTATTGGTTCATTTGGCTTGAAATAACCATTATGCCCTCCTAGTTACCCATTTAAAGTATGTTAATTCTCAATGTGTCTCTGCATGATATACTTTAGTGTATTATATATCGATTTACACTCTCCTGAATTCGTTCACATTTTACAATAAATCATGCTACTACTACTATTTTTCACCTCAAGTTGGTTTTCATATTAACTTTTTGCCATTTTTATTTGCATGTGAAATCTCCTCCGAATCCTCATGGATTATATCTCTCCCCCTGCATTTTCTATTGGGCCATAAAGGCCCAATATTTCGGTTTATCGTGTCAGCCGGCGAAGAATTGAAATACAGGTTTCTGAAGCTGAAATACAAGGTCGGAGATTAAATTTTTAGATTTCGAAAAGCTGAAAACAGATTGACATACCTGTTGTATACACTGGTATACAATCGAAAAGTATAATGTACAGGTCAAGAACGTGAAAACACAGGGGAAAGGTGCAGAAATACGAAGTTCAAATGAAATTACAGGTTTGAGAGTTCGATAGTCAGCGGTATACATGCTGTATACATCAAATATACACTTAGTGTGTATTAGAACAAAGGAGAATAAAAGGGACAAAAAGCCCAAGGAAATTTCAGTACGTCCAGAGAAGTTAATGGGTTGGCCCACGATTAGTGGTAAAGCGGTAGACTTAGGACAGGTGGGCCAAAGGGCCAATTTAATTGGATTTGGGCCAAAGCCCAAGTCTAATTATTTCCTCTCCCTCTCTTATTATTTATATTGTATTATTTGACCAACTTTGTTCATTTTATGGTTTAATTTAATTAAGCTCCCACAGATAGCCATTTCATTTTTTTATCCTGTTCAAATTAAAATATCTATATTTGATCTTTAGCTCTATTTTTATTTAGTTTTGTCACTTAAATTATTCTCCTTTAGAAAAATCCCCCCCTTTAGTTCATTTCCTTTTTAAGATAATAAAAATGACAATAATAAAAAATAATAAAATAATAATAATAATAAAAATAATAATGATAAGTAAAAAAAATGAGTTTCTTTTACTTAGTTAAATTTTTTTTTTTTTCAAAATTAGTCAAAAATCATTTTAGTCAAATCGCCGGTCAACTGCAAGTTAGCGGACATTCTGAGGCCTAACACCTTCTCGAAATGTACATTTGAACTCAAACCCTTTTGTTTTCAATTAATTTTATCTGTTTGAGTCTTTTGAGAACTTTAAGGTTTTTCTTGATTTTTACTAAAAAATTAAGTGGCGACTCTGTTCTCTTGGAAATTCGATCATAAGCTTAATCGATTTTTATAAAACTTAGTCATTTTACTTGTATTTATTTTTTCAAGTAAAACAATGCTGAAGGCCAAGACAGAAAGGCGATGACATTGGCTAAAGGGCGCATCGCCGAGTGGATCGGCGAGCCCGACTTACTATGCTGAATGGCTCTTCGCAACACACTTTTGGCGACTTTAAATACATTTTTGAACATTTAGTTTAGGATGATATTTTTCATTACATTGTATCTTCAGTTGAGAATTGAAAGAATTCTGAGTATTGAGACAAGTTTTTCCTTAGCTTTGAAGAATTGAAGTTTTTCAATTTTGAGAAATTGGAAGTGGGTCTTTGAGATTCTTCAATTTGGACCTTTTTAAAGAAGAAATCAATCTTACTCAGTTGATAAAAACTCAATTTGGTAACGATATTTAGCTTTTTATGATGTCCAACTAAAACCTCAATTCTTGGGGTGTGATTATGTGATTATGTGATTATGGGCTGATTTTGTTTATAGGTGTTGCTAATTGTTAGTTTAAATGTTGTTTAGAAGTGATTTCAATCATTAATTGTGGTTTAATTTAAGAATTGTAGTTACAAATGCAGTTCTACCTTTGTGTTTTTGGCTTGCTCGAGAGAGAGGTTTTAAAATCAAGATTATTGATCGATGGTCTTTGGGTATTGGGTTGTTATGGGTTCAGCTCGAGAAAGTGAATCCTAAACTCTTTTCCACACATTCAACTCGAGAGAGTGAATGGACTAAAGCGTAGGCTGTTCTTATTTTGCATGCTTGTCGATGTTCGAGAGAAATCAACTTGATTCGGGGTAATTGTTCGAGAGAAAGTTACCTCCTCTTTAGTCTAGCTTATTCACTAATTTACAGATATTTCCTAACAGTTGCAATTACCCATTTGTCTACATTAACATATAATCGAATCACATCCCAAGAACCCATTTCATTATTGTTATTTTCATATTATTTGCAGCTGTTATAGTTGATAATTAAAACTAACACCCCTTTATTTGACATTCGTGTCACCCCTTGATTTAAATTATGTTTTTATTCGATAATATCTATTCATATGGCTGATTTGAACATGTTCACACTTTACTATTGGATCTTAAACAGGTATCACTCCCTGTGCGATTCGACCCCAACTCATTTAGTTGGGTTATATACTGACTAACGATTGTTGACGCTTAGAATTTGATGTAGTGTCTTTGTTAGCGTTATTCAATCAAGACACATGAGCAGGAGTGGAGAGAAAGCTAAAGAGGAAAGATGTTTTCCCATTCGATTAATCGATTCAGAGTCCCAAACCGAATCCCATGCCCATACTCTGACTAAGAAAAGTGAAAGTTCCTACCTGAGAACATTGACATACGATCTTCCTAGATTAAGGAGCAGAGTATGAACCTGAAACCAATATGAAAGAAAGTCATCAAGCAAGATAGAAAATGTCAAGTGTAGGTCTCCCATTTTATTACTAGGAGTTAGAACATTAAATGAAGAAGTAATAAAGAATGTTACCACTCCAAATCTCATTGATTAGGTCTTCTGGATCACGTGATAATCGTCTAATCAAATAAATGTCATGACCTAATGGACTTTAGGACTTAAGCAGAGAAAGAGATGTCCTTGTTAGAGGACCAAGCCATTCGAACAAAGTTAGATTAGTGAAATACAACTTCTTGACCAATGAACTTCAATATGAGCTTCGAGAAAAGCATGCAAAACACACTAACCTAACTCAATGAAGGCGACTACCAGCACTGAGTCAGACACACACGTGGGAGATTGAGTAGTGGGTTCATTTGATAAGCTCATACCATGTTGCAGCTCTTGCAATTGAAATGATTGTTTGTTGGGTTGGCTCATGAGGTTCCCATGAGCACATAAGAAACTTTGTTGATGTTTGTGGGCTATTCTCCTTCAATAACATATCCCAAGAGTCGGTCCAGTTGAGGTTGTTCTCATTTTTTTTAATGGGAGAAACATGTAAGTGGTTGGCTGAGTTGCCAAGAGAATCAATCACTTCATGGGAAGAGCTTGTTACCGCATTTTAAGTGCGATTTTTCCCTCCTTCAAAGATGATGACATTTCGGGACAACATCCAAACCTTCAAGCGTTTGGAGGGTGTGCCAATTCATGAGACTTGGCTATGATTCAAGAAGTTAGTGCTGCAATGTCCAACTCATGGTTTGTCTAACAACGTTTCGAAGCCTTGATTCGGTGAACAAGGGTGTAGCTGACCAACTTTCTCTAGGAGGTTTGATGCAACAACCTTACATTATAGCAGCCCAACTTTTGGATGGTATGACCACAATTAATCAGGCTTGGTACACCCGTGAAGATCAGGTATTCCCTCTTACGTTTAAATTGACCAAGGAGCAGCTTGAGAAAGACCAAGATAAGGACTAAAACATGGCCAAGATCATGACTCAACTTGACATTTTGACCAAAAATGTCATGGGAGCTGGTGCTAGAAGTGTCAATGTTGTGGGTGTCGGGTGTGTAAACCCCGAAAAGACCAAGTTTGAAGCGTTGTACAACGAGGAGGTGAATTTCCTAGCCAACCAAGGAGGTGGTTATCGTGCAAACTACCCGAGGCAGGGTGATAACTAAGGTTGGAACATGGATGAAGGTTGGAGAGATCGTCATAGAGAGTGGAGGGATCATAATCCAACTTGGAAGGAAAGGGATGGGGAGAAGGACAAGTACATTCCTCCCCACAAGCGTCAAAAGCAAAAAGATTCTAAGGGTGGCCGGTCTGAGGATATGCTCTCTCGTATTCTCAACAGGGTTAAGGGGTTTGATAAAATTTTGAAAGAGATGAAGGAAGATGTGTCGACCTTAGCCAGATGGTTACTTCTCATTCCGTCTCTATCAAACAGTTGAATACCTAAATGGGTTATATTTCGTCTCATTTAAACCTCAGACAACAAGGAGGGTTGCCTAGTGATACTATGGCCAACCCCAAGAATGAAGTTTGAGTGAGGACTTGCGTCGTGCCACAACGTTAACTAAGGCGCTGCTTGAGAGGCAACCCAAGTTTTATTTGCTTTCTTTTGTTTTCAAAATAATCGTGTGTTGATTGTGCAGGTTAAAGTGTGGAATGTGTCTGAAAAGTGTAGATTGGCTAGCTAAATGTCCAGTTGGCGACTCGCTGATGAGGTCAGCGAACCCGACTTGGACCTCCGTTGGACTCAAGAAATTCTGAGGTTGGAGTCTATAAAACTCGACGGGCCCATGAGCAAATCGATGTGTCGCCGAACAGGTCGGTAATCACGACTTTGTCCGTCGTTTGGACCCCACATTAACTGAAGGTCCTGTAAAACTCGGTGAGGTAAGTGCCTACTTGGCGTTTTGTTGAGTGGGACGGCGAACAAGACTAATGTTGCCAAAAGGGCAAGAACTAGACGGTTTTAAAAGCCAAAGGTTTAAACTTTCAAACTCTTTCACATTGCCTCACTTTTTAACTTTCCAAACTCACACCTGCACTATATTTTCCCGTATTTTTGCATTATTACCGCTTTTTAGTCGTCAATTGTGTGTTTGGAGTTGGATATCTTTGTCGCCTAACATTTCAACTTATTTATTCGGCATTGAAACCCCGAACTCGTATTTAGCAATTTTACTCTTTTGCAATTGTTTTTATCTTAGTGATATATTTTGGGCCTCTCTGAATCGTAAATGTGTGCCTGTTTAATTTGAATAACTTGCCTAAAATGCCAATATTGTTGATTTCCCAAATTTTGTGCTTAGAAATTGGTCTAAATTGTTGGGTTGTGCTAAATTGTTAATGGGTCTAGTCGGGTGAATTCTGAGTAACACATTTGTGCCAAATGACGTGTGTTGCCCAATGATAGAGCGGTTGACGTCATTCTTAAGGGCTAAAGTCGTCAAATGGCCAAATTTGGCCAAATCGAGAGAAATCTGAGTATTTCGGGGGCATGGGACTTATGGGTCTTAGTCTAATTGACTTAGTGTATGGTTGATTTTGTTTTCGTGGGCTGCGGGGTTGATTTTTGAAGTCGGGGTTGACAGTAACCACGTTGGGCAGTTTGGCGAGCTGGGTCGAGCTCACCGAACCACTCGGCGGTTTGCTGAATCCCCTTATATCGCCTTTAATTTCAGGCTAATATTGATTTTAGGTTTTGTAACTTTCGGCGAGAAGCTTGAGTTCGCTGAAAGTCTTCTTTGATCGCTCTTTCTGTGCTTCTAACCCCTAAAATACACTGTAACTTTCGGCGGGCTTGTCTTTGTTCGCCGAATGCTGTCGACGATTCGCCAAAAGACCCTTCCCATCATCGACATGCCAATTTTTCTAAGAATTTTTGAGCGAATCCTTTCGGCGAGCTCGATCTGGCTCGCCAAAGAGTTGAGACAAGTTTGTCCTTAGCTTTAAAGAATTAAAGTCTTTCACTTTTGAGAAATTGGAAGTGGGTCTTTGAGATTTGTAAAGACGAAATCAATCTTACCCAGTTGATAAAAACTCAATTTGGTAACAATTTTTATCTTTTTATGATGTCTAACTAAAACCTCAATTCTTGGGGTGTGATTCTGTGATTATGGGCTGATTTTGTTTATGGGTGTTGCTAATTGTTAGTTTAAATGTTGTTTAGAAGTGATTTCAATCATTAATTGTGGTTTAATTTAAGAATTGTAGTTGCAAATGCAGTTCTACCTTTGTGTTTTTGGCTTGCTCGAGAGAGAGGTTTTAAAATCAAGATTATTGATTGATGGTTTGTGGGTATTGGATTGTTATGGGTTCAGCTCGAGAGAGTGAATCCTAAACCATTTTCCATACATTCATCTCGAGAGAGTGAATGGACTAAAGCGTAGGTTGTTCTTATTTTGCATGCTTGTCGATGTTCGAGGGAAATCGACTTGATCCAGGGTTAATTGTTCGAGAGAAAGTTTACCTCCTCTTTAGTCTAGCTTATTCACTAATTTACAACTATTTCCTAACAGTTGCAATTACCCATTTGTCTACATTAGCATATAATCGAATCACATCCCAAGAACCCATTTCATTATTGTTATTTTCATATTATTTGCAGTTGTTATAGTTGATAATTAAAACCAAAACCCCCGTATTTGACATTCGTGTCACCCCCTGATTTGAATTATGTTTTTATTCGATAATATCTATTCCTATGGCTGATTTGAACATGTTCACACTTTACTATTGGATCTTAAACAGGTATCACTCCCTATACGATTCGACCCCAACTCATTTAGTTGGGTTATATACTGACTAACGATCGTTGACGCTTAGAATTTGATGTAGCGTCTTTGTTAGCGTTATTCAATCAAGCCACATGAGCAGGAGTGGAGAGAAAATGAAAGAGGAAAGATGTTTTCCCATTCGATTAATCGATTCAGAGACCCAAACCGAATCTCATGCCCATACTCTGACTATGAAAAGTGAAAGTTCCTACCCTGAGAACATTGACATACGATCTTCCTAGATTAGGGAGCAGAGTATGAACCTGAAACCAATATGAAAGAAAGTCATCAAGCAAGATCGAAAATGTTAAGTGTAGGTCTCCCATTCTATTACTAGGAGTTAGAACATTAAATGAAGAAGTAATAAAGAACGTTACCACTCCAAATCTCATTAATTAGGTCTTCTAGATTACGTGATAATCATCTAATCAAATAAATGTCATGACCTAATGGACTTTAGGACTTAAGTAGAGAAAGAGATGTCCTTGTCAGAGGACCAAGCCACTCGAACAAAGTTAGATTAGCGGAATACAACTTCTTGACCAACGAGCTTCAATATGAGCTTTGAGAAAGGCATGCAAAGCACACTAACCTAACTCAATGAAGGCGACTACCAGCACTGACTCAGATACATGTGGGAGATTGTGTAGTGGGTTGATTTGATCAGAAAAGTAGTATACCTCCTACTGAATCAATGTCGCGTTCTCCTTTGCTGCTATGAAGGAAATCAGTATGGATAGAAAAGCACAAGTTCCGAGTAAGCGGCTTATAAAGTCTTCTCTTGCACCTGAACCGTCGGCTTATATCTTTGGCTTAGTTGGAAAACCCTCCTATCGCTAAAAAGTGAGGTTTTCACCAGCACTTGAGCTAGTAGCCACTTTCTTAGATAGGATTTTCAACTAGTTTGTGTAAGCGTCTTTGTAAGAAATACCCCCAAAACTCCGACAAAAGAGACTGAATGCCAGGTTAGTTCACTTATTTCGGGCATCATTTTATGTCATTTGTTAAAGTGCTTTCTATAAGCTTTTAATTTAAGGACGCTTTAAAGAAGAGAAAAAGTTCCGCATTTCCTGAGTCTTGATAGTAGGAAGAATAGAGTATTTTTTTGGCGATTCTAGCGTAGCCAAAGGAGATTCTTTCAATCGAGATTCGCCCAAAAAGAAGTACAAATAACAACCCTCAACCCCTCTAGGGTGTGGCCTACTGACCCACAGATGTAGGAAGGCGGCATACCTGCTAACCAAACTGCTAACCCTATGTTGGTCCGATTCACCTATGTCAATTTGAACTTGAGGGGTCGTTCGTTCGTGGTGCTCAAATTAGTTTGTTCGGTTACCTTTCATTAGCATAGGGGTTGAATAGCTTTGTCCACCAGATTCCAAAGCGACTTTAGATAGATGAGAAAGAAATCATCAAATATTTTTATCTCTATTGAAATTTGAACCTAAAACTTCATAATGTTCAACTCATTTCATCAATCACTATACTACACTTTTGTGTGCTGGACTTTGATTTGTATGACAAAACAAGGGGATCATTGTTGGTTTCTTGAACTTTGTTCAAGTAATATCATATTTATATTGAATTGTTGGAAAATGTATTGCTCCTACTTTTAAAAAATTCAACATGCATCCATTTGAAAAGTTCAAGCAACACAAACTATCATGATGACAATTTTTTTACACTATACTTTAGTCTTGAACTCTTTTGTTTTCTCGACAAAAATGGTCCCTTAGATTTATAGTAAATTCAAAATAATCTCTTAAATTTATATTTAAGCAATTTTAATTCTTTAAAGTTTATCAAAAGTAAGCATTACTATCAATCAAACATTTAAAACAATTTTTGGATGTTGAATTTAAAGGAAACTGTGAGAAGAATTAACTAAAAACCTCAAGAAAATCCCATCAAATTTAAAATCAAAAGATGCCCCACAAAAAAATAGACCCCTCTTTTACATTTTGATATAATGGAAACTATCCAACAGTAACCGCTACAAAAAAAAAAAAAATTAACTAATTTTCCGGCGGAAAAATGTTCAGCGGTTATCTTTACATATATTTTGAATGAATTGGTGAATAAATAAAAAATAATAATATTTTCATATTTAAAAAAAATCAGGAAAGTTCCCTACTATTTGAGTGTAAATTGAGCTAGTTCAGAGAGAAATTAATAGAAAAATCATGTTTTATAACATAAATTTTTGACTGATCCGTGATACTGTTAAAAATGCTAATGTGCCAATAATGATCATTATGAATATCATGAAAATAGGAAAATGTTACCATTGGGTCGTATACGTTAAAAATGTGAAAAATAGAATTGGAAGCTTTATGAATTCAAGATTGTAGTCTTTTTATTATTGAAGTTCTAAATTAATAACTTCTACGTACTAAATGATTTTTAAGATAATTACAATATTTCGATTAAAGTTATAAAATTCGACCAAATTCATACCTTGATCTCTAACTCTGCCCTATATTGATACAAGATTAACTAATATACTAATTCTGAAACCATCGACTCTAGATCATGAATTCACCTCTAGTAATTACATATGCTACTTCCTTTTCATTGCTAATGGTAACTCATTGTAATTTGAATCAATAATACTAGAAAGTTCTTTAATTTCAATGTATATAAAGGGGATATAAATGTTTTCGGCTCAAGATATGTATACGAATGTCGATAAAAATTAATTATATACATAAATAAGACATACTTACCTGAACCAATCGACTCTAGATCCTGAATTCGTAATATTGATTTTAAAATATGAAGGTATATTTGCAATTGAGTTATTCATATTACTGAATGTTCAATTGTCCAACCAAGACTAGAGTAACCATGAGAAAATTGGTCAATTGTAAGTAACCAATCGCGTCTCAGAGGCATACACGACTGTGCCGTACCAACAAGGGTTGTGATAGAGTGATAAATACTCCTTTATTATCAACCAAAGGTGTCGAGTTCGAGCTCTGTTATGTACAGAGTGCGCGAATCTTTATTTAGTCAGGCCTCAATGCAGTACAGGACACCAAAAAAACAAACAATACAAGATGGTGTCTTGAATAGATGGTGAATAAACTGGTCCTGGCAAAGGGCAGGATCAGCTTAATTTTGAATTTTCAACCATTTCGGAGAATCTTCATCCCTGTGCAAGCAAGAAAAGAAAATTGCACACTCCCTACGCAGGAATTATCCCGTTCAGGTTCAAAGGGACTTTCTCAGCCTGATCAGTCAGCATTTGAAGCTGATTCAGACACCCCCGGTGCTTTCTCATGTCAATAAAACTTAAAGATATAAGAGACTGAAGACAAGAAAATACGCGTTTTCTTATTACCAACAAAGGAGAGTTTCGATTGAACAAGGATGTTGTCTCAGTTTATTTAACAATACCAAACTAGATACTTACCTAACACTTGATAATGAGGCTCCTACTACCGCCTCCTTGACTGGCCGATGGAGTTGTAATCACTTCAGAATTCTCTGTGCCAGTTTTCGATCTTTACACATTCCTGAAATTGTATTCATTAAGGTAAGCGATAGGTGCTTAAATCAGAATACACAAAAGACTCTGCATTGCGTTGCAAGGTAACAAATACGAGTGTCTTTTCCATTTTATATAACATTCGTTCCTTTTTAGTTCGT
This sequence comes from Solanum pinnatisectum, assembly GCA_035578085.1. Taxonomy (NCBI): domain Eukaryota; kingdom Viridiplantae; phylum Streptophyta; class Magnoliopsida; order Solanales; family Solanaceae; genus Solanum; species Solanum pinnatisectum. Next base: position 2,803,360 of record CM069081.1, read on the forward strand.
TTAGAAAAGATTGATACCTTTCTACATTTGGAAATTCTTAAGCATTAACATTCCTACTTCGCCTACAATGACTTTAAATCTTTCTTAAACAACGTCATTTATAATGAAATGGAAGGATTAACTATGTCGGAGATCAAGGAGGAATACAAAAAGAAGGTCGTGTTGTGTTGCAGGGTAACCGAGGTAATCATATCTTGGATAAAACACATATCAAACTTCAAAGGACTTGCAGAATGTAATACTCACCTTTGGCTCTTCAAAGAGTTGATGTAATTTTCTGGCAAGTAGATCTCACCACCAACCTCACCGTGTTGTTCCCCACTGATGGTTTTTTTCGCAGCTTGAAACGCTGCACTCATAGCATCCATGCCCTGCTGAATGGCTTCCTCTGCATTTCCATAACCATGATTTTCAGCATACTTCCTTATATCTTCGGTTATTTTCATAGAGCAAAACTTAGGCCCGCACATTGAGCAGAAATGTGCCACTTTAGCCCCATCGGCTGGTAAAGTTTCATCATGAAAGGACATTGCAGTAACGGGGTCCAATGACAAAGCGAATTGGTCCATCCATCTGAACTCAAATCTTGCCTTGCTAAGTGCATCATCCCAAGCTTGAGATAGCGGGTGACCTTTTGCAAGGTCAGCTGCATGAGCAGCTATCTTATATGATATTACCCCTGTCTTCACATCATCGCGATTAGGCAGACCAAGATGCTCTTTTGGAGTGACGTAACACAGAAGTGCAGTCCCGAGTGCTCCTATATTGGCTGCACCGATAGCTGAGGTGATATGATCATATCCGGGAGCTATATCAGTTGTCAATGGTCCAAGAGTGTAAAATGGCGCTTCATTGCACCACTCTAGCTGTTTTTGCATGTTCTCGGGAATCTTATGCATTGGTACGTGTCCAGGCCCTTCATTCATAACCTGAAACCAAACACAATGTTTGTCATTAAAGTGTTACCAATTAGAAGGTAGCTCAAAACTGATATTCAGGTGAAGAAATAAACGAAAAAGAAGAAGCTAATTATTGAAACAGAAATAGACAGCATTAGCGATTTTACCTGTACATCCTTTTCCCAAGCTCGGCGAGTCAGCTCCCCTTGAGTCAAGAGCTCAGCAAACTGGGCGGTGTCATTTGCATCATAAATTGAACCAGGTCTCAGTCCATCACCAATTGATAACGATATATCGTACTGATTACAGATGTCAAGTATGTCATCCCAATGTTCATAAGCGAAATTCTCCTTGTGATAAGCTAAGCACCACTTTGCATGAATTGAGCCTCCACGAGAAACAATTCCAGTCATCCGTTTTGCTGTCAGTGGGATGTACCTAAGAAGGACTCCAGCATGGATTGTGAAGTAATCAACACCTTGCTCAGCTTGTTCAATTAAGGTCTCTCTAAACACTTCCCAGCTCAGATTCTCAGCAATTCCGTTTACTTTTTCTAGTGCTTGGTAAATTGGCACAGTGCCTACTGGTACAGCAGAGTTACGCAAGATCCACTCACGAGTCTCGTGGATGTGACGACCAGTAGAGAGATCCATAATAGTATCTGCACCCCACATTGTTGCCCATTGAAGCTTGTGAACTTCTTCTTCAATCGAGCTTACAACAGCAGAGTTTCCGATGTTGGCATTGACTTTCACTAAGAACTTTCTTCCTACTATCATTGGCTCCAACTCAGGGTGCTTCTTGTTTGAAGGGATGATTGCACGGCCCCGAGCAACTTCAGACCTCACAAATTCCGGATCCATTTTTTCACGAGCAGCACAGTATGCCATTTCCTCAGTTATGATGCCCTGCTTAGCATAGAACATTTGGGTGTACCTTGGTCCTCCTAACTTCTCCCTCCTGTTAATCCACTCCGTGCGCAGCTTGGGAAGTCCTATTTAGATGCATAATTATTATGTATATAAATAGATTATGTTCTAAATCATAATGTAAAAATCACAAAGCAGGAAAGCGATACATTTAGCTTAAAAGGTTGTCTTCAGCAGAGTGAAAAGAATATATGCAAGACTCGAACAGATGAAAAGAAAGAAAAAAACAAATGTGGAAACTGATAGCTAATAATACAAAAGATAAACTACGAAGCATCAATCCCATATTAGTTATGGTCGACTATATGAATCCTCACTATCTATGTCGCTCCATTTAAACTCGTCTCAATCCAATGTTTAAACAAATCTATAGCACTAAGAGGTTTCTATATTCGATATTTCCCCCTAGTATATAAATCTCTGAAAAGACTAAAGCGAATATTGTACTTAAACAGACCTACATGACTAAAACTTAATTTCAACTAATTGGTATCGCCTATATTGGATCATTTTAAGAGCTAATAATATTCCAGATCTTTTTAAAAGAAAACAATGACGAAATATGGATGAACATCCAAGATCAGATAATTCAACTTCCAAGAATCGCAAATAGAAACCTCATCGCAAGGGATGTTATCATCAAAAGGAACAAGGGGAGATATAGTTAATAAGCATACCAACACGCGGGTTTACACCCTGAGGACCACTGGTATCATAAGTGTCAAAATGTGGTTCATCCCCGGAAAGATGGATACGTCGAAATGGGACTTTGAGCACTTGACCAGTTTCTTCATGCATAACTTCACTGCAAATTGCACATTCAACTAATAAACATTTCGCGAACCAATGAGCTTAAAGATTTGGAATAAAGCATGTGTACTGCATTTTTGCTGTGAAGCTATACAATGAGATTTTGAACGTTTATCCACTTCACTCGAGATATCAAAGAGATGTATCAATAGTATACTATTGTTACAAATTCCACATACTGAATCCTCAACAAATATTGTTATCTCGAAGAAATATATAAGCAAAGACATGAGGGATTCTAGGCAGACCTGTATTCCTTGGAGCTTTTCGGAAAGCATTGTTCGAATGGTGGAAGGGGCAGGAAATCAGGAGCATTAGGATCAACAGTGTGCTTTGGCTTTGTCTTCTCTTTATTATCAGTACTGGGAGGATCGAAGGTAAGTGTTGCTCTCGGGCTTGGAAGAGAATTGAAACGCGTCTCCCTTCTCCTCGTAACAGCAACTTGCCCTGTCAAATCGAACCCTGGCAAGAAGGAACTTCTTGGAACATTTACTTGTGGATTATTGTTCCCTTTCTTGCATAGGAGTGAAGTCAAAGCAGTTTGGACAGACGCCATCTTTCTATCAACGTCTAAGGATAACAAAGCAATTGTGTCACAAATTTAGTAAAATAAATTCATTCATATATAAGCAGAATGAGTGGAAAAAAAACACATATTTAGAACAAGTCATACTTGTAATGATACAACAAAAAGTGAGTGATGCTACTAGTTGAATATCACAAACCAAAATGGCAAACGAATCTCGGAGACTTCAGAATTTGTAGCTTGATCATATGTTATAGCAAAAAGTACTTGGTATATATATATATTTTATGACAAGCGAAACACAGCCGCACCCAAAGTCCTTTAGGTGCGCACAGGGTAAAAACCCACACCTATGCAACAACCTACAAACCACACAGGAGAGGAAACCCGCACTAGGCAAGCCCGGTGTGACGAGCTCGACCTAGAAGGCAAACCCCTTGCTTTCGCTGGCAAGGAGTTTCGAACTTGAGACCTCCAACATGGAAGTCCCAAGCCCAAACCATGGGGCCACCCCAAAGGATAACGCCGTGACATATTTTGAACCACGAATTTCAACATTATCCTATCTTAAACTCTGTGTCAAGTCAAATATCACAACATAAAATAAAATGGAAGGGAGGGAGTACAAGATTTAGGCGCGTTCAATGATGAAATTATACTCTAGTTTTTAGAGAAAGGCAACAATATATTGATCATCAACACAAAGATTATGGTGGAACAATGGCATTCTAATTTATTGATGTGTTTTGAAAGATCATTCCAAGTATTAGAGGCAGATGCAATATATAATCAACGGGTTCAACTGAACCAATCATATTAACACAAAATATGCGAAACACTAAAGTTTCAACAGATGTTAACATCTGCATCTATGATTGCAAAAGTAAACTGTCAAATTTAAATCATAGATCCACCTTTGTCGAGTATTCATGTCTATTGACTATTCCACTATGTACCAGGTAACTTTAATTTTATCACCCAGGCTTAATAGCCTTGTTTGGCCAAAAGAGGCTAAAAGTGTTTATTTATTTTTGAAAAAATTATCTAAATACACATCTTGTTTTACCATAATTTCTAAAATTCCCAAATCCCCTCTAAGATACATCTCCCTCTCGCTGATCTATCTCCTCTCGGATACTTCCCCTCTTATGTATCAAGATGTGCTATCCCCTATCTGAGACATTTCTATTCCCTCTCTGATATATTCCCTCTCTTATGTATTTGGATGTGTGTGTTGATGTATCCAAAAATCCAATAATGTATTTGAAATCCATAAATTTTAAGGAATTTTTGTAATTTTGAAAAGAATAAGAAAATAATATAATTAGCTAACACTTTGAGATTTATGTAAATTATATCAAATTCTTAAAAAAAAAAGGTGTTTGACCAAGCTTTTGGAAAAAATAAGTGTCCACGGGAGTAGCAAAAACTGTTTTTCAGAAGCTAAAAAAAAGTAGTTTCTCCACAAAAGCATTTTTGAGAAAAATACATTAAGAATTGCTTTTAAAAAATTTGCTCAAACACTAATTGTTGCTCAAAAGTATTTTTAATAATTCACCAAACACAAATTATTTTTTGACGAAAAGTACTCTTTTGAAAATTACTTTTCAGAGCTGATTTCAGAAGGTGGGCGAAATAGGCGATTAGACCCAAAGAACAATAGTCAAGCCTTATTTGCTGGCATGAAAAGCCACGTGTTAGCCTAATTGGCTTTTTTATTTAATGGACTTCTCAATCAAATTTATTTTCTAAATAACCAGTCATAAGTTCAGTGATTTTAAACCACAAAAAATAGTATTTTATTCTATTTATTTCTTTTTACTTTTGCCTAAATTCTCAAATGACTATTTCACTACTAAAAACACAGGCGAAAATTAGCTACAGACAAATTGTATAGCTAAATAGAAACATGAATTAACAAAAAAAATGTATTAGCTACGAGCAATTTTTGCTGTTTTAGTAATGAATATACAGATCTAACACACAGAGAGGGGTATGCATGAAAGAATTTATATATCAGCTTAATCTATATTGCTCAGACTCTACACACATAAATGTAGTTGTGTTGCCTCACCTGTATCAGATCCGATACACACCCGTAAACATTTTATAGTAGATTTTTCAAAAACACATATTTTTTTGAAAAATTTAAGCATTTTATAAGAGTTGTTAATAGTTTAATCAGAAAAGTGGAGAGAAAAAAACGTACCTCAAGCAAATGAATGAGAATTGAAATGAGTGTGGAGAAAAATATGAGTGACGATATTTCCAATAACTAATGGTTGTGCTAAATTTATAGGGATTTTTTATTTTTATTTTTCACTCATTCAAACAAATAAATTTGTGCTTACCTGGCTTACTAATTGGGCCCCACCTGCACTTAGATTTTTTATAATTTGAAAATTACGGTGACAAGTGCACAAATAATACCTGTTGTTGCGTAGTCATTTAATTAATATCCACTTCATAATTTTATTTTTTTTAATTGTAAATTTATTCATTTTGGGGAAAAGGTAAGATAATCACGCCTAAAACTTGATAATTTCAAATATTTGCATTTGAAAGTGTGGTTTGCAAAAATTGATTGAACTTTTGGTCATGTATGTTTGTACCTCAAATACATGTAAGAACGGATTGGAATTTCAGATATGTGCATCAGAACAAAAAATAGTAATTATTCTTTGAAATTCAACAATTCAAATCATGATTTAACACTAAAATATATTTTAAATAAGCTTAAATTTGAAATATAAGTTTCATATATCATAAAGAACAAACTTCAATCATTAATTTGTTAATATAACAATAAATTTAACAAACTACTTTAACATTTGTTCAATTTTTCATATATAATTGTGCTCAGTCATATATGATTGAAACACATAATAAAATTGACTAATATTTTAATATCTGAATACAAAAAAAAAAAAAAAAAAAAACATAAGACTTGCTTGCTTTTAACGAACGATCAAATAAATAGATGCCCCATTTTTTTTTTTATAAAATATTGGCAAAAAATAAAAATAAAAATGGAAATGGCTATATATATATATATTATAATATTATAATATAATAAATAATATATAATATATAACATATAATTATATATCATACGTGTATATACATCCATAAACATCAGTTATACAAAATTTTGTACATTGTAGCAGTTCATCTTCTTCAATGCCAGACTAACTCAAATCTCCTCTAAACAACTATAAATTTTAGATATAAGTTCCTCTCGATACTTCGAGTCTTTTGATATATTATACACTCAAAATGATGCATGTTTGTGACAATTTTAAAACTTAGAGCTTTGAAGCTCTTCAATGACAAATTGTTCCATTTCTTTCTTCTTCTTCTTCTTCTTACCACATAATTATATGATTGATAGTTTCCCTGATAGACAAGCACTTTCTAGTTTTGATAAGATCGAAAATGATCTGATGAGGTATATGTTTTCATAAATTTTATTACTAGGCCCCTAGTTGGATCCCACAATATAGAATATAAATTAAAATTTAAAATGCCAAGAAGGATTTTTGTGCCAATCTAATTCCTAATTTGCAATAGTGAATAGATACATCACACTAATCGAGTAATTTTACTAATATAAAAAAAAATAAAGTAACTTTGTTTCATAATTTCTTTTAACTCGAGTGATCATTTGAAAAATTTAACCTAAAACTAAGGGTGAATTTGGTATGGAAAATTTTCACTTTTTTCATGTTCGATTAGTTAGAATTTTTGAAAAATATCTCTTTTTAAGAAAATAAATTTCACAAGTGACATTCACATTAATTGCGTTTTCACACCCTTCAACACACATTATCTTCACCGTTAGAAGTGAGCAATCATGTATCTCACTTCTTAGTAAAGGTAAAACTGGTTAGTGACTTTGCTATTCAAATGGTCGACACTTCCTTTTTTTAATGATAACTATCGGTTTGTGAACACTTCGACGATTTCACTATAAACTTTTTACCTCCAAATATATTGAACTTAAAAATATAGGAAGAAAAATTGTAGAATTTGACACTTGCATTAGATAGGAGTATGATGATAGCATTATTTTAGGCTAGAAAATGACACTGGCCAAAAGCTAAAGTTGATGAAAAAGATCACAAGACTAGGTGCCAAAAATGATGTGATAAAAAGATGGTGAAAATATTGAATGGGACCATTAGGCCTAGTGTGCGTCTCTTTTGTAGTTTTCCTTGAATAGACTAAAGGCATTAGCTAATAATATCAGAAAGCAATAATTGTGATATTTTTGGGTTGCCTAACAAAATATCATCAATAAGAAACTGTCACCACCACATTAAATAAGTTCAAAAATTTCTAAACTATCATCATATTACGAGTTTCATACTTAAACTAGGTGTCCACAGACCATTCTGAAATATCATGAAGTCATATTAAAGTATCCATGGAGGGATGTGACAGGTTACGTGAAAAAAGAAGAAGATTGAGTGAATAGGTTAGAAACCCTCCAAAATTATCACTGTTTTACGAGTTTCATATCTAAACTATAGAATAACGTTCACAAAACTACCATGAGCTCATTGTGCCACGTGTACTCATTCTAAGACTTTTTCATCTCTCACGTGCCTCTTAGCAAGTTACCCAAAATATTTTTCCATATATTCAACCAGGGAGTTTTTACTAATCTAAAGGACATTATAGTCTAAGAAGGGTTACATGAACATTCAATAATTTAGATATGAAACTCGCAAAATGATGATGGTTTACGGGGATTTTAACCTATTCACTCTTGTACTATGCTATGCCACTATGGTATTTTGTTCTTATGTTACAGCCAAAAGCCAATTGGACAGATGTTGCAACTTGTGATCATCAAAGAAACTATAAAAAAGGAAAAGTCATACTCCCTCCGTTTCAGTTTGTTTAATTTATCGTAGTTTCCTCTTTAGTCCGTCTCAAAAGGAATGTTTCTTTACTCTTTTGACAATCCGTTAATTTCAACTTTCTACATGATATGTTTAATACCACAAGATTAAAGAACAATTTGGTGCGTTCTACATATATCTAGTTGAAGACTGCAAGATTCATTTTAAACGTTGTACCAAGTCAAAATCAGACAAGCAAATTGAAACAAATATAGCTTAACTTTAATTTTGTCTTGTAGCGTCCCATAATTAGATCCATAACAGAGGATCGTAACAAATTCTTTCATCCGTATTGTCGAACTTAACACGATGGAAAGCTCAGTAATCAACACAGAAATAACAGGGAAAGAAAGGAAGAAACAGAAACTGAAAACAGTTTGCAGGGAAAAGTTGCTTCTTTATTCAATACGCTGAGAAGGTAATATAGGCTTACAGAATTTTAGGAATCCTAACCCCACTAAATAACTACTTAATTTCAGTAAACCAATTTCCCTAAACTCTAGGAAAAGAAATCTGCAATACTACAAACTAGGAAAAGCATTATGTGCTAACAAAATAACAAAGTAACAACTAACTAGAATATAGCTACTGCCAAGACTTAGTCAGACTAGAAAAAAAATAGGCTGATGTTGAACGATTTTAACGCCTCCTCTCGACATCAGCTGTCGTCTTAGCCATGCCTAGTTGTTGACAGAAACTTTCAAACTTATTGACACTTAAGCCTTTTGTGAACAAGTCTGCAATTTGTTTCTCTGTGTTAATATGCTCCAGGTAAATCTCTCCTTGTAACACCTTTTCTCTAATGAAATGGTAATGCATTTCCATATGCTTCGTCCTTGCATGAAAAACAAGATTTTCAGCCAAACTAATCGCTGACTGATTGTCACAGTACAGAGAAACTGCATAGCCAACTAGTTGATGTAAATACTTCATCAACCGCATAAGCAATATACTTTCTTGAGCTGCGACTGCTGCTGCCCGATACTCTGCTTCTGTTGTTGATAGCGACATTGTTGGCTGCCTTTTGCTGTACCAAGAAATTGCTCCAGCTCCAAGCTTAAACATGAAGTCCGTAGTTGAACGACCAGTGTCATGGTCTCCTGCATAGTCCGAGTCACAGTAACCAACCAACTTGCATTCTTCACCTTTCTTATACACGAGGCCATAACCAATTGTACTTTTCACATATCTTAGAATTCGCTGAACAGCCTTCATATGACACTTCTTTGGCTTGTGCATGTAACGACTCATCACACCAACTGCAAAAGAAATATCAGGCCTAGTCTGAGTTAGATAAATCAGACTACCTACCAATTGCCGATACATCGTCACATCTTCTAAATCTTTTCCTTCATGTTCACACATCTTGGCATTTGGTTCAATTGGAGTTGCAATTGGCTTGCACTCCAGCATTCCAAATTTCTTCAACAAGTCTCTGGAATACTTTTGCTGATGAAGAAAAATTCCTTCTTGAGTACGATCAACCTCCAAACCAAGAAAATGATTAAGCTGTCCAAGTTCTTTCATATGAAATCGCACAGATAAATTTTCCTTCGTTTGAAAAATTTCTTCTTCATTATCACCAGTTATAATCAAATCGTCGACATATACTAGCACTATGGATAGCTTACCTCCATCGACTTTGACAAACAAACTTGAATCTGCAGATATAATAAAATAGCCACTTTGCATTAAAAATTCAGCAATTTTACTGTACCAGGCCCTTGGCGATTGCTTTAATCCATAGAGCGTCTTCTGCAGCTTACAAACATATCCAGGGTGCTCTTGACTTTGGAAACCCATTGGTTGAGCCATGTAAATCTCCCGATCCAGCTCCCCATGTAAAAATGCATTTTTAACATCCATCTGCCACAAATTCCAATCTTTGCTAGCGGCGAGTGCAGGTAAGACTCGAACAGTGGTAAACTTCGCCACTGGACTTGCATTGTAGTACTACATGCCAATACTTTACTTGCTAATATTAGCACTGATGAAGCTGCTCTTCTTGCACTTAAATCACACATTTCTTCTCATTCTAACAATATCTTAGCAAGAAAAGAATAAAAAGATGACGATGCTATCACACCAAGTCAGTCGTCACCTAAAATGAGCCTTTTTGTCGTTGCAATTTTTTCTCAAGATGAAAAGTAATGATACAGAGACTTACTGTACATTTGAAGAAAATATTGGAGTGTTGAGAGTGGCAAGGTAGAGAAGACTTTGACTGTTGACAGTCTTTAAGTCTAAACCCAAAAAACACTCCACACACTCTTTTCCAATGAATTTGATGATTAAATAGGTCTTCTAACATCATTGCTTTGCATTATCAATTCTTCTTCTTGTCATAGTTATGGACACAAGTTATATTCTCCCCTTTGCTCAGCTTTCACTTTTCATTCTGCTTCATAACCATACTTCACTTGCTAATATTATCACTGATGAAGCTTCTCTTCTTGCATTTAAATCACACATTTCTTCTCATCCTAACAATATCTTAGCAAGCAACTGGTCTTCTTCCGGCCCGGTTTGCAGCTGGATTGGAGTCACTTGCAGCTCCCGCCACAATCGAGTCACTGCTTTAGACATTTCTAGCATGCAACTTCATGGAACCATTCCTCCACACCTTGGAAACCTCTCATTTCTTGTTTCCCTCAACATCAGCAACAATGCTTTTCATGGAGATTTGCCACAAGAGTTGGCTCGTTTGCAGAGGTTGAAAGTGATTGATGTCGCAAGCAATAACTTCACCGGAGAAATTCCGTCATTTTTAAGTTTGTTACCAAAATTACACATTATGTACCTCTGGAGCAACCAATTTTCAGGTAAAATTCCATCCTCCGTTTCCAATCTGACAAAATTGCAAGTGCTGTTAATACAAAGCAATTTTCTCCAAGGAGAGATCCCTCGGGAACTCGGTCATCTTCGTTACCTGAGTATCCTAGACCTGTAATATAATGGACTTACAGGCTCTATACCATCATCAATATTTAACATTACTACGATGGAAACCATTGCTCTTACGGAAAACAATCTTACTGGAAAGCTTCCAAAAACTATATGTGACCATCTTCCAAACTTGAAAAGGCTTTACCTCTCAAAGAACTCCGTAGATGGAGTTATTCCACCAAACCTTGAGAAATGCCGAAAACTTCAAATATTGTCATTGTCGTTCAATGAGTTTATTGGAATTGTATCAAGAGAGCTGGCCAACTTAACAGATCTTACAGAATTATATCTCGGAGCTCTGTATTTGGAAGGTAGTATGATATTTCCTTACAAGAAAAATGAAAATTTTCTTCCTTTCAGAGCTCTGCATATGGTAACTCATATATTCCTCAAAATTGACAGGAGAGATACCAATGGAGCTTGGTAATCTTAATAAACTTCAGGTGTTGAGATTAAATGGAAATGAGTTTACAGGTTCTGTCCCTGAAAGCATTTTCAACATGTCAGCACTGCAGATGATAGATTTTGGACTAAACAAGCTTTCAGGTACTCTACCTTCAGATTTAGGTCGTAGAATGCCCAACCTAGAAGTATTTATATGTGGAGGAAATAATCTGAGTGGTTTTATCTCTGATTCAATCTCTAATTCTTCAAGACTCGGAATGTTTGAACTCTCATTCAACAGTTTCACAGGTCCAATTCCTAAATCACTCGGTAACTTAGAATACCTTGAGATTCTTAACTCAGAGATGAATAATCTTATCAGTGATTCATCATTGAGCTTCCTTACATCATTAACAAACTGTAGGAAACTAGGAGTACTCCAATTTAATGAGAATGAATTGGATGGGGCTTTATCAGCGTCTGTTGGTAATTTCTCAAACTCGATGCAAAATTTTCAAGGAAATGGCTGTAAGCTAAAGGGTGTCATTCCTCGAGAAATCGGTAATCTTACTGGAGTGATACATATGAGTCTGTATAGCAATAAGTTGACTGGACATATTCCAAATACTGTCCAAGACATGTTGAACCTCCAAGAACTTTATCTACAAAGCAACGAGATTAAAGGTACCATACCAAATGTTATATGCAGTTTAAAGAATCTTGGTGCATTAGACTTGTCAGGAAATCATTTTTCTAGTTTAGTGCCGTCATGCTTAGGGAATGTTACGAGTTTGAGGTATCTTAATCTAGCTTACAACAGGCTGAATTCAAGATTACCTGCAAACTTGGGGAGCCTTCAAGATCTCATAGAATTCAATGTTTCATCCAATTCATTAAGTGGTCATATTCCTCTGGAGTTGGGAAATTTAAAGGCAGTGACTGTTGACACCCAATTTTGACCCTTCACAATATAAATTAATCATCGTGCTTCTTCAATTTAGAACGATTTGAAATAATTAGTTTTATAAAATTTCAAATACTTTTCAAAATCATTGTAAGTGATTTTGGTCGATTTTCATAATTTATAAATATATTTCATAAGCTTTATATATCCATAATTAGTATATTTTATAACCATTTCAAAGTCATACAAAAAGATTTTAATTTTAGTAAATATGTTATTAAATTAGTTTAGTTTAAGTTATGGTTATAATTTTGAATCATTAGTTTACAATTAAGTTAGTTATTTTATGTCATTAAAATTAAGAAGCTCGTTAATTAATTAATATTAATTTCTCTTGTTTAGGATTTAGCCGAATTTGTTAATTTAACTCAACTTGGCTATTTCTTAAACTCTAAATATAACCCATTTTGATCTCACATTTTTAAACCCATAAAAGACTCCTTTTGGGCCTATCTGGAAATTTTCCAGCAGCCCAACAATTTCCAGCAGCCCAAAAGAATTCCCAGCATGTACACAATAGCCCAAAATGCCCCAGTCCACTCCAATTCCCATTCAATAACCCATACATACAGCAACACCAAAATCCAGCAAACAACAATTCCAAACGACCCTACCTCTACACGTTCTTCTTCTTCTTCCAGCTGTGATGCAAACCCAGAAGAAATCCCATCAAAATCGTGAGAAATTCCCACCTAAACGCTGCAAACCGAGCAGTCCAGCAGCAAGCAAACGACCCCACTGCACCTGCCTTCTTCTTCTTTACGCCAAATCCACCCGAAAATCGCGTCTGCCAGACCCACCTGCTGCAACCGCCCAACTTTAATCTTTTCGTCCGGATTTCACGGGATTTCCGTTGAAATCTTGTGCAAACGGATAGATTTCCCATCCTTTGGAGAAGAGATCTCAAATCAAGGTTGAATTCGAATTCCGACTCTACCCTTTTCCCCTAATTCCCTTGCTATAAATACCCTCTGCTTGTTCTTGATTTGGGGGCTCGAATTTGAAATTTAAAGGGAGGGGAAAAAGTTATTTTGAATTTGAATTCTTTGGCAATAGTGATTGTACACTTCAAATTTTTTTTTACTTAGCTTTCTTGTTCTAAGTTCCGAGAAAGTCCCCGATTCTTTCTTCTTGCTTTGCTATTTGTGTTTGGCTTTTAGTGGTGGAAGAATCGCTGCCCTCTCAAGCTCGTTGTCTCAGTCGCTGCTCCAAGAGAAGTAATCCTGCTCCCCCTTACATTTTATTTCAATATGGTGTGTTGTATCATATTCTTTGTACCCATTTTGTTAAGTGGAGTTGATTCCCCGCATTGTCGTCTATTTCGGTTTCATTTTTTTTTTTTGTGAGTTTTCAGTTGTAAATATGTATTAATAAGCGTCAGTGAAATCGCTTTGGAGATCATATTGATCGTTACAATTTGTTAGCTTGATTTTGTATTTCTATAGTTAGCCGAGTCGTTACCTCGTTTTTTTTTTAAATGGTGATGTTCATTTGCTTTTAAGTTAGATTGGTCAGCTGCATAGTTCTGTCTTCTCCACTTTTACTTGTGATTTTGGTTGTCTTGTTTGCCGATTTAAGGTGTCGTAGCAATTTCTCATCATCGTTAGCTCAATGTCATAAGATAGTATGCCCGTAATTAGTCCTTTCCTAATACGTGTTTTGCCTCTTACATATTGGAAATGTTTCACTTTCGAAAATAGGGCCGAGAATCTGATGGTTCCTTTGAGTATAGTTTGATTTGTTTTGGTTCTTATTCATTAATCAAAAGCTGGAAATTTCATTCAATGTTGCGGTTATCCCTCATTTATGTCAATATTGTCCCTCATTTATATGGCTATTTTCATGTTAAGCATGTTTATATTTTGGCTTTGGGTCTGTTATAAGATCTTATGTGCAATTCCCTTTCATCTGAAGTTAGCAATGTATTCTTAGTATATCTTTTCTTGTATCTCGTAAATTAGCTGTTATGTATTTCCATTCTTTGTTCTTGGATACTAGCTGGTGCTTTAAGGGCATGATTGTTTCTTTCTTTAACTTTCCTGTCCAGCCCATTTAGTAGTTGATTAAGTTGTTAAACCATGTTTTTATCATAACAGAAGGGTCATAGTGATTAGTTTAAATATAGTTACTACTCATGCATTTATTATTGTCTAAATATGATCATTTTTTGTGCGTTTGTTTCCTCTGTTAAGTTGCTTTCTTTCGTGGATTACAAATGAAAAACTGATCCTTGTCATCCGCTCATTGGAAAATTATTGTTGTAACATTTGTTTATTAATACGAAGTTTGAGTTTTGCTAGAGTAATTATATCGGTCTAGTTTCAATTTGTTACATGGGCTTGAATACTTTATTTTGATTCTCTTAGAAATAGGTAAGTTATGTATTAATTGTGTTTTTTTTTAGTTGATGTTGTCAATGGTTTAGTTTAATCACCATATGTAGCATTCATCAAGGAAGTCTTCGCCCCCTTTATTTTTTAATTGCTCTCTGTAAATCACCCCCCTTTTGGTTATTGTTCAGATATATCATGTCTATTTTCTATTATAAACTTTGAGCATTACTGATGTATCCTTTTCATTTGTTTATGCATGTAAAAACCCGACCCGAGTTCAACATGAACTCCTATCTCCTCTCCTTGCATCTTCTCGTTGGGCTAAAGGCCCAATCTCACCTCTTAACGGGTCAGCCAAAAATTGAGGCAGTGAACAGGTTGGAGGCAGCAAATAGGGCTGAAAATTGAAAGTTTTAAGTGCCGGAAAAATCCCACAAGCTGTATGCTTTCCTATATACAGCAGTATACATCAGTATACACCTCGAAAACGCTGATATACAGGTCCAAAACGTGAAAAATACAGGGCTGGGGCAGTGTACAGATGTTTGGGAGCAAGAAATGCGTAAAAAGAGCTGATATACATGCTCATATACACTGATATACAGCCAACGTATACAAAAACGGGATTGGGCAAAAGTCCAAAAATTTCCAGTGAATTTGGCCCAAAATGAGGCCCAAATTCAAATTTCTCCCTTACTCTTTAATTATTTAATTGTGATTATTTATTGTTGTTTAATTCTAACTTTAGAATGGTTATCTAACTTAATTAGATTCCCCAAAGACGAGTTTATTTCGTTGTGTTGATTTATTTTAGCACATTTCTTTTGTGTCCATTTAATTTATCAAGCATAATGTTTTCTTTTAAGTTAAAGTATTTTCTCAAATAAACTTTAAAAAAATGATAGCCAAAACCTTTCCAATTACACATATATATATATATGTAAGTATGCATATATACCCACTTAGTCATTTTCTTAAGGGTAGTCAATTAAATAAAAAAATGATTTCCATACGTTAATTCATCAAATTAGTTTATATTATTATTTCAAAAATGAATTACATGAATTCTATTTAATCTAACTTTATTATAATTGCTTGTAATTAATTTTAATTGTTTCATTCTTAGGTCCCTTTGCCTAAAAACTAAAATGGATTAAAATGTGTCATTTATTTATTTTCTTAAAGTTAATCAACTATTGTGAATTGTTATTTTACGTTAAATCTAAGCAATTAGTCAAAATATTTTTAGTCAAGTCGCAGGTCAACCGCATGTTAGCGGGCATTTCGAATGCCAAAACCCTTCTCGAAGTGTAAATTGAACCCCGAACCTTCTTTGGTATTTTCAAATGATTTTTTCTGTTTAAATCTTTGAAAAATTTAAGTTTTCTTAATTTCTTTAAAAAATTAAGTGGCGATTTTTTTCTAAGTATTTTTCTTAAATGGTTTATACTTAGAACATTTCAAAAAGTGATTTTTTCTACAGATACGAAAATTACGGCGCAACAGTGACACTAATTGATTTGTCAAAAAATGATTTTTCTGGTAAAATTCCTAGCACTTTAGGAGGTCTAGCTGAATTGATTAATCTTTCTCTAGCGCATAATAGATTAGAGGGGCCTATTCGAGATTCATTTGGCAAATTGTTGGCATTGGAATTCTTGGATTTGTCCTATAACAACCTTAGTGGTGAAATTCCAAAGTCATTAGAAGCTCTTGTGTATCTCAAATCCATGAATTTCTCATTCAATAAACTCAGTGGAGAAATTCCCATTGGTGGTCCTTTTGCAAATGTCACTAGTCAAATGATGCACTCTGTGGTGACTCCCGGTTTAACATAAAACCATGTCAAACCAAATCTACAAAGAACTCAAGAAGAAAAAGAGTGCTTATAGGTTTATATACATTGTTAGGTATTGTGTCACTCCTTGTGTTGGTAGTTGGATATGTGGTGTTAAGATTGAGAAAGACAAAGAAGAATGCAAGTCAAGCCGATGTGTCTCTGGTAAAAGAACATGAAAGAATTTCCTATTATGAACTTAAACATGCAACAGAAGGATTCGACGAAAGCAACTTGCTTGGTACAGGGAGTTTTAGCATGGTCTACAAAGGGATACTTAAGGATGGTACTCTTTTGGCAGCAAAGGTATTCAATGTGCAATTGGACGGTGCATTCAAAAGTTTTGACACAGAATGTGAGATACTCCGCAACCTTCGCCACAGAAATCTGACCAAAGTCATTACAAGTTGTGCCAACCTTTGATTTCAAGGCCCTGGTGTTGGAATACATGCCTAACGGGACACTTGATAAATGGTTACACTCCCACAACTTGTTCTTGAACTTATTGCAGAGACTGGATATAATGATAGATGTTGCATCTGCAATGGACTATCTCCACAACGGCAATTCAACGCCTGTGGTGCATTGTGACGTGAAGCCAAGCAATGTCTTGCTAGATCAGGAAATGGTTGGTCATGTCAGTGATTTTGGCATTGCAAAGTTATTAGGTGAAGGGGAGGCTTTTGTCCAAACAAGGACAATTTCAACCATTGGATATATTGCTCCAGGTATCTTAGAACTTCTTAATGTTTTCTCATTCTCATTTCAGTTTTGGCATATTCCATTTTAACTAGGAAGCTTTTATGATCATTTTTTAAAAATAATCGTAGAGTATGGACAAGATGGAATAGTATCCACGAGTTGTGATGTTTATAGCTTTGGCATCCTAATGGTGGAGACGTTCACAAGAAAAAGACCAAGTGATGACACATTTACCGGTGAATTGAGCATACAGTGTTGGGTTAGTGATTCCTTTCCGGGTGAAATTCATAAGGTGGTGGATTCTAATTTGATGAACAAATTGACGCAAAGATGAAATGTTTGTTATCTATTGTGGAATTAGCTTTGAACTGCACTGTAGTGATACCTAAGGCAAGAATTAGCATGAAAGACGCTCTTTCAACACTGAAAAAGATTAGACTACAGTTTGCCAATAGTCGGCTCTAGGTGGAATTAGACCGTCTACTCAAGTACTTAAAGTGTGTTTAATCAAGGTTGTAGGAAGCAACTAGTTTCTTGATATATGTAGTTTTGATAGGTTCTCTTATCAAAACAATTATTACTTTTTTCATGCAGGGGTGGCTATTAGAGGCCTAAAACGAAATTTCAATTAGAGGCCTAAAATTTAAATAAACTTCATATATATTTATTTAAAAATTATTTTCCTAGCTTTTAGATTTCAATTAGAGGCCTAAAATCTAAATAAACTTCATATGTATTTATTTAAAAAATTATTTATCTAACTTTTTAGATGCAACTCTTTGCTTAAAATTTCTTTATAGATGATTTCTTCAAATATCTTTTATATTATTATAAGTTTTAGGTAAGATTTTATCAATTCAACATTAGAAAACACTCTTTTACTGGGGCCATTACTATATGAATTGTTAACATAATTCTTAGTAATAAGTTGACAAAGTTTAAATAAAAACAAGAGTTAAAATCATAGAATTTGATTCAAGAAATTGATAACTTGGTATATACTACTTTAATATGTTTGTTGTATTGCTTGAAAATTTAAGAAGAAATAAAAAAAGAATTTGTAATTTACTTTATTCAACACTTTTCGATTATTGATTCATATTTTTGACAGACTAGTACTCTACCTTATCAAAGATTTGTAAAAAAAAAAAAAAAAAGAGTTCAAACAGATAAATAATATGTGTGTTAGCAAATAATAATTGATTTTTTCTATTTAAATGGGGTTAAGGAGAACAAAATACTATAATTTTATGTAAAAAAATTAACAAAAAATTTATTCTTGGTAAGAATTTGAGGCGCATATGCCTCAAATTTTGTATGCAAGAGCCGCCCCTGTTTTCATGGAGGCTTGATAGAGGAAGGATTTAGGCCTCATTTTGGGTCTAAATTTGAATGGTTCAAACTTAACTTAGGGCATTAAGTGCATTCATTTCCGTTAAGATTTAAACACTTATTTGATCTGAGTAGGTCTTAATCATTAGCATCTTCAACAAAATCTTAATATCATTAAGTGGTATTTTCGTATGAAAAATTTTCACCATCACTCTGTACGTCCACAACCACAAGCAACCATCATTAACCATTTATTATTACCACTATCAGCTAATGTCAGTCACTACCGTATCCATCACCTCCGTTATTATAATCATATCCACTTTTTTAAAAGGCATAATACATAAATATGACATTTAACTTGGCTTCAGCTGGCATTTATGCCGTTCAACTTTGGGTATGCACAATTAAACACTTAAACTTGTATAAAATTAAACAAGTAGACATACACGTCCTACGTGAAATAATGCACGTTGAACTTTACATAGGATATGCTTGCATTTGCATTGGACTACTGGTGAGTAGTCAATGAGTTGGAGGAAAATGATACATATATATTCATTCATATTATTATATTATATAGGGAAAATTGTCAATAATACCCCTCAACTTTATTTTATTGGTTGATTATGCCCTTGCCATTAAAATGAAGTTAATCTTATTCATGCCGTTACTAATTTCATCCTTTGTGCCCTCAATTGGATGGAAAGCCTAAATCAATAAAAATTACCCAATTTTAACCTAACCCGATCCACCTAATAATAGAAATAGTGACATTTGACACAATAATGTACACTTAAACTAATTACAAAAAAAAAATGTATATGTCTTCTCGTCTCTTTTTATTTGTTTAGTTTAATATTTATGTTTCTTGTTTGTTGTTATGGTACAATTTTCTATTGTTGTGTTGTTATTATTGAGAATTTACCATGGTTTTTTGCTTTGTATACATTAGTCTAGCATGTTGTATTTTAGTATCCTCATTTGAATATTGAATTTGTGCAATAGTTAGTTATTTTTACTTTATGCACTTTTAGTCAATTTAATAATCAAAGATATATTCTTTTTTTAGGAAGATATATATAGTTCCTATTTTAAAAATGATGGATTTTTTTTAGTAAATACCAAAGATTTGAAGGGGATAAAATATGTCATTTGCAATAGGGGTGTGCATTGGTCGGTTCGGTTGATCGGTTTTTGGTTTTTAAATACACTAAACCAATAACGAACCAATAAGATAATTTTTTATCGGTTTTCGATTTATCGATTTTGGTCCTTAACGATTCGATTTTCAGTTTACCCAATAAGAAAATGCTTACAAAATAAATATATGACTTCTCTAATAAATTTGACACGACAAGACAATAATGTAACTTTACAAAAGCTCATAAAATAGAAATAATAATGACAAACATGAAAAGAACTATACATTTGTAAGACAAAGAGACATCAAGAGGAATATGGTTCTTACTTTAGGTTTTGACGATTTGTATAATGTAAAGTTGTGAACTCAAAGTGTGAACGAAGTATGAATTGATGGCTAAATGACAAAGACATAACTATTAAGATATTGAGATTAATATTTACTAATATGTATGTATATGTAAAAGTAGTAAATTACTATAGTCTTAACTCTTAATGGGTTATCGATTTACCCAATAACCCAATATTGAAAATCAATACCGAATCGATAACCCAATAATTTTTTTTATAAAACCATTAAGAAACCGTTAACCCAATAACCCAATAGTAATAAATCAATAACACTTTTGGTTCGATTTATCGATCGATTCGGTTTTTGCACACCCCTAATTTGCAATACAAAATTTATATAAAGTATTTTGGGATAAACGTGCAAGGCACGTTCCCAGATCTAGTATTATATTAAAAGTGACAAGCTCCAAAATCTAATGTTGAATTACCATTTTATCCCTATACTAAATTAAAAAATGTTATATTCATATTCTTTGAGCAGTAAACTTTTTTTACTATTAATGAATTGAGAATATTGAACGTTAGGTATAGTACATACTAGCATTACCTTTACATTGCTAGAATCTTAAAAGTGCATATTTCAATGCATCTGTCCACGATGTTTCCTAAAAGACATTTTTAGTTAATATAGAATCGGCTATTTAATTTTTCTTCCAAGTTGTAGCTGCCAGCCTGCCACAATTGACATCTTATAAAGGCAATAATTCCTAGTTGTTGATATACCATCACATTAAGACAAATAAAATTATAATAAAAAGCATGAAATTATTATATAGTATGGCCAATTGGCCTACATATGAAAAATTAATATAATAGAAAAATATTAAAACCGTTGAGAGAA
Organism: Solanum pinnatisectum; assembly: GCA_035578085.1. NCBI lineage: Eukaryota > Viridiplantae > Streptophyta > Magnoliopsida > Solanales > Solanaceae > Solanum > Solanum pinnatisectum. Next base: position 2,824,264 of record CM069081.1, read on the forward strand.
AATCTCATACAAAACTTTTTTAACAATTATTATGGATGCTCTTGTGTTGTATTCTAGCATAAGAAGAGCGTATTCTATTCGTAGAATTTCAAAAAATTTCTCCCTGGAATGTTAATTTGTACTATGTAAATACATCAACATCTCTGTCGACCCCCCCCCCCACCCCCACCCCCACCTCCACCCCAAAAACTTACAAACATATCCAGGGTGCTCTTGACTTTGGAAACCCATTGGTTGAGCCATGTAAATCTTCCGATCCAGCTCCCCATGTAAAAATGCATTTTTAACATCCATCTGCCACAAATTCCAATCTTTGCTAGCGGCGAGTGCAAGTAAGACTCGAACAGTGGTAAACTTCGCCACTGGACTTGCATTGTAGTACTACATGCCAATACTTTACTTGCTAATATTAGCACTGATGAAGCTGCTCTTGTTGCACTTAAATCACACATTTCTTCTCATTCTAACAATATCTTAGCAAGAAAAGAATAAAAAGATGACGATGCTATCACACCAAGTCACCCGTCACCTAAAATGAGCCTTTTTGTCGTTGCAATTTTTTCTCAAGATGAAAAGTAATGATACAGAGACTTACTGTACATTTGAAGAAAATATTGGAGTGTTGAGAGTGGCAAGGTAGAGAAGACTTTGACTGTTGACACTCTTTAAGTCTAAACCCAAAAACAGTCCACACACTCTTTTCCAATGAATTTGATGATTAAATAGGTCTTCTAACATCATTGCTTTGCATTATCAATTCTTCTTCTTGTCATAGTTATGGACACAAGTTATATTCTCCTCTTGCTCAGCTTTCACTTTTCATTCTGCTTCATAACCATACTTCACTTGCTAATATTATCACTGATGAAGCTTCTCTTCTTGCATTTAAATCACACATTTCTTCTCATCCTAACAATATCTTAGCAAGCAACTGGTCTTCTTCCGGCCCGGTTTGCAGCTGGATTGGAGTCACTTGCAGCTCCCGCCACAATCGAGTCACTGCTTTAGACATTTCTAGCATGCAACTTCATGGAACCATTCCTCCACACCTTGGAAACCTCTCATTTCTTGTTTCCCTCAACATCGGCAACAATGCTTTTCATGGAGATTTGCCACAAGAGTTGGCTCGTTTGCAGAGGTTGAAAGTGATTGATGTCGCAAGCAATAACTTCACCGGAGAAATTCTGTCATTTTTAAGTTTGTTACCAAACCTACGCTTTGTAGACCTATCGAATAACCAATTTTCGGGTAAAATTCCATCCTCTCTTTCCAATCTGACAAAACTGCAAGTGTTGTCAATACAGAGTAATTTTATCGAAGGAGATATCCCTCGGGAACTTGGTGATCTTCATTACTTGATTGTCCTAAACCTGCAATATAATCAGCTTAGCGGCCCTATACCACCATCAATCTTTGACATTACTACAATGCAAGTGATTACTCTTAGCAGCAACAATCTTACTGGAAAGCTTCCAACAACTATATGTGATCATCTTCCAGACTTGGAAGGACTTTACCTCGGTACAAACTCCATAGATGGAGTTATTCCACCAAACCTGCAGAAATGCAGAAAGCTTCAAACATTGGAATTGAGTGAAAATGAGTTTGCTGGAACTGTACCAAGAAATCTTGCCAACTTAACAACTCTTACAGAATTACATCTTATGGATCTGCATTTGGAAGGTAGTATGAAATTTTCTTCCTTCTCTCTTTTCCGCCAAATTTGTACTCATATTTCTCGAAAATTGACAGGAGAGATACCAATGGAGCTAGCTAATCTTAAGAAACTTCAAACATTAGTATTATCACTGAATGAGATTACTGGCTCTATCCCTGACAGCATTTTCAACATGTCAGCACTGCAGACTATAGATTTTGGACACAACAAGCTTTCAGGTACTCTACCTTCAGATTTAGGTCGTGGAATGCCCAACCTAAAAGTATTTTTTTGTGGAGGAAATAATCTAAGTGGTTTTTTCTCTGCTTCAATCTCAAATTCTTCAAGACTCACAATGTTAGACCTCTCCACCAACAGTTTCACAGGTCTCATTCCTAAATCACTTGGTAACTTAGAATACCTTGAGGTTTTGGACTTGTGGGGGAATAATTTTGTCAGCGATTCAACATTGAGCTTCCTTGCATCATTGACAAACTGTAGGAATCTAAGAGAACTCATGTTATCTGGTAATCCGTTGGATGGTGTTTTGCTTGCATCTGTTGGTAATTTCTCAAACTCCTTGCAAAGCTTTGCAGTAGATGGTTGTAAACTGAAGGGTGTCATTCCAAAACAAATTAGTAATCTTACTGGAGTTACAAGGATGAGTCTGGATGACAATGAGTTGACAGGTCATATTCCAAAAACTGTGCAAGGAATGCTGAACCTTCAAGAACTTTACCTACGAAGCAACAAGTTAGAAGGAGTCATACCAGATATTATCTGCAGTTTAAAGAATCTTGGTGCATTAGAGTTGTCAGATAATCAATTTTCTGGTTCAGTGCCCTCATGCTTAGGTAACATGACCAGTTTGAGGGAACTTTACCTAGCTAACAACAAACTGGATTCTAGATTACCTTCAAGCTTGGGGAACCTTCAAGATCTCATAGTATTCGATGTGTCATCCAATTTACTTAGTGGGGAAATTCCACTGGAGAGCGGAAACTTGAAGGTTGCAACACACGTTGATCTGTCAAATAATTATTTTTCTGGTAAGATTCCTAGTACTCTAGGGAGTATAGATAAATTGATTAATCTTTCTCTAGCACATAATAGATTAGAGGGGCCTATTCCTGAATCATTTGGCGAAATGTTGTCCTTGGAGTACTTGGATTTGTCCTATAATAATCTTAGTGGTAAAATTCCAAAGTCATTAGAATCTCTTGTGTATCTCAAGTACCTAAATATGTCATTCAATGAACTCAATGGAGAAATTCCCACTGGTGGTCCCTTTGCAAATGTCACCAGTCAGTCTTTCTTGTCCAATGATGCACTTTGTGGTGACTCCCGATTTAATGTAAAACCATGCCTAACCAAATCTACAAAGAAATCAAGAAGAAAAAGAGTGCTCACAGGTTTATATATTCTATTAGGCATTGGATCACTCTTCATGTTGACTGTTGGAATTGTGGTGTTAAGATTGAGAAACACAAAGAAGAATGCAAGTCAAAAGGATGTGTCTCTCGTAAGAGGGCATGAAAGAATTTCATATCATGAACTTGAACAGGCAACAGAAGGATTCAACGAAACCAACTTGCTTGGTAATGGGAGTTTCAGCATGGTTTATAAAGGGATACTTAAGGATGGTATCATTTTTGCAGCAAAGGTATTCAATGTGCAATTGGAGGGTGCATTCAAAAGCTTTGACACAGAATGTGAGGTACTCCGGAACCTTCGCCACAGAAATCTGACCAAAGTCATCACCAGCTGCTCTAATCTTGATTTCAAGGCCCTAGTGTTGGAATACATGCCCAACGGGACACTTGACAAATGGTTATACTCTCACAACTTGTTCTTGAACTTATTGCAGAGACTGGATATAATGATAGATGTTGCATCTGCAATGGACTATCTTCACAATGGCTATTCAACGCCTGTGGTGCATTGTGACTTGAAGCCAAGCAATGTCTTGCTAGATCAAGAAATGGTTGCTCATGTAAGTGATTTTGGCATTGCAAAAATGTTAGGTGCAGGGGAGGCTTTTGTTCAGACAAGAACAATCGCAACCATTGTGTTAGAATAGAATTAAGTATAAGTATTTCCTACTTAGAATAGGAATAGGAATAGGAATAGGAATAGGAATAAGAATAGGAATCCTAGTTGGAAAAGGATTCCAATGTAGTGTCTATAAATTCTCAATGTAACAATTACAACAACACAATTCAATAATATTCTTTTCCTATATTTCTCACATGGTATCAGAGCATCTACTTTCTCCCATTGTGCTTTGACATTATTATCTGTCTCACTTGCCTTTGCCTTTTCATCTACCACACAAGTATTGTTGGTTAAGTGATCTTGAACGCCTTGCCCCTTGCACCATAACTCAACCGAGGAAGCCCAAGCTAAATAGTTTGAGCTTCCCATTAATGGCTCTGAAGTGATCATAGCACTCGAACTACCTATATTCTTGGAGCCAAAAATATCAACCCCTAAAGACATATTATGAATTTAGAGAAAGGGAAAAATAAAATATAAATAAAAATAAGGTTGGAAAAAAAAAAAAAAAAAAAAAAAGTGCGATCGGAAAGTAGGTCCGATTGCCTAAATCGGTCGGAATAAGAAAATAAATATATAGTCTGCCTCGGAATGAAGAGGCGACCTCAATGAAAAAAAAATTGGTGAAAAATCGGCGGAAAGTGTCGCGACGCGCCGGCGCGATGCGCGCGACGCGACCCTAGAACTCCCGGCGCGAGGGCGCGTGACTAGGTGAAACCTGCAGAGGAGCTCACTGGGGTTTGCTCTCTTGAGTGTTCCGCACCTCGTGGTGGTGTGGGTTGTCACACTACACTTGAAAAACAAGACAACAATGCAAACCAGCCGTTGACAGTCACCGGATTCTGACTTTTTTTTTTTTTTTTTTTTTTTTTGTGGATAGGTTTCTCACCAATGCTCTGATGTTACATTTTTTGAGTCTCAGCCTTACTATACATCTTCTGATCATCCTGATGTATCTATGGTCTTACCCATACCTCAGGTTTTACTGTACAACCTTTGAGAATCTACTACATTTCTCCATCTCCAGTTGTAGTGCCACCACTACTAACTTATCATCGCCATCCACGTCCAACCCTAGTTTCAGATGATTCATGTCATGCGCCGGACCCTGCTTCTACTGCGGACTTGCCTCCTCCTAGCCAACCGCTTGCACTTCAAAAAGGTATACGATCCACTCGAAATACTAACCCACATTATACCTTCTTAAGTTATCATCGTCTATCATCACCCCATTATGCCTTTGTGTCATCTTTGTCCTCTATTTCCATTCCTAAGACTACAGGTGAAGTACTTTCTCATTCTGGATGGAGGCAGGCTATGGTTGATGAGATGTCTGCTTTACATAAGAGTGGTACTTGGGAGCTTGTCTCCTTCCCCGCAGTAAATCACCGTTGGTTGTCGTTGGGTTTATGCAGTTAAAATTGGTCCAGACGGTCAGGTTGATCGACTTAAGGCTCGCCTTGTCGCCAAAGGGTATACTCAGATATTTGGCCTAGATTATAGTGACACTTTCGCCCCTGTGGCTAAAATAGCATCTGTTCGTCTTTTTCTATCTATGGCTGCCGTTCGTCATTGGCCTCTTCATCAGTTGGACATTCAGAATGCTTTTCTACATGGTGATCTTGCGGAAGAAGTCTATATGGAGCAACCACTTGGTTTTGTTGCTCAGGGGGAGTCTAGTAGCCTTGTATGTCGATTGCGTAAGTCACTCTATGGTCCAAAGCGATCTCGCCGAGCTTGGTTTGGGAAGTTCAGCACAGTTATTCAGGAGTTTGGCATGACTCGTAGTGGAGCTGATCACTCTGTGTTTTATCGACATTCTGCACCAAGTCGATGTATCTATTTGGTTGTTTACGTTGATGATATTGTTATCACCGGTAATGATCAAGATGGTATCACCGATTTGAAGCAACATCTCTTTAAGCACTTCCAGACTAAAGACCTTGGCAGATTGAAGTATTTTCTAGGTATCGAGGTTTCTCCTAGATCGGTATTGTTATTTCTCAACGCAAATATGCCTTAGACATTCTTGAGGAGACAGGAATGATAGGATGTAGACCTATTGACACTCCTATGGATCCGAATGTTAAACTACTTCCAGGACAGGGGGAGCTGCTTAGTAATCCTGAAAGGTATAGACGGCTCGTTGGAAAGTTGAATTATCTCACAGTGACTAGACCTGACATATCTTTTCCTGTGAGTGTTGTAAGTCAGTTTATGACTTCCCCTTGTGATAGTCATTGGGAAGCAATTGTTCGTGATTCTCGCGATATATAAAGTCGACTCCCAGAAAGCGACTACTCTTTGAGGATCAAGGCCATGAGCATATCATCGATATACTGACGCCGATCAAGGTGATCACCCTCCGATGCACGTTCGACATCCGGATATTGTGTTTTAGTAGGAGGTAATTTGGTGTCGTGGAAGAGAAAGAAACAGAATGTGGTTGCTCAATCTAGTGCAGAATCAGAATATCCAGCAATGGCGACAGCAACTTGTGAACTAGTTTGGATCAAACGATTCTTTGGGAGAACTAAAATTTGGCAAAATTGATCGATGGAACTTGTGTGTGATAATCAGCGCTCTTCATATCGCATCAAATCCAAAGGTTTCATGAAAGGACTAAGCACATTGAGATCGATCCACTTTGTTAGAGAAAAGATACTCTCGGAGATATTGTTACGAAATTTGTGAAGTCAAATGATCACCTGAGATATCTTCACCAAGTCCTCACATGTCCTCGTATTAATTACATACAGAATAAGCTTGGTACATATGATTTGTATGCACCAGCTTGAGGGGGAGTGTTAGAATAGAATTAAGTATAAGTATTTCCTACTTAGAATAGGAATAGGAATAGGAATAGGAATAGGAATAAGAATAGGAATCCTAGTTGGAAAAGGATTCCAATGTAGTGTCTATAAATTCTCAATGTAACAATTACAACAACACAATTCAATAATATTCTTTTCCTATATTTCTCACACATTGGATATATTGCTCCAGGTATATTAAGACTTTTTAAAGTTTTCATATCATATAAATACTCAAAACAATTCCTTCCCCTAGGTATAAATTTTTTACCATGATTGTAGAGTATGGACAAGATGGTATGGTATCCACGAGTTGTGATGTTTATAGTTTTGGCATCCTGATGATGGAGACGTTCACACGAATAAGACCAAGTGATGAAATATTTACTGGAGACTTGAGCATACAACGTTGGATTAGTGATTCCTTTCCGGGTGAACTTCACAAGGTGGTGGATTCTAATTTGGTACAGACAGGAGATGAACAAATCGCCGCAAAGATGCAATGTCTGTCATCTATCATGGAATTAGCTTTGAACTGCACTTTAGTGAGACCTGATGCAAGAATTAGCATGAAAGATGCTCTTTCAACACTCAAAAAGATGAGGCTCCAGCTTGTTAGTTGTCGGCACTAGGTGGAATCGGACTAGTCTGCTCTTGTATGTTATTCAATTTCGCACAAGAATTTAAGTGTATTTTATCTTGGTTGTGGGAAGCAACTCGTTTTCTTGATATATAGAAGTTGAAAATGAGATTTGAAATGCTCAACACAAGACTTTCTTTTTGTATTTACATAACTCTGAAAATTCTTCCCATTATCTACAATGATTTCTTCCAATCTTCACTAAATCAATGCACCTCAACAAAACTCAGATTACAACTCTTGCAACCTAGGAACTAACTTTAATTCCTAAACTCAACAATCAGTCGATGGTCCAACCCACTTCAAGTTATCCCCAACTTGAAGTTAACACATACTTCAATATTGTTCCCTAAACACAAGCCTAGGAAAGCAATAAATTACAACTCAATTGAACTTCCGGATACACGATAAATAGTCTAGAAGACTGTAAAACATATGACTATGAAACAGATTCTTCAAGTTTGTCCTTTGTATCAGGTGCACTTAGATCCTCAGTCAAGAAGAAAAAGAGTTCTTATAGGGTTATATATTCTGTTAGAGATTGGATCACTCCTCCTGCGTGTTGTTAAGATTGAGAAAGAGCGCAAGTCAAGAAGATGTATCTCTAGTAAAAAGGCATGAAATAATTTCCTATTATGAATTATTGATCTCACTAAAGGACCACATGATAAAAGGCCCAAGGCTAGGCATAAAATACAAACAACAGATTTCGCCTTCACAAGTTTTCTATCACGAGTCACTGCTTTAGACATTTCTAGCATGCAACTTCACAAGTAATAACTTTACTGGATCCATTCCGTCATTCTTAAGTTTGTTATCAAACCTACGCTTCTCGAGCAACCAATTTTCAGGGGAAATTCCATCTTCACTTTCCAATCTGACAAAACTAGAAGTGTTGAGAATACAGAACAATTTTCTCCCTCGGGAAATCGGTGATCTTCGTTACCTGACTATCCTAGACCTGCAAGTTAATAAGCTAACTGGCTCTGTACCACCATCAATCTTCAATATTACTACAATGCACAATCTTACTGGAAAGCTTCCAAAAACTATATGTGATCATCTTCCTGACTTGGAAGGGCTTTACCTACCAAGCAACTACCTACGTGGTGTTATTCAGAAAAATGCAGAAAGCCTCAAATCTTGTCATTGACTAACAATGAGTTTATTGGAACTGTTCCAAGAGAGCTATCTAATTTAACAGATCTTACAGGACTATATATTGCAACTCTGCAATTGAAACGTAGTATGAAATTTTCTTCCTTTTCTCTCTTCTGCCAAACTGGTAATCATATATTTCTGAAAATTGACAGGAAGGATACCAGTGGAGCTAGGTAATCTTAAGAAACTACAACGTCTGGCATTATCCCGGGATGAGCTTACTCGTTTTGTCACTGCAAGACCAGATGTTAGGAAATCAATTTTCAAGTTCCGTGCCACCATGCTTAGGAAACGTTACCAGTTTGAGGTATCTTTATGTAGGTTACAACATGCTGAATTCAATATTACCTGAAAGCTTGGGAGGCTTTCGCGATCTCATAGAATTCAATATTTCATCCAACTTATTAAGTGGGAAAATACCCCTTGAGATTGGAAATTTAAAGGCTGCAACACTCATTGATCTGTCAAAAAATAATTTTTCTGGTAAGATTCCTAGCACTCTAGGTGGTCTAGATAAATTGACGAATCTTTCTGTGGCACATAATAGACTAGAGGAGCCTATCCCAGATTCATTTGACAAACTGTTGGCATTGACAAACAATATTGGTGGTGAAATTCCAAAGTCAATGAAAGGAAAGTACAAAGTACCACTTTGTGATACAAAAACTGGTCTATATACTCTTAAGTCCTTGTGAGCATCTCAGAAGAAGGAAAAAAGAGAAATATACCATGCTCGAGCTCGGTTCTACTGTAACAAATCTTGATTGAACTATGCAAGAAAAATAAAATGACTCATAACATGTTATGTATACATCATAACACGCAAGATGTGGTAAGCAAAAAAAAATCCATCCTGACAACATTTAGAAATGAATAAGTGCATTCAAATTGAAATAGAGACTACTTAACTACACCAATCTAGTATAAAATACGCTCTCTCGCCCCCCCTCCTCTCGCTCCCCCATGAGGGCAGGGAACTTTCTGTAAGCTGCTCACTTCCGAGTTGCAGCAACTGATTATTTTCATCAAAAGCTTTTATTTCTTTTAATTGACTATGCCAAGGTCTGATTGTAGAATTCTTCATATACATCAAACGATCACTGAAAGCTGTAAACAGATTTAGTCTTGGTTGCAGGTTGAGTCTCTTAGGCAGACAACTCCATAACAAAGCATCCACAATCGAAGAGCACTCCATATACTGAAATAGAACGTTCACTTCTAAAACATCCACCTGGGTGGTAGCACCAACTTTGTAGTGTTGTTGCAGATGTTCCATTTTAATCTCAGTGCATTCTTTAAAACGAATGGAAACTTGAGACCAAGAGGCCCCCGTCGACTTTGATAGAAACTTCCTCAACTTACAAAACCAGTCAGCATTTATATTGTCCAATCTGTAAAGAAAGATTTTTGAGTTCTCCAGCTGTCTTGCAATTTTAAATTCAGGAATTTGCTTCCCCGTGTACTTAAATGACACCAAATTTGGAGCATCAATCTCCCACATGCCCTCACTATCCCGAATCTTCAATACCTTAAGGTAAACTGACTTGATCTTTCGAAGATACACCATTTCCAAGCCAATACAATACACAAAGATCAAAGTGTCAATCAAGGGACAACTATTGAGTAGAGTCTCAAACATGTTTTTGTCTAACTTTACATGAAATAAAGAAAGCTTTTTCAAAGAATTTTGATTCACAACACCACTAGCTAACGAAAGAGTACAGTACGCGAGAACCAATTTTCTTAAAGATTTTGCTGCCAAGATTGTTAAAATAGGCGCGGAGTATGATATACAGTCAAGGACAAGATGTTTTACACCATTTTGAAGTGCAATGTCAAGACAGTTATCAATTGGAATAGGAGGTAAAACTTTGTGAGGATCATAAGAGGATCTCCTTGACAATTCAAACTTTTCTATAGGGACTTTTCCTTTCCTATATCTCTCCATGATTGTGTCCACTATCTTTATATTGCATTTGCCCCTATGAAGACAGAATTCCAAGTCGGGAAGAGTCGACCACGCTTGCAGCCATGTTTTGGACAGAATGCTCATCTTGGATGCTTCTTTATAACTAAGACAACAGAGTATTTTTTGAATGAGACATTCCGTCAACATGTTGGCCATGGTATGGTGGTTGTGAAAGATCACAATTCGGATCACAACCCTAATTGTGAAGGGAAATTTATACGCCACTAAAGAAACCTATTTTAGGTTTCCCTAAAATCCAAAATAATATAATATATTATAGGAATCCTATTTGTAAATGGACTTAAAAGAAACCTATTTTAGGTTTCCCTAAAAGCCAAAATAATCATATCATATCACCATATATCATATATCATATATATATAAAAGAAAACCCTCAACCCGGTGACGTGACGCATCCACAAGCCAGAAATTCCTTTTTATTGATACAAAGACAAAAATACCCTTGCCCTCGCACCACAACATCCACACTCAAGCGTCACTTCGCTTCATACCTTCAACACCTACTAACTCTTCACAAACGCCGTGCCACTTACCAACTGCCGCCACCATAAACTCACAAACTTCCCTTTAACGTATTCTTCTACTGGGAAAACAAATTTAAAAACACACACTTTAAAAGATGCACATTTGTTTTCTTTACTTTTCGAATTAACCTTCAGGTCCAGCTTGGTAATATAAATATCTGATGATTAGAAAGTTAGTTTACATCTGTGGCTATAGTTGATGGGCCACAAATTATGGCAATTTTGGACGCAACGATCAGGAAAAATATATTGACCACTTGCTGTCAAAAAAAAATATCAGCAAACCTTGGCTGCTGCACTGTTTTCCTAATATACATTCTAATTAAACACCGTGAAATTCTGTGATACACTTATCTTCTACAGTTTGATGCACATGGATATAGAGACTCACTTCTCCAATTTCAACATACAGGACTAGATGCCTCAACCGCTGCTTTATCACTTGTCATTGATAGTTATTGAGCCCCAACTTTTGTTGCTATGCAAAAAGCCACTGCCAAAGCCTACACTCTATCCAGATATGCTCCTCTAACAACATACTCCGTGTTCGCACCATTTCTTCATGTTTCTACCCACCAACGTACCATTAATAGATGATTTAGCTCTTTTTTTTTTTTTTTTTTGGTAACAACCGTAAAAGATTACCATACCACCAAAAATTATTACGACTTAAGGAGCACCAATTCTGATGACAGAAATAGGTCTCCAACCAAACAAAAACTAATTACAAAGTAAATGCTGAATAAAATCTCTGCACTTGTGTGGTTTCTTAGACTTATTAAGTAAAGATAATCTTTCTATAACTTCCTTTTTTATCTGTAAAACGACCTCCTCTGTATGAACATTTCTCCCTTTGAACTTCGTCCAATTCCTAGCTCTCCAGGTATGATATAGTACTGCTCCACAAATGGCTGCCATAATTTCCTTCTTGAATTGTACCCAGTGCTTCACTTTGATTCTGTCCAGCATTCTAGTAATCCCATTGCTTTGTATTTTTGTCCTTGTCCATTGGTTGATCTCATGCCACACTGCTAATGTCCATTTGCACTCCTCAAATAGGTGCACAGTCGTCTCCATAACCTGCTCATCACACAGGCAACATGCTACATCTTCAACTGGGATGTTCATTCTCACCTTTCTCTCTTGTGTAAGTAATCTTCCTTGGACAGCCAGCCATACCATAAACCTATGCTTAGGTAAGGACATGGAAGTCCAAATTAGCTCAGCAGTCCTCATTTTTGGTCTGTAACCCATTAATGCTAAATAACTTCTAGTAATAGAGTAATTACCAGACTGTGTTAACAAATATCTACCCTGATTATACCAGCCCTGCATGAGTATTTTGATGCCATTGAGTTTCTTCCAGTACCAATTGCAATCTGTCGGCACTTTATGAGTCCAGATAGATGCATCAGTCTTTATATATATTCCATGAATCCATTTCAACCACAATGACTCCTTGTTCACTACAATTTGCCACAACATTTGGCCCACTGATGCTATATTCCAGTTGCTACTGCCCTTAACATTCAATCCCCCTTTTCTCTTTGGAAGGCATATTTTTTCCCAAGAAACCAATGCTATCTTCTTCTTTCCTGTATTACATCCCCACAAGAAAGCTCTACATTTTTTGTCCACTTCCTTAAGGATACTCTGAGGTAAAATAAACACTGTCCCCCAAAAGCTATATATGGAAAATAATACAGCATTAATCACTTGTAATCTTCCAGCATAGGAAAGCTGCTTAGAGTAAGCAACTGTAATGCTTATTTCTAATAAATACCTTACTTCCAGCTCCAAAGTGGGAGTTTGTTCTTGCCTGTAATGGACCTTGCGCCTCAAGTGAATGAACATATTATTGATATGGTGTACGTACATAATTTGTCTAACAAATGTTTGATTCCACTGTCTATCCTTGAATTATATTCGCTATCCATTTTTTTAAAATTCTGCCCTTTTCTTATCTATTTCCCTTTCATCATATTTTATGTATCGGTAATAATTAATTAACTAGCTTGATTGCTGAAAGAGTTGCCCGGTACATATTTCGATAGTATACGAAATGGCAAAATCAAAGAAATAAAGCATCTCCTATTTCTCTCACTTGTGATTTCTTCTTCTCTTTAAGACAACACTTACAATGGGATATAGTTTTGTCAGTCTTAGGTTCACGCTATCCATTTTCAATAACTTTCTGTTGATAGCAAGCTAAGGGAAGTTGTGTGAACTTTTTAGTTGTTAGCTCAATAAGAAGAAAAGTGTCTCCAGCAACACTCGCTAAGGATCTTATGCATTTCACTTTCCTTTACTTTTAACCCAGGTAAATCTCCCACTACCCTTTTCCTACGACTTGTACCGTCATCCTAATGATCCCCCACCCTGTCAGTGGTTATACAAAAAAGGAATGATGCACCACTACTTATTTAATTACATCTGTGAAAGAGTTGTCCGGGGCATATTTACAAAGTATAGGAACAAGCTAAATGACAGAAATAAAGCATCTTCTGCTCCTCTCACTTGTGATCCGCCACTGTCATCTCTAAAATAAAAAGGAATGGTGCACCACTACTTTAATATGACATTATTTTCTTTTGTACAAATGTTAAGCTATTCCCATTTCCCTGTACAATATATTTTCCTACAAAAGCAACATGACATTCTTACTGATGCAATTTTTACCAATGCCCATCAATTTTCAAGCCCGAAATTCTCTATACGATATACTTTACCCTAGCAGTTACTTCTTGATATTGTTGCTTTTCGACATCTACCATTTGCCTTCCTACCAAATTCTAAAACTAAAAACAACCCAATGCGCTAACTTTGTAGAGTTACATGCATGTCTTACCTGTTATTTTATTATGACTATCTATGTTTACTGTACTTCATCTCTTGGCCACGATATAGGACCGCTCCAACTGATTCCAGATGTTGTGCTTCATCGCCTTAGAAGCTTTGGATTCTGCCTCCGACCAATGACACCCAATTCCTCCAAATAAATGTCCCGGACCATTCACTTATTTTACCCAACACAATTAACATTCCATTTTTTAGTTGATACAACAACTAAACTACCTGCAACCATTCCCCCCTCCCCCAACATTTCATTTATTAAAATAAAAAAAAAATAACATTTCACAATGTCTCACGTTCAGATAACTCGACATACAAATGATGATTCGTGGTGGAGATGGAATGTGAATGCCACTGAACAGAACTACAATTCGTGTTCTATACGGCAAAGCCAATCCAACAAATGATTAATATGTTACAATACATACATTGGAGGTAAGTAGAATCAATATAACAGATACTAAGCACTAACCTACCGAATGATCAGGGAAAACTTAAAGAGGATGATATGGAAAATGGTTGGACATAAATCGGAGGTTAGCTAATTAAGGATACTTGGATTATAGCGGTCAGATTTCTCTAGCCTGGTATTTGTTTGGGGGGATTTGACCTTGGAAGCCTCATTAGTTTGGGCGGGTAAGTTTGCCAGGGTGAAACCTGATGTTGCAAGGCAGACTTCGTACAACGCGAGAGTCCTGTGGTAGAATCAAATTTAAGGGAAAAACCAGCTTAACCACTAAGACAAGAAGGAAAAAGAAATAGGGGTTGGCATATAAGCTTACAAAAATACGGGATACGGGAAATAGTTCAATACTGAATGCTTTCACTTGCACTTGAGTGTATATGGTAGTAATGCTTAACAACTTAATGGGGATTCCTTTAGTAGTTGGTGTGGTCTTTTTTATTTCTTGATGTGCAAATGTTTTTTAATACTTGAATAGTCTAAAACAATTACTTCTTCAAATACAATGAAGTGAAGTTGTGCTTATGATGAATAGGTATGTAGTTGTCTATTGAGGAATCAGAAACTTTGAGTTGATTCATGTGGATTGAAGATACTCAGAGTTCCGGGCAGAGATACCAGTACCTCTTCAAACACTACAAACAATGTGCAACCTATAGAAGATCAACTTGTGCAACTTGATATTGATATTGGTAGTAAATATTATAGCCCTGATGAGGCCAGCTATGATAGAGAAGATTGATGTGGTCCGCTGATTCGTGTGGATAAGAACGGTACAACATATGCAGCTTGCTATTACTTCTCTTTCCACAAAGGCAGGGTGGTTTCTTTTTGAACCTCACTTTTGGATGAGTCGTCTTCAATCAAACACAGGTAGCCTTGCTATCTTCTGACTGCATAATTTGGGGCCATTTAAGATTGAGTCACATGTTCTATAGCTTTCTCTACAATGAGTATTTTTAGTGACATGTCTGAAGCTAACAAACTTTGTCCAGCTAACTATGTGCCATATTTGTCTCGATAGAGAGTCGACAACAACACAAAGTGAGCCACTTCGTGGGGGCAGACACAATCTTCTAAATCTGGTATTCTTCCACTGTATGTCATATATATGCATATCGGGACGACGTAGTTAATACACATTTGGAGTTGCTTCAGCAATTAGAAGATACCCTTACTCATACACATTAAGTTGCTTCATCAATTACAAGATACCCTTACTAAAAAGGGTGTACAAAGTCTAAACGGTAAAGGGATAACGAATGATCAGGGCTAAAATTAATGAGGATCACAAGCAAATATTGTAAACATGCGGCTGAAGAAAAAGAAGGATAGTTGGTGTTTCTGTTTGTTTGCGCTTTTATTTTCTTGGTTCCGAATGAATTTTGACAGCTGAAAGCATTTTAATTTGTTAGAACAAATTGTCTGAGTTGACAAGTGATTCGGCACCCCGTAGTTAGGGACTTGTACATTGTGGGAGCGTGGTGGTCGGCTCAAAATTGAGCTAACCAAGCAAGAGAATCAAGATAAAATTAAAAGGCCGAGGAAATAGAGGTGGGTATTTAAGCTTGGAGCAACGTGCATAATACTCGATTGTATTAATCAGTTATATGCTAATGTTGACCATTTTCTTTTTGAACCAATAATATGATATGTTAAGTAAGGTCATCTACTAAGAATTAGATGAAAAATACAAGTTGTTAGGATGTCCGGACAATTTTGCAAGGAGTATATTTATCGTTAACCCCGTTTACGCCAGCATTTAAATGAGTATGAATGCAATTATTGACAGCCTTATGGGGAGTTTGATTGCCCCAAGTCTATCAATAGGTGTATGATAATGTTTAAACTTGGTTAATTGAAGAATTAATAAATTGATACTTTACGAAATGAAGAAGTAAAAGAAAATTCTCTATTTCAAAGCGAACGGATTATCCTACAAGGTGTCGTATCAGTTGAAATTACTATAATACTATGTGAAAAACTATGTGGTTTTCATTCTTGTGGGAAAATGGGTGAACTTACTATAGAATCCATCTAAAATGACAACAATGTTTATTATCCCTATTATTAGAATACTGGTTGAATATAATATAAAACTATTCATTTGCCGTTCAAGACTGACTACATATATTTGTATATATGTGTATGTATCCGGTGTGATTCGCATGTATCTCGGATACTAGTGAGATGGGAGAGAGGCGAGAGAGATTTGTTATACATCTCAAATATATGTGAATCTACTTGAATACAATGTATCTAGAACAAGTTACACATAACTTTGACCCCATGTATCCGAGATACATGTATCTGGACGTACTTGAAAGCACCAAAATTTAGTAAGATATGTAATAATTACAAATTAAAATGGATTTAAGTAATTAGTTCCTAAAATAGTTGGATTTACTTAAGCTCCCTTAAAACAATCGATACAACTTGTATTATCCATAAACAGTGTATATCATTCTTAAAATAAAATAATAGGGACATATAATACCAACCAATATTTTTAAAAGTAAATAACTCCCGTCAATGCTATCAATAAAGTCAAATCTGTCAAACGCAATAAACAAATGGTAAAAAGATTGAATTCGATAACAAAATAAACGTACAAAGACAAAACCATAATTAAGGTGATATTGATTAATGATTTTGGTAATTAGTTCTAGGCTTCTAGCTAATAGCAACTCCAAAGATCACATTCAACATACATAATACATAACAAATTGATTGATGAACATCATTGTAGTGTACATATCCCGGCTAGAAAACAAAAAAAATTAGCCCATACACAAAATTTCATGCTAAATAATAAAAATTTCATGTTAACCCCCAACCCTCTGCGAACGTGGAGGTCAACAGACACCAGCAACAAAATATTCACATTAAGGCACAAAATTCACCGAAAGGATTCCCGGAATTCGTTCGGAACCCCTTACAACAAATCAGATATGCTAGCTACTTGACTAAACTCGACATTCCGGACTCACTGGAACCATCGAAACACGAATTCGAGGTCTCCTTAACCCGAAACTCGTGAAAATCACAAGAAGCAAACATAACGCCTAAAGAGGCTAAATCAAGCTCGGGATCTCTGAAAATTCAACCAAGACCTCCTCTACACCTAAAATCATCCCTTGAATCCAACGAAATTTAGGAAATTTGATCCGACCATCCGAACCCTTGACGAAAGTCAACTCAAAGGCTAAAATCTCAACAATTTCCAACTTAGGACCTCAAATCCACAAAAAGATTCTGAATCTGAAATCAACAACTCTCTTAAACCAATTTCCACATTCCGAAACTAATGGAATCGATGGAATTCCAATTCGAGACTCGAAACTCCAAAACACATCGAAAACCACTTTTTAACAACTTTAGCCTTTCAAAACTTTAAATTTTCCACAATTCACAACTTCTCACTCAAAACTCGAAACCAATTTCGAGATCCAATCAGAAATGACTCGGGGTCGATATCAAGAGGGGTAAAACAATAAAAAAAAAAAATTGATTGATGAATTAACATCATTGTAGTGTACACATCCCATCCAGAAAATAAAAAAATTAGCGATGAAGAAAATTTTGTAGCTAATAATAAATTTTTTATGTTAATCCCATTTAGCGATGAATTAAAAAAAAAAAAAAAAAAAAAAGAGTTAGCTAGCTTTTTAGTGATGGATTAGCAGCTAGAAATTATCATAGGTAATTTCATGATTTTTTATAATGTTTGTATAGTTGAAAATTGGTGTCCAAATAAATTGATGTTACTACTCTTGTCAACAATCACACAAATGGTCACAACACCAATGTGATAATGCCTATCCGTTTATCCTAGCCTAATTTATTAAATAAATGTGTTGTCATATATGTAAGCATTTTAAATGTATTTACTAAGTGAAAAAAATGTAAAAACTACATAAAATTCGATTGTTTATACCAATCGAAAGTAGACTTAATTTTAGTGAATATAAATTGTAAAACATGGCATTAATTATTTTTGTCATGCAGGAAATATTTCAGTGCCATCTGACAGCCTACCCTATAGAAGCCTAACCTATAGACAAAGGCCGCGCACTACTCACTCTCTGTCACTCGCTCAACAAACTTTGGTTTCTCCATGGATGTTTGATATGGAGTTTGTTTTCTCCATTGTTGAGTTTAAAAAATTCATATTGAGCTTCTCCATGGATATTGTTGTTGTAAGTATCTCTTCTTTTACTTTACAAAATCATCATTTTCTCATTCAATAACTTGTGCATTGTCAGTATTTCTCATGGGCTGTGGCGGCGCGCCCCATCAGACCCCCAATAAATGGAGGTCTATTGCCGCACGTCAGCAGTGGGCCCAATCAGGTTCCAGTAAATAAAGGCCTGGTGTACTGACGCACCAGCCGTGCGCTCAATCAGATCCTAGTAAATGGAGACCTTGCTAGATGTGCTAGTAGTGTAATCAGACCCCCCAGAAGTAAAATGGAGGCTGGTGCACGTTGACGTTGTTAGCCTTTCTTTTTTTGGGGATGCCAAACACTTCACACACACACATTTTTATTATATTATTGTTTATGCATTGAGGTATTTTGGGTGTATTGATTAAATATTGAAATTTTCATTTATTATGAAATGTGATTTTTAGTTGTCGTTATCCTATGTAACTTTTAACTTTTCGTCTTGCACATATGTTGAAACCAGACTGTTAACTTGTGGTAATTGGTAAGCAAAGTTATGAAATTAGTGAGTAGCTGAGAGAATTTGTGGGTCATTACCGTATGCCTCGTCATGTTAGATGCAATTTGGTTCCTCTTTTTTCAGGTTGATTTAAACTGAATATATATGGTACTAGCAGAAAGGAGAATCATGAGCAACGCAATTTAGTGGTGTCTCCCGAGGTGAAAACGGATTTGTTTAGGTAGTTACAGTGGTGATACTGATGTCCAAGACGATGTGTTTGTTGGACTTGAGGGCTTGATATATGGGTTGAACAAATGCGAAGAAGGAGAGCCAAATGCAGAAAAAAATGATTGGTCGGACAAGCATTGCTTTGTATTTATAGCCAAGAAGCACTGTTTTCAAAAGTTTGCAACCTCTCAGAAACCACACGACTATTCATGAAAGTTTGCAACCTTTCAGAACGGTCATAGTTGTGCCTGAAAGTTACAACCTTTCAGAACAATCATTTCCAACGGTGAAAAATTCAAATAAAACGAGGAAGACGTTTCAAAACACGGGTCGCAGGATCCGAGTTGGGTTGGGTCGTTTCGGCTAATTATTTAAATAATTAAAAACGCTTCGGCCATTTAATTTAATTTAAATAAATAATTAACTAAATAAACAAAACAAACTTTGTCCAAAAAATAATCTCTCGATCGATCATTTTCCAAAGTCAAAGCCGAAGCCGCGCGAGCGACGACGACAACGGCGCGAGGGGTCCCTCTTTCCAACCCTTTTACAACTAGTAGAATTGTTTCTCTATTTAGACACTTTAACTTTTCTTTCCACCACTATGAGGGAGAAATGCTTTTTCTTACTAAAGCATAAGAGAATCCTTCAAATTCCTCTTTTCTTCTTCCCTTCGTTTCCCATTAATTCTTACTATATACCCAACAATCCCCTACATGAGTAGGAAATAGTTATAACGTAAAGGAATGCACGAACAAGTGTCTACTTTACAAGCAAGAATCAATTGCATCTAGATAAGTAGGTTTTCCGTTAAACTTTTCGTAGTGAATATATGTTGGATATACTCAGTCAATCGGTAGATGTGATATCTTTGAACCGTCGAGATTTGGTGTATACCTAGACAACCATATGTCACACAATCAATACTTTACCATTTATGGTTCTTACAATTGTGTTCGTTTCAGCCATGAACACCTCCTGGTTTCATTAGTGTATAGAAAATATAATTTTTGCAATAATTCTCTTTGAAACGGCTTACACTTCACACTCTCATAGGTGAATTCTAACCGTGTCATCGCATAAATACATTGTTTAGTCAAATCTACCAAACTTAGCAAATCATTAAAAACTTTAAGCTTTATTAACTCGTTAACAAACCTTAATGTTTTAACCTTGTTCCTAAACATTGTCTTTATCATGAGAATAGATTGAGTTTATTAACAATTCTGAATCGTTAGTCACAACTTTATTTTCTCCTTGAACCTAGCTCTTAGGATCTCTAGTCTGCTAGATAGAGTTACTGAAAAATGACTTGTCCTAAGCCGTAAACCCATTCTCTTAGATGATCTTTCAACTGCCTCTCTCACTAGGCCTTTTGTTAGTGGATCTGATACATTATCTCTTGACTTTACATAGTCAATTGTTATATTTTCACTAGAGAACAGTTGTCTTACGGTATTATGTCTCCGTCGTATATGATGAGATTTCTCATTATACATGACACTCTCTGCTCTACCTATAGTTGCTTAACAATGTATGCATATAGGTCCCACATATTTGGGCCAGAATGAGGTGTTCTCTAAGAAATTTTGTAGTCTTTCAGCTTCTTCACCTGCCTTATCTAACGCAATAAATTCAAATTTCATTGTAGAGTGAACGATGCATATCTGTTTAGATGATTTCCAAAAGACTGCTCCTCCACCAAGTATAAACACATACCCACTTGTGGATTTTACTTCATTTGACCTGGTGATACATTTTGCATCACTATATTCTTCAATTGTTATGCCGTAATTTTTACTGTCTTTAGAAAAAATCACTTTTGAAATGCTCAAGTATAAAACAATTTGAGAAACATACTTAGAAAAGAGTCGCCACTTAATTTTTAAAGAAATTAAGAAAACTAATAATTTAAAAAGACTCTAACAGATTAAGTCTTTAAAAATCTAGAGAAAATGGGTAAGAGGTTCTCATTTACACTTCAAGAAGGTTTTTAAAGCATTTGAAGTGTCCGCTAACACGCGGTTATCCTACGACTTGGTTAGAATATATTTTGACTATTTTTTAGAAAAATGATTATAAAAATAATTTATAATATTAACTTGAAAAATAGTTAAACAAAGAATAATTTTTGATTTTTAAGAAAAGGGGATCTTAATTGAAACATTTGAATTAACGACAAGTGATTAGAATTTTAACAGAAACTAGATTAATTAAATTTATTTGAATCATTTTTAAAAATTATAATTTGAACCAATTCGGTCAATTAAAACATGAAAACTATTTAAAATTAATTGAAGAATAAATAAAAAGTTTTGATTAAATATATTCAATAAAAGTATAAGAGTTGATAAAAAGAAATTTTTTATTAAAATAAACTAACATAAAGAATATACATCATCTTTTGGGGAATTTGATTAAATTAATCTAAATCAAATAAAGGGTTTGTTAATACGATAAACAAATAAATCAAGAAGTAAAGAAATAAATAATTCAAATTTGGGCCCTTGCCCAAATTTAGATCTATTGGGATTTGGCCCACACATGTCCTAAACTAACAAAAGAACTACAAAATGGATGGGCTTTGGCCCATTTAATTTAAGAAAAAATTTTCAAAATGTCAATATTTTGACATTTAATAAGATTCCTTAGCCATACTTTCAATATTTATTTAAAATGTCAATATTTTAGTTTATTATGTATCTGATTTATGTATTTTCTTATTTGTTTGATATGCAAGAATACAATTATTTAATAACAGAAAGGAGAAAATCAGGGAGATAATATTTTTTAAAAAAAGGAACATATAACTTAAAATTCTCATCAGTTACAATTTCAGAGAAATTAACTTTCTTTTTTATTATGTTTTCATCGTAATTGTATACCAATAATTTTTACATTTTATGTGCCGACTTTACCATTCAAATTAAAATTGGTATTTTACTTTCATAGTGAAAACTACAAATTGTATCCCAGTGATCAAAATTGTATTACATGATTGCCAAATATATTTTTCTTTTATTTGTATTACAAAAATATTACTGATTGTATCCCAATATAATCTAATCATTACATATGAATATGATTTATGAAAGGATACAAGATTTTAGAAAAAAAAAATAGCATACATAGTGGAAATAATACACTCTGTTGAGAAAGGATACAATATTCTATAAAAAAATATAAATTGACTATGAAAGAAATAGGGATACAAAGATTCTGGAAAAAAAAAAACATACATAGTGGAAATAATACAATCTATTGAGGAAGAATTCAATATTCTTTAAAAAAAAATACAAATTGGCTGTGAAAAAATAGAATACATCTATGGTTAATAAATATAAATCAATTTGACCTACCTATTTGAATGACTACAAACTAAAGAAGAAATACAATGTTCTTAATAAAAATACAAATGTAGAGTAAAAGAAAAACAATTGATAAACAAAAATTAATATAAATACAATCTTGGTATGAATATAAATCAACTTTCTTCTCTCCCTGTGTCTTTCTTCTTCCTCTTCTTCGTCTGCTATGTTCCTCCTTTTTCTGATTTTTTTCATCAAAACCATATCCGAATTCATATTCACTTGGGCATATATTAGTAACCCTATAAGTAAATTTCTAAATTATTAATTATGAATGTATAAAAAAATCAAACAATATATGATGTATGGATGCTAATGTAGTTTATTACAATCTACTAAATCTCAAATATGAAAACAAAATCACAAAAAAAATCAAACAATAGAGTTTAAAAAACGAAAAATCCAAAATACATAGAAGAGGGAAATCTCATAAACTACTTGGTGAATATGAAAATCTCACAAAAAATCAAACAATACTGTTTAAATACGGAAAATCTGAAATACAAAATACTTTGTAATTATGAAAACAAAATCATAAGAAATCTTACAAAATACTAGTTGACTTCGAATTTACCTTTATCAATGGTTGAAAAATCTTTTGAATTAATTATGAGATTTCTTGAACAAAGTGTAGAAAATTGGAAGAGTTGATTTTCTTGAAAAGGAAAAAAGATAACAATGGTGAAAAAGGAAAGAGGGAGAAAAGAGCAATTTGGGGTAAAACCTAGAAAGTGGGGTAAGTGGGTAATGAGGGTATTTTATTTTATATTTTTTACGGATGATGGAGTAAAATAAGGGTCTAATTTGAGCCTGATTTGAGAAATAAAAGGAAAAGAAATATTAGGATACAATTTATTTTCTAAAATATTGACATTTTTAATAATTATTTTAAAGTGTAGATGTTTTTAATAATATGTTAGGGATTGTGACTAGTTTGCTAATTTTCCCTTAATTTAAATCTGCTGATGGACATGTTTTGCTGCTGCATTTGGCATTTTGGCCCACCTTCCTTATGTATATCAGCTGTATTACTGCTGTATATCCGCATCAAAACCTGTAAATCTAATGTATACAACATATATACAGCCTGCTTTTAGGTCCATTCTTAACCTGTATTTCAACACTGTATATCAGTGTATACTACTGTATATCAGTATATACTACCTGTTTTTTTTTTTTTAATGTATACAACATGTATCTGCTTGATTTCCTTCATTTCTTGCTTCCAAGACCTATATAATAGCCTCCAAATTTGTATATTGGCTTCCATTCCGCTTCAATTGACCAAAGAATCGACTTGAGGGGAGAGTTTAGGACCCCCCATGGCCCCTTGTCATGCAAATAAGGAGATTTGAGTCCAAAAGACTCTCATGGTGTTTTACGACAAAGAAAAGAAATGAATACAAATTAGTATATGATAAGAAAACATTTGGCAATTAATAAGGCATCCACGTAGTATTGATATATTGATTATAAGTGTATTAAAATGAGTGATAAATGTATTATCCATCAATAAAACTTGTATTATATGTGAATAATAAATTGTTCTTTGTAATATGTATTAAAACTGTATTATAAATGTATTAAAAGATATCAAGTGACAAAAAAATGTTATTGCTATAAATGGTAAATATTTTCTTAATATAGTATATTTATGTAAGTTTCCCAAAAATAAATAGGCTGAAGGGAGGGTGAATTGGGTCGGTGGGGTATTGTATTGAAGAGGCCCAAAAACTTGGTTTTGCAAAGGGTTAGAATGTGAAATAAGGAAAGGGCTAGATTTGCAATTAAGGATTTGGCCAATGAATTTCAATATAGCCAACTGGATTAATAATAACCAAATTGAGATAATTATTCGAATTTGGTCGCATCTTAACAAGACGAATTTAGATAAGATTAAATAGTGAGCTTCTTAATTTTAACGAAATAAAACAATTAATCTAAATATAAACTAATTAATTCAAAAATATAGGCCAACTTAAACTAAACTAATTTAATAAGATATTTAATTAAAAATAAAATCTTTTGAGATAAATTTCGATATTCGTAAAATGTACTAATTATATAAAATATATTTATTATTTAAAAATTATAAAGATAGACTAAGATTACTTAAAATAACTTTGAAAAATATTTGAATTTTTTATAAAATTAAATATTTCAAATCGTTGAAACTAAAGAAGCTTAGACCCAAAAGAATAAGAAGAAAAAAGCATTCACTACTACTCCCTCCGTCCCATTTTATGTGGCACCATTTCCTTTTTGGTCAGTCCAAAAAAGAATGTCACATTTCCTTATATGGTAAGTATTTAAAGGTACAATTCCTCTTTTACCCTTGTTGGTCCCACTTAATCTTAAAGATAGTATTCTAATACATCTATGAGGAGAGAAAAAAGTGAGTCTACTTTTTAATATGACTATTTTTTAAGGGGCAATTTGGTAAACATTTCAAATTACTATTTTCCCGCTGAAAATTTTCATTGAAAAAGGTTCATGACTATTCCATAGTTTGATTGAATCGATGAGCAAAGAAAAAAATAGTAATGATTTCAGACGAAAAAAAAAGAAAGTTTTCACTATTTCCTTGAGAAACTGTTTTTCATACTACATTTTTCTAGTGAGTTCGATTGAAAATGAATGAAAAAAAATCATATTCTATAACACAACTTTCTCCTGATTCGCGGTGAAAAAAACCTTTATTTTGAACCATGATTGATTCTCAAAGAAAAATAAGCAATAAAAAATTAACTTTGAAAAATGGATTAATTACTCAAGTGAATAAAAATTAAGGACAATGAACTTGTGCTTAGCAAAACTATCAGTGAGGTTAGACTGGTCCAAAGTCAACACATGCTCTTCCTATCATTAGTCAACTCAACTTTGTCATCTAAAAATGATATATATTAGTGTTATAAAAGTAGCTCGTATATACCCTTATCGTTATAAATGTGAATCATATATTGCCTTTTTCATCTAACCAGTGAAAAAAATTATTTTAATTAATTTTATGTTGGAATATATATGATCCTTCTAGCCAAGTTTAGAGATATATTTGACCATTTGCACATGTAAATTATTTTTGGACTTCTTTAATTATCATTATTTTGAGTTAATTCTTATTTCATTTTATTTGTTTTTTTGAGTTTTTACTCTTATTTCATTGTTTTCCATCATTCTTTAATGTAAAAATTCAAAACTATATGTTTTGCGACTATATTGTAATTTAGTTTTTGTAATTTTATTTAAAAATTAGGGCTCCTATTTAATTAATGAAATATAAGGTACATTTGAAAAAACATGCGAATTTTGTCTTGAATTTTTAAAGTAACACTTATTGGATTTTTTTTTTTTTACTAAGATGACACTTATTTTGAAACGAGAATATAAGATGGGGCGACTGCTTGCTGAAACATGTATCGCTATTTTGGGCTATAATTATATTGTGGTTGTGCCTTTTTCAATTTGAACATGAGATTGTTGAGCTTTAAAGGCATGAACCAATATTGTTTTTACATAAATTGAGCTCATAGAATATAAATTATAGAGACATAGCAAGGCTATTTTACTTGTGATATGTTAAGAGACCTATACTATCAAGAGTCAAGGCGGTTTCAAACTTCGTATTCAGTAAAAAAATTACATCACTTATATATAGTTAAAATTAGTTTTTACGTATATATTAAACTCCTTTGATCTCTTCATATTCTTACTTTTTATATCTCAGATCATCCTAATGAAAATTCTAAATCCATTACCGTCATTGACTAAAGGCTATTGTTATTTATTGGTCTAGTGGATGAACATATTAGGGCCTAGTCCACATATTCCAACAACTCAAACTCTTCATAGAAGTCCCTAAATTATCATGAACTTAATTGTGCCATTTGACCTCATTTTATGACTGCTCATCCAACATTGAAAGGTATGAAACTCGCAAAATAATGATAGTTTACAGAGATTTTAACCTATTCACCCTAGTACTATGCTATGCAACAAAGGTATGTTACAGCCAAAACCCATTAGACAAACGTTGCAACTTGTCATCAAAGAAACTGTAAACTTAGAAGAAGCATTCTGGGACAAGAAGATAACTAGAACTGCTGATACTAAAGTTGGAGAACTTCTCAATAGATAATAACTCATAATCCCGCTACATTCGATACACAAAATGGATACATACAACCGTTTTATTGGCGCTGAAAAGCTCCAAAAACTACAAGGGAAGCATAGGAAGCAAAAAGTGCATTGGGACAGCAGCAGTCGGGAAGGAAGGTTGAATCCACCAGAACACAATGCTTCCAACAAAACTTGAATCCACCAGTACACAATGTTCCTAGAGTCCTGAACAAGAGAAGATCAATCTCCATTACAATTACTGTAGCACAAAGAACGAAAGAAAAATCATACTAAAAATTCGTAGACGGAGAGTTTGCAAGCTTATGGGCGTGTTGCCCTTCAAATTTCTTTGTGGTGATTGGGGGTAGAGTGAAGGCGGACGGACAAATGTGGCATCCTTCAAACAACAATGAAAAGACTAGAGAGATTTGTTAAGTTGTGACTTACCACCAAGGGAAAACATTGGTCATTTTAAAACATACTTATTTTCTGCCAAATCAAAGTATTTCTCCCACTTTCTTCAACATTTTCCCTCTTTCGGGATTCCTTCCCTTCCTTAGTTCCCAAGGATGGACGAGATTGTACTCAACATGCAGGACACTAATTCTGTTGACTATCATATCAACAATGGCAGATATCATAATTGATGCTTTAAGGAAGAGAATCAAACCTCTAAAGTTCATCCTTTGCTGAATCGACTTTGGCAGAGTCTGACTGAGCAGACTTGTCACGATTCTTCTCGATAAACTCGATGATAGCCTCTTTTGTTCTCTCACCATCGTACTGTGACAAGTTACCAGAGGCGGATCTGAAGTACATGGTAGGGAATCCCTGAACATCAAAGTCACCTTTCGGGAGATCATTTGCGGTTGCGTCCTGTAAATGAGGAAGCAGGTGAGAGGAAATGACCAATGACGAACATAACAAATACATGTCCTGTGCATTACAGGTAGGTAACCAACTGCTAATGCATCCATCTCTTATAGATATCTACACACGTGTTTAAGCCATACAAACCTTCTTTTTTGATACACTTCACAGACGTATTCTACTAAAAAGTCAGTAAACAAAATCTCTCTTCTCTGCGTATCATTTTTTGAACAATGAAATCCGTAACATAAAAGATCAAATGTCCCCTCCATTCTTTCTGATTTTTATGCTAAAAACCAATTCTAATTCTATACATTCTTTCTGATTATTATGCCGTTACTTAATGTAACAAAGGATGAAGTAGATACATGCATCAAATATCCTTGTTTAGTTTATGAAAAAGTTCTTACCAGTTTTGCAATGAGAACATCAGGATCGCTTTCAAATGATACAGCCACTTCATCCAAAATTGGAGCCAGACTCTTGCAGTGGCCACACCAAGGTGCATAGAACTCTAACAGCACTGAGCAACCAAAAGAAAAAAAATTTAGGAGAGCACAATTTTTGTTATAGTCAAACCCACAGGCAATAAGCTGATGACTGCTCCCTCTTTCTCCTACTACATATAATTTTTACTCTAAGTTCCACAATCAGTTAATTTAGGACACATCCAACGCTTCATCACAACCTTACATACTAGTAAACAAATGCAAGTAAACACCAAAGAGGCAGCACGAAATGGTGCAACTAACATCGAATAAAGATTAACATTGACAGACACATACCGTTTTTTCCTGAGTTGTAAACCATATCCTGGAGGGTATCCCTAACAACCACCTTAACAGGTTCGTCATTGACTTCAGGGATGGGCTGTGACTTTACATGTGGCTTCAGTTTTCCATCCTGTAACAATATGGAAAATAAGAGGAAAAGGTTAGCAAGCCTTTCCTTCAGTGCAGAATATTGTTCACAATTAACAACACTTTTATTCCAAAAAATATCCAAGAAAAAGAAGAGGATGCATCACCTTGTAATCCTTCAAATAAGCAGCAATGGCATCAGGTTCCACATGGTCCTTGACATACTTCTGTTCGTCAGTGTCCATTATGATGATCACAGGTGCCTGCTCCGGCTTCAGTCCGAAGTACTGCAATTCCAAATAAAACGAATGTTCAACATGCCTTTTTATGTGATCATGGATAAAATGAAAGCTAATCAGATAATTGAAAATTCTAACCAACCTCAAAAGCACCTTGACCAGCCTCAACATCACCCAAGAGAAAGCTCACCCCATTCCCTTTGTAAAGCACAGCAACATCATTGTACTTGGACTTAAAAGCATCAAAATCAGAGCTAAAGTTCACAAATAGCAATGCCTGTAGATTTGCAAATGTCAAAAAAACAAATCAATACCTTAAACTTTGAAGTTAATTGTCAAATATTAGTAAATGAAAACAAAATAATACAGGTACCAAATTGTAACTGTAAAATTCATGTGAAAATCCTAGAATTGCTTGACGTTGAAATATAAGGTCAAATTGAAGCATTACAGCTCGCAGAATCAAGTACCTTGGCGTTGGTGCCTTCGAAGAACTTGTTAACATAAGGATGGTTGTTTGGGTCATTGTCAAAAATAGTAACAATAGGAATACTAGATTCTGAAATGAATTTCTCCATTGCGTCGACTTCAAAGTCCTGCAAGTATATAATCATACGGCCAATTAAAAGATAATATAGGACAAGAGTTGAGTCTCATAGCCATAATGCAATAAGTATCAAAGACAAAATTATACACAGAAAACTGTAATACCTCGAAATCAACAAAGAGTTCATCAAATGGCTTTAGAAGACGAAGAGTGGGTTTATTGACAGGCCCACCCCGAGGGAGGTGTTTAGCATCAACAGTGTGAGCAAAATCGACCTCGCCACGCAGTTTTTCAGCTAGTGTTAAATAGTTCTCAAATTTCTCTCCGGAGGGGTCTGGAAATATACCAACCTAAAGAAACATGAATAGATTTTAGACAGCAAGAACCTATGGCAAGCCTGAGAATAAATTTCCATAATGATGAGGAAACAAACAAAAGTATCACCACTTACAACAAAGATACTTTTCTCATCAATAAGGTTTGTGGCATCCTCCTTCGACTTGATTTCAGCAGATGCAGGACCCACTTGTTTCTTCAAATAGGATACAATCCCAGCTGCTTCACGAGGACCGTTATATTCTTGAACTTTCTTTCCTCCATCCCGCAAGATCTTAATAGTTGGGAAACCCTGGATCTCATACTGTTTTGAAAGTTCTCTATTGGCTTCATCACTTGCATCATACTTAGCTAGAACAATTGGAGGGTCATGACTACTCAGCTCTGAGGCAGCTTTTTCATACTGGAAAGAAACATAATTTACCAAAAATCAGTTCATAGGTTGAAAATGCTAAGAAAAACATAAACGACGGAGAAAAATGATCTTCCTTCCTTTATTAAGCACTTTATAGAAGAAAGTAGTACCTCAGGAGCAAGATTCTTACAGTGTCCACACCTGTAATTGCAAGTATATCTTTATCAGTTACTCATAAAGTCAAAGTTTTTCATGTCAAAGAATAACTAAATAAGCATTTCGACAACAATGTATAACTATGGGAATTGATAACATAGAAAAGATTGAAACTAATGCAAGCCTGTGAATACAACCATCTCAAGCATGTCATCAACATAGACTCACTATCTCTTTCATGGGTTCATGTCTACTATTTATTGCAATTTTAGTGAATTTTTTCATATAAATTTATTCTCCGAGTCGAAACTATTAGGTTCAGATGAACCTGGTACCATTAGATTGGATCCACCACTACACATAACAAGACTATTTGGCATAAAGAATCACTTATTAACACAGATCGGAGCCTCTTGAGAAAAATACAAATACATACACAACAATACAAAAACAGATTTTACATTCCAATTGACCAGACTGTCACATAAATGTAAAAACCATTAACAAGCAGCAATTAAATAAAAAGAAGTTTCTACAGGAAAACCTTATAACCTAGAACTCATCAAGTAAGTCCAGATTCTAGAACCAAGAAAAAGGAGCAAACATGAATTAAAAGAACAAGCTTTTTACAGAAAAGCCTTAAAACCTCAATCAGTCCACAAATCCAAATACATCCATCAACAAAAGGATCCTTGCAAAACCCCTTTCAGACAAATGCAAGTCAATGTGTAAATCAAATATTACAGCAAATCAAAAAAGAAAAAAAAAAAAAAAGAACCAAGCTTTTTACGAAAAAAAAAAAAAAAAAAAAAACCTTAAACCCAAAGAAAACACCCAATCATGAAATCTCTCAACTACTCAAAAGATTCAGAAAACAAAAAAAATCAGAAACAAAACCCCTTTACAGAACAAAACCTCAAACCCCCAAAAGAAAAAGAACCAGTCATTGATCATCTTCTGCACATACAGTTTCTAAAACCAGATAACCCAGCAAAAAGATAAAACTTCAAAAAAGAAAAAAAAAAGGACAGCAAAGTAGAGCAAAAGGGGTCCTTGATAAACCCTTTAAGACAAATTAACATCAAGAACTGATCTTGATGCATTCCTCACACAGCTTGTGAAAACTACAGAAAAAATTCACTAAAATAACAAAAGAACAGATTAAAAACAAAACCCCTTTCATCCAATCATTCATTACATTCTGCACATACAGATTCAAGAACCAAGAATAAAAACAGCAAAAAAATGAACTTTCTTCAAGAAAATAAAAAAAAACAGCAGATTACTTACCAAGGTGCATAGAATTCAAGAACAATGAAGTTGTGCTTAGCAACAGTCTCAGTGAGGTTAGTATGGTCCAAAGTCAACACATATTCCTTCTCCTCAGCAAAAACACCACAAACTGCAAGAATAACAAGAGCTGAAACAATTACCAAAATGCCACTCTTTGCCATATTTGTTTGAACACAAAATGTTTTTGATTCATTCCTCCAATATTTTTTTTTATATATTTATAAAGAAAAAGTTTAGAGTGCCATGTCATCATGTAAATATTACGTGTAAAGTGGGGATTGGTTATAAATATGTGTCAATACGTGTAGGAGTTTGAAAAATATTTGAGGAAATTTTTATTTTTATTTTTTTGCCTTAAAAATCACATGTTTAAGGTATGGATACATTTTGGTACTAATTTTAAGAGAAAATTATAAAATCAATCCTTATGTTAGAGGATAGATTTAAAATATTCCCCTAAGTATGCATTGAATAGTTTTGGTCCCTTAATTTGTCAGAAGTTAGTATTTATAGTCTTAGAGAAAATATTAATGGAATTCTATCCATTAAAAATTAGTGACAACTAAATTTGAAGGTAATTTTTTTTTTTTTTGGTAATTTTATGATATTTTGTATTTATTTCTAATACATCTTTTTGAGGTATTATTTTTGTTATATTTTATATTTCTTCTATCTCAATTTATGGAGTATGTTTTTATAATTAAAAAGAATTTAACTTTAAAATATTATTTCTACATTAATGAAATGGTCATAGTTACACTAATGGTAAAGAAAGGTTTCGAACCACCAGATTTAAAAAGTTTTTATTTTTTAATAAGTATTTGTGCTAAATCTAATGGTATCACATAGGCTTGTCCATAGAGTCAAGCCAACTCGAAAATCGGCTCGGCTCAGTCAAAGTGCAGGCTAGTTAAGTCGGCTCGATTTAGCACTATTGGCTCGTTTTGTTACTTAGAATCTGTTTGATATTGCTCCAAAAAAACTGCTTATTTGTATAAGCATTTTTTTAAAAATAACTTTTTAGAAAAGTGTTTTTCAAAAAAAAAAATAAAATTTGTGTTTGACAAATTCATTTCAAAATTACTTTAAGATAATTTTAGAGAGAAACTATTTTAAACATCTAATACATAAACTTTAATTACATTTTTAATTTAATTATTTAAAATGTACATATTCAAATTTTCAGTCAATATTGTACATAGATAAATATTGTTGAAAAATATTGAAAAGAAGAATCTTTTTGTTATTTGTTACATATTTTTTTGATTCAATCTTAGCTATTATCATTTTTTTTGTTATAATTCTCTGAAGTTTTAAAAAATTAAAATTAAAATAAAAGAATACGTAAATTAAGAAAAGAAAATTTTGTTATTTGTTACTTTTTGGGGAGGGTTTAAATCTTTAATTGTTATTTTTTCTCTCTTTTAATCCTACAAAAATTTCGTTGTTACTTTTATTTCTAATTCTGTAAAATAATACATAAAGTAATATATACAATATAACATATAAATAATAATATAAAACATAAATAAAAAAAATTATTATATAATAAAAAATCTTGAATAAAAATCAACCAAACTTATGAGATATATTAATTATTAATTAATTAATAAGGAATATATTGATAAATATGTATATATGTAAGGGATATTTTAGTCTTAAAATTTTCTATTTCTGCTTCTGCTATTTTTAAAAGGCAAAAAACTTTAGCTTCTTCCCAACAACAGAAAAACTGTTTCTGCTTCCATTTAAAAGTAATTTTAAGAATTTGCCAAACACTTAATTTCTCAAAATAAGTGTTTTTTCTCAAAAAAACACTTCTGGTCTCCCAACAACATTGCTACTAAAAAATGCTTATTTTTAAAAGCGCTTTTTGTAAAATAGCTTTTTAAAAATGTGTTTTACCAAAAAATAAAAAATAAAAAAAAATTGTGTTTGACAAATTCATTTGAAAAGTGCTTATTAGAAGCAATTTGTGTGTGTCTAAATTTTTTTTTTAAATAAAAGGGCTTTTGAGAGTCAAATTACGAAAAATGACAAGTATCAATGTGCTTTTAATATTAAGATTATTTTATAAAAATAAACTATTTTAAACATCTAATACAAAAACTTTAATTACATTTTTAATTTAATTATATTTTTAATTTAATTAATTAAAATATACATATTCAAATTTTCAATCAATATTAAACATAGATAAATATTGTTGAAAAATATTGAAATTAATATAAAATTATACATAAATACTCTAAGTTTTAAAAAAAATCAAATTAAAATTAAATTATACATAAATTAAGAAAATACAAATTTGTTATTAGTTACTTTTTTGAGAGGGTCTAAATCTTTAATTTTAACTTTTTCTCTTTTTTTAATCCTGCAAAAATGCTGTTATTTTTATATCTAATTCTGTAAAATAATACATAAAATTATATATACAATATAAAATATAAATAATGATAATATAAAAACATAAATAAATAAATAAAATTATTATATAAAAGATTAAAAATAAAGTTTATGAATGAAAATTAACTGAACTTATGAGATATGTTACTTAATTAATAAGCGGTATATTGATAAATATGTATATATGTAAGGGACATTTTAGTCATAAAAAATAATTTTCTGCTTTTGCTATTTTTAAATATTAGAAATTGTCAGTTTCTTCCCAATAACAGAAAAATTATTTCTGCTTCCATTTAAAAATAATATTTTGGATATGCCGAATACTTAATTTTTCAAAAAAGTGTTTTTTCTCAAAAAGAAAAATACACTTTTGGCATACCAACAACAATGTCAAACAATCTCTTCATATATTTATGGGTGTTATGAAATGTAATTAGTATTTAAGATTTTAATATTCAAACTAAATAAAATGACCTGAAAGTTCTATTATATGTTTAATATCAAATTAACGTCATTAAAATTAAGTAAAACGTAGGGGTGTACATGATCGGGTTGGTTTGGGTTTTTTAAATATCAAACCAAATTATTTGTGTCAAATTTATAAATTTATAAACCAAACCAAACTAATAAAATTCGGTTTTTCAACCTTGAATCTTTTCGAGTTGGTCCGGGTTTTACAAATACCAAACCAAACCATTTGTGTCTAATTTTTAAATTTTCAAATCAAAATCAAACTAATAAACCTCGGATTTTATTGGGTTTTTGGATTTTTCCGGTAAAGTATTCATACAAACATATAATTAACTTGTGCTCCAAACATTTCTTTATTCCAACCAAAATGCAACTATCTATGGTGTTTCTTAAGAAAATAACACAAAATATAAGATGAGTGACGACACTTAAATATTCAATAAAAAATAATAATGAAATCGGATAAATAAATATTGCAAATTATAAGTCATAACGAAAATGATCATAATTTAAAAATACTAAATCATGCAAAAATAAGTCTAATAAATATTATTAATTACATGATTAAACATTAAAGAAAAACTAAAATTAAGTTATGTATTTTAAATGTCTAAACCAATGTAATACTAAAGAACAAATATTCAACATTATTTTCATACTTAGTGTTGAATTAATTTATTTTGTTATTACTAGTACTGATTTGATTTTGAATTGAACTTTATTAGAGTGACTAATATCTATGGACTATAACCTTTATTACACTATTCAAAATTCTAAGTCTCACAAAACTTTAAAAAATATATTAAAAGATAAAAATTATGAAACGTATAAGTAATTTTTAGAAATTACATCAAAGTAAATACTTTTATGTATAAAATAAATTTTAAAAATTATATATATAATGTTGGATTGGTTTGATCTCAAGTTGACTTTTTTTAGTTAAAACCAAACTAACCCAAATATAGCGGATTTCTTTTTTTTCAATACCAAATCAAGTCAAACCAAACCATTAGTCGGATTTTTTTCGATTTGACTCAATTTGCGGCTTGGTTCGATTTTATCCACACCTAATTAAATATAATGACCAATTTAAACTAGTAAGGTATATATATACTTTTTTAAAATCAACTTATCAGAAATTTAATTTTTTAATGTCGTATAGCACTACATCGAATCAATATTAAAGAGTCAACTCGCTTCTTTACTGTAAAAAGCTTGGTTGAGCTCATATCTTGCTCGGCTCAACACTCATGCCTAGTGCCACATAAATTGGGATGGAGGGGGTATTTCTTTTATGTCTAATAAAACTTTTGTGTTTTATATTTTAGAATTTGTAAGAAGTAAGAGTTATATAAAAAGTAAGTATAAAGATATAAAAAGTAAGAAATATAAATCTATATATTATATAAGTAAATAGAGATATATTTATCATTGGAAAATGGTAACATTGCCTTGAAACTGATTTGAAAATAACTTTAGTTTTTGTAAAATAATTATTTTAAAATTACTCAAAATCGAAGAAGCTCAAAATTTATAAAATGATCGCTGGGACAAAAAGTGAGTGTCGACAACTACCCTTTCCTTTGGTTATGGTTATGGTCAATGAAAGAGATCCTGACCAAAGACAATTGACGAATTTAATTTTTTCAATTTTTTGCTAAGAAAAACTTCACGTTGTATTATGTCCTTTTTCATGATCCGAATCTAGACTCTGAATGTGGTCGGCACACGAAATTAATATTGGTCCGAGCGAACCTTGCTCTAACATACTATAAGATTGAATATGTCACGACGCAAAAGTATACCCTAGGTGTAACATGGCGTATGAAACCTGAAAGGCCCTACACAAGCCACTTAGCATAATGCATCATACAAGATAATAGAAGAATTCAAAATCATAGTCTTATATCACAAAAGAGCTTTGACAAAGCGGAAGTCTAACATAAGTCTCAATAAGCCATCTATTACATCATAAGAAAAGTGATTGAGACATAACTCATACATCACATACAAGTCTAAAAACTAATAAAAGATATGAACAAGTAAATGTATCTAGTTCCTCGGAACATGAGGACTCACCAAAATTTTGAAATCCGGAAGAATCAACTAGCCACGAGAGTGAGAGGTAGGAGCATCAAACCCCACATTAGTGAAACAATGTAGGCACAAGTATGCATTAGTATATAAAATGTGCTTAGTACGGGGCAATATGCATAAAATAGACATGGTAACATGAATGACTTAAAACCTATAAAACATGATCAATATTTGAATATTTGAAAGCTTAAAGAAGCAAAACATGAAAATCATAACATATAGTCAATGCATTTGAAATAAGGGACAAAAGAAAAGCTTAGAAGAAACATAGTCATTTTGTGGAGTCTTAGCTTTAACCGACAATAAGACCATGAGAGATATATCATGGAATTCGGTATATCCCTCATACCGAAAGAAGGGGATTCTACTTGTCAAGGTAGAATCCGTACGTTTCATCATTTGTTAAAGTGGACCCACTAGCTAGGTCATTTAAGACAATCCTACAAGGGCACGTAGTTTGGGACTAGAGGTTGATACTAAAGACTATCATATTTGAGCCTCAACCTCAAAGCCTTCTCGGTGTTAAGTCCAAATCCCAATGGAATAGAAAAAGTCAAGTATCATTATAGCATAGGAAAGACAATGATCAATATTAATCCACATTCTTTAGATCAAAACATAGAATAACTCCTTAAACACAATTCAACATGGATGAGAAATCCTTTCACCAATGTGAATCCATATATGAGAAATACTATACCTTTCACAATTATGATCATAATAGCATGTGAGAAAACCTTATACAATAACATTGATACTCATCTTTCAAAGCATCCCTAAATTATTTAAAATTTGTTAATTATGTCTTGAATTATTTCTGTGTTTATATTAAGAAACTATAATTTCTATTAGTTTAGGAGACCCTTGTCCTACTAGATTTGGAAAAGGAAATATTGTCCTTTTAGGATTGGAAAACCTTTTCCTTATATGTTTAGGACAACTTGAAATCTGTATATAGGGGATATAGTTGGGGATTCTAAGACATTGTATAGGATACACAATGTAGTCCTAAGGGCTTGAAAGCATTGTAAAACTTGTTCTTTTTCTTTCATAGTGAAAAACTCTCTGTACTTTTGCTGGGAGGAGTAGGCCTAGTCGAACTTTATTAAATCCTTGTGTTATTCTTCTTCTTCCTATTTTCATTGTTTGTGATTATGTGCTAGTTAATCCACATATTTCTGCAACATAATAATTTCATAAAAAACATGCATATCTTCATAAATTCATAGTTCATAGGTTCATCATGAGTTCATAGTTGAAAATCATAATTTAGGCATGAGCCAATGTAATATCAACTAAATATGAATTGTCCCCTCCAGGATATAACAACCCAACAACGTCATACAACTCAAGCATTTCCGAATTTAGTTGAAAAGTCCAAAGCCCCACATAAGAACACCTTCTTTCGGCATATAAATATTCTCTTTTGTATAGTGAATATAGTTGATGACTTAGAATAATTTCTCTGTCTCAACTCTCTCTTTCGCTACACTTACCTCACTACATACTACAATATTTTCCACACTTCTTATTTTTTAGACATACACTTCACAAAGGAAGAAACACCACTATTTATAGGAGAAAAAATCTTCTTTGTATTGAATAGGAATAATGTGAATAATGTAGGTAAATGAATGGAGGAATTATGTCTTGGAGGTTACATGAGTTACAAGGTAGAGTTATGGATGAAGTTAGTGGTAGATCATGACAATAGTAGTTACAAGAGTCACACCAATATAATGACCATATTCTTGTCAACTTATACCCACTAACATATGCACTTTTTTTTAATTTTAATATTAAAATACATAAACACCAACATTCCCCCACTCATTTCAATATTAAAATAAGAGAGTGCTTCATAATTTAGTTGAAGATAAACTATTATGCATAATGAAGGTGTGCTTTGCATTGAACCTTCATTTCGTAAAACAATAACCTTTACTCTAGAGTCAGTAGTGGTATTGAACTATGATTTAGGCAAATAAAGTATCACTGCTTACACATAATAATCAAGGTGTTGACATAAGCTTTTTTAGCCAGCACATTATTGCATTGTGCTATCCCAATTTCATGAGTGTTTTTGAGAACAAGTTCATTCTCATAGAAAGCGGCAAACTTTCACACTCACATAGGGGAAATATATCAAGGGTGCTCCTATAATTTGACACCCCACTCATACGAGATACAAACTTTCATTAAGAGTTCAAAGATTCAACCTCCACAAATCACTATAGGATAAATGCACTTACATCATAGGGATTGAATAAAATAATAATAGTGCATTTCACAACAAGTCATCATATGATTCGTTCTTCCCATTGAACCTGGTTATGGGGAGATCCCTCTCAATGTGTTTTAGACTCGTTATCTTGCTAAGGCCTTGGTTTATGGATCTACAAGATTTAACACAAGTTTTAACACAATTAATATTGATTGTATACTAGTGATCAATATATTCTCACAATATTGTATTTTTTCCTCATGAGTCTGAATTTACCATTTTAATAACAATTTTGTACTTTACTACTATATTAATGGTCCTATCACATATCAAAATTAGAAAAATTAATTTTTCAAAATAAAGTGTTTGATATAGTAAAATCATTTCACTTTTTTCGCCAGTTGAAGCTTAATTTATTTTTATTTTTTTTTGCTTCAACCTCCAATGTAGAGTTAGCAAGCAATTATATGATTTGCCTTTATCACTTCCATCAAGTAGCACCAAGTGTTCTCATCTGTACCATCAAAACTTTTAAGTATAGCATAATATTTTTCTCATAAAACAAGCTGTCAAATTTCGTACCAAATAAATTTACCTGATTTGCTTGTACATGATACACTTTATACACAATATCATATAAAGTTGTCAGTCACATATCTCATATTTTCATTAGGTTAGCAAACTCCTTTCTTTTCTCTGTCACACCATTTTCACACAATTGAATTAAAAAGAATTGCAAGACTCACACAACCAACATAATTGTATTTCACAGTTGTTTTTCTACATAATGTGACTTGACAAGGAAAATTTCATCACATGTTTTATGATATTTTTTATTTCAAGAATGAAATTTATCTCACCAAAACATTTCATTTTAAATGACTACTCAACATGGTTTTCATAATTTATTTATAACTCTTATATTAGAGCTATAAGTCATCACATTATAGTCAAACTACAACATGCGATTTAATCCAAAATAAATATATTCACTTTTAATACTCTTTTTTAGAGTATTTCTCAAAGATGCAAAAATCACCTTTTCCACAAAGATTTTTCTCTCTTTTCATAAACCCCCATTATTTTAAGAATTTAAATACTCTCTCTGTCCCAATTTATGTGGAACTTTTCTTTTTTCGAGAGTCAAAACATTTTAAGTTTTATAGGAAATTTGCACATGGAATCTTCAATTTTTTTGAAATGAAATTTATATATTTGTAAACTACGTAAAAAGTATTATAAGTCACAAATAATTCAAAATGTTTAAAAGATCTATGAAAAACATACTGTCAAAGATAGACTTGTTTGAATCTTGAAATCTGAAAAGTGCCACATAAAATGAGACGGAGGGAGTAACATTTCTTTCATGAAAAGTGGTATCACTTTATTCATGAAAAATATTTGGTAAAAAGTTTTTTTTTCCTTTACATTTCCTCCGCTTGAATTGTGAAAGTAAAATATTTTACCCCTACATCTCTTCTATCTCTTGAAGAGAGCAACATTAAAGCGGAATGATGTTGAGATCTCTTATCTTGATTATTTATTGAGTTTTGTTCATTTTATTTTTAACTGTAAATTATTGTATTTGTGGTATATTACAATAAACTACAATTGAAAATAAAATGAACAAACTTCAATAAATAATCAAGATAGGAGATCTCAACATCATTTCGCTTTAATGTCACTCTCTTCAAGAGATGGAAGAGGTGATGTATGGGTAAAGTATTTTACTTGCTCAATTCAAGTGGAGGAAAGGTAAATGAAAAAAAAACTTTTTACCAAATATTTAAAGTTTTCAATCTGCATAAAAAAAAAAACCTTCAAGTACATCAAAATATTTTTGTATAGAACAAATCACAAGTTTTTGTTCCAATTAAATATTTCATCACTCTTGTTATAACATGTCAATATTCATTATATGACTTGTTTATAAACCTGCTAAGTACTCCTACTGCATATACAATATCAGGTCTAGAGGTTATATATGTTACAAGGTATAAAATGGAGTAATAAGAGAAATAATGGTGAAGGCAACAAATGTGCACCAAATGTAAATTTCAGAAACATAAAACATGAGCAATTAACCTCAAAACATTGATTCTCAAAAGATAATGAAAAGACACTGACGTTCTAATAGGAATTGATGTCAGGGAAATGCACTTTAACTATTTTAAATAATATTAAAATGCTCCCATAACAAATCCAAGAGAT
Organism: Solanum pinnatisectum; assembly: GCA_035578085.1. Taxonomy (NCBI): domain Eukaryota; kingdom Viridiplantae; phylum Streptophyta; class Magnoliopsida; order Solanales; family Solanaceae; genus Solanum; species Solanum pinnatisectum. The sequence continues at coordinate 2,864,864 of CM069081.1, forward strand.
GTACTGTTGGATCGGTGTATATTATGTCATAGTGGACTTAAATCTCCTTAAAGAAAGAGAGATACCGCGCCTCAACCTAAAGATTTATTTGTTCATTTTTGTTCATTTCATTTCAACTGTAATTTATTGTATTTGTGATATATTACACCAACAATTTTAAGAATCTTTTCACCGGTCCAACAGTAGTTCTTGGCTTGACCCCTCCAGTATACAACAACCCAACAACGTCGTACAACTCAAGCAACTCCGGATTTAGTTGAAGAGTCCAAAGCTCTACATAAGAACACTTTCCTTCCACATATAAATATTCTCCTTTGTATAGTGAATATAGTTGAAGACTAAGAATATTTTCTTTTGTATAGTGAATATAGTTGAAGACTAAGAATATTTTCTTTGTCTCAATTCTCTCTTTCACTACACTTACCTTACTACATACTACAATATTTTTCACACTTCTCATTTTTTTTGACATACACTTCACAAAGGAAGAAACAACAATATTTATAGGGGAGAAATTCTTCTTTGTATTGAATAAGAATAATGTGAACAATAATGTAGGTAAATGAATGGAGGAATTATGCCTTGGGAGGTTACATGAGTTACATGGCATAATGAGGTAGAGTTATGGATGAAATTAGTGGTAGATCATGACAATAGTGGTTACAAGAGTTACACCAAAACAATGATCACATTCTTGTCAACTTATACCCACTAGCATATGCACTTTATATTTTAATTTTAATATTAAAATGCATAAACACCAACATTGTATTAAAATGTTTTCTCAAAAATTTTCTTTTCCGTGTAAATTTAATTTAGCTGGATGCAATTTAAAATATCATTTAGCACTCAATTATCATTAAATTTGAAATGAAAATAGACCTAGTATTTCTTTGTCAAAAGTAAATCATGAAGAAAGCAAACGAATCTTAAAACTATAACAACTATTACTCATGGTAAAATTATGTAACGACTCTTTTTAACTATCACGGGTAGATTAATGGTGAAAGAATTTGGTAAGAAATTTTTTTGGGTAGTGAGTTGAAAATTCTAGAATGGGTCAGTCTCATATGGAATATGGGCAATGTGAGGCATAGGAAAAATCGGAAATGGATTGGGTGGTATATCTAAGCTTGAATCGTGTTTTCTAGCAGTTAAGACATTAAGGAATCCCTATGACCTTTTGGAATCGAATTTGGGTGAATAAAACTCCCGGTATCGAATTTGGCGTGAAGAGGTTAATATAGAACATGTGTCACGCTGCTATAGCAGGATAAATTAATTCCTGCTATAGCGGGTCAGACCGCTATTATGGGATTAGTCGGGGTTTTGGGTAGAAAAGTCTCAAAAATCTCTTATTTTCTATAACTTCGTTCTGGGGAAAAGGAAAGGTGATCTAGGGCAACTTTCTTCAGTTTTTCCACAAATATCATGGATAAAGGTAAGTTAATTACTCCCCCTACTTGTATTTTGATTCTTAAGCCTTAGAATCTAGGGTGTTACTCTTGGGGAAAGATATTTTAACTTGAATTAATGGTGTAAAAGACCCTTGTTGGGTGGATAATCATGGAAAAAATGCTTGGAGTTTAGGATTTAGTTATAATCCGGATATTGTTAGACCATTATTCATTGATTATTGTGGTTTATTATAATTTTAGATCAAGAACAAATCAAAATTCATAACAAGGGGAAGACTCAAGTTCTTTAGAGTTTCCAAGGCTTGATTCGAGGTAGGCAATTGTTGTGTGTTTTCCCGTTTATGCTATATGAACTGTGTTGTTAGTAATGCATGCATGATATAATTAGCGAAGTCGGAAACATGATGTGAAATGAAAGATGTTGTCAGTTGCATGCAATGAATGTGTTACATGAATGTATGTGTGCAATTGTGATTCAATGTGGTTGTGATTGTGTTGTTGATTAAGATCGGGTTCCACGTAGGCACATACTATTTTTGAAACGAGTACCACACCGGTACACTAACATTTGAAAAGGGTCCCACATCGGTGTAATAAGAACGGGTACAACGCCGGTACACTAACTATGAAACGGGTACTATGCTGATAGACTAACAATTTGTATGTGTGAGTTCCATGAGAGAACCAAATTGGCTTTTTGTGTTGGGATGGGTCATGTTGTTATGCACATCAATTCAAGGTAAGGACTAGTGTCCGGGCTATGTGTACTTATGATTGTGATTGTATATTATCTACTTACTACGTTGTGGTTGCATGCTCATATTTCATATAATGGAGCTAGCCAATGATCTTACCAATACAGTGTTGTTGTGTATTGATACTACACTTGCTCTTTCTTTATTGAATACATGGAATATTCAGGCGACTGCTTCGAGACCTTAGTTGTGAGACGCGTGACATTTGAATTCAAGGATGAGTTACTTCTTCTGCGCTGCCATGAATTTCTCTCTATCTCATTGTCCATCTTTTCGGACACAAACATTTTAGACTTGCCATTTATATTTTCTGATTGGGATTGCATCCCCTTATTCATCGGAGGGTTAGTGTAGATGTCACTCATGGCGAATCAGGATTGTGACAAATTATGGTAAGGGAAAAAATTATTCACCTACTGATTAACAACAAAACTTTTAAGCTATTCATTGCCCATAACAAAAGCTTTACATAGTCAAATTCAGAATTTAAATTTCATGTGTTCAACTTTTAATATAGCATTAGCTCATTATATTCTTAAAGTTATAAGTTTATATTTACTATTTATTAATAATTAATATATTTTTCCTTTGTGAATTTCAAAACTTTATGGGTAGGTGTATGATAAAAATGTCCTTATCATCTTTACCCTTTAAAAACATTTTCTCAATTCTCTTGCTTCTCTTTGCTAGATCACTAATTAAGTTTTTTATTGAGTGCACATTTTGGTGTGTCAATATGAAAAGTTAAGATTTTATCAAGAAATATCTTGAGACCTCAATTGCAATAGGTAAAAACTATATTTTTATGTGCCAATCCAAAGCAAGCCTAATTTTTTTTTTTTAATAAAACTTTGCCTAGGCACATTTTTTTTTTTTGCTATCATGAGTCTTTATTATGAGTCCCTTTTGAATTATAAACATATATATCATGGCTAATTCAAAGGGGATTCCTAATAAATTTAACATGTGAAGATTTTTTTAGGCTTGCTTTGGATAAACATATAGAGGATGTAATTTTACATGTTGCATATGAGGTTTCAAGATGTCTCTATCACACCAAATTTTACTTTTTTTCATAGACACACCAAAATTTGCAAACAAAAAAATAACTTAATTAGTTCTCTAGTAAAGATGATATCAAAGAGTAAAGATGGTAAGACATTTTAAAATTTTAGCAAACACATATATACATAGAGTTTGAAGATTCACAGAAGAAAAATATAAAAATTATAATTAATAGTAAATATGAACCTATAACTTTAAAAATATAACGATTTAACACTAAAATTATTAAAGAATGAATATATAAAATTTAAATTTTGAATCTATCTCCATAAAGCTTTTATTATAAGGAATGAGAAACTTAGAAGTCTTTTTTATTCATCTATTTGGATTATTATTTTTCCTTGCCATGATTTTAACACAACTAATAGTTTTTTGTGTTTTCAAGATTTATTTGATTTATTGATGATTTACTTTTACATGATAAAATTCTAGGTTAGTTTATATTTTAAATTTAATGATAATTAAGTGCTAAATCATTTTCTCAAATACAACCAGCTTAACTAGATTTATCACAAAAAAAGAGGAATTTTGAAAAAAATAATAATATAAAAAATCAACATGACATTTTAAGGATTTGATGTTACAACTTCTATTTTTAATTATTAGGTGATTTTAAATTTATAAAACATTTAATTTAAAATTTAAAACTAATAAAAAGATTAGCTGAAAATCATCTAAGTTTATTAGTCTAATAAGAAGTTATAAACTCATTTATCCTCTCAATATAATATATTATATATGAATATGTCATCAAAATTTCATCATCCCTTTCCAGAAAATTCAGTACCTGCCCTGTCTTGACCCGTCCAATCCATTTAAGTTTGAGCAGATTATTGACCCGTTCATTCATTAGCTCAATTCATTAAAAATTAGGTTGTTATGTAACCCGAATTGACTCATGAAAAATCTTGTCAAAATATTTTTTAAAAAAAAAACTTTTTTTTTTCAATTTAATATGTTGTATAGTCATAATAAAGAAAAATATAATTTTATTAGGTACCAAAATTGTTTAAAGAAATAAATAAAATAATTAAGCTTGGTAAAAATTGAACTGAGTTGGGTCTTGGCCCATAATGGTTACCATTACTCAATCCATTTTGATCCAACTCGTTTAACCAAAGCAAATTTGGGTTGAGTTGGGTTGGGGGTTATCCTAACACCCATTATGACCCGTCTAAATTTAACTCAACCCGGCCAATTGTCACCCATACCTTCCTTCCCCTAATTGCTATCCCTAATTTTAGTTTGATGATATTGAATTTTTAATTAATTCGTTTTGATTATTTTTTTTCAGGCTAAGCTTGGGTTGTTAAAAGTATATATTTTGATTTTTTATATATTTTTTTATGTCTTTTTCTTTTCGATGAAAACCTTTAGACAAGTGATTTAAAATTAAATTATGATGAATTTAATGAAATTCACTTTATTTTCCTTTCTAATTGTAGTTTTAGTAATTTTTGCTTTATAGGGACATTGTTGGTAAGAGTGACAATTGGGTGAATTCGGTTAAATTTGGGCGGGACATAATGAGTCAAAACAATAAACATGTCAAAACCCAATTCAATCCAAATTTTCTTGGATCAAAAGGGATCAAGTAATGGGTCATAACCCAATCTGGCAAATTTTTACTATGTTTTAGTTATTTTATTTATTTTTTTAAAAATATTTTAGTACCTAATAAAATTATTATCATTTTTTATTAGGACTAAATATAACATATAAAATTGAAAAAAATTAAAATATTTTGTCAAGATTTCTCATTAGTCAATTTTTATTACATATCAACCCATTTTTAATGTACTGAAATGAAATGAGTTGAGCTAATTAATAGGTGAGTCAATAACCCGCCCAAACCTAAACGGATTGTGTTTGATTTTTCCACCCCTAATTGTTTTAGTGGTTAGAGTGAGAGTGTGTGTTAGGAGATGTAAAGAAATAAAAATTAATTTTAATAGAGAGATGTAAAGAAAGTGTGATAACTATTCCAAATAAAGAAGAGTCAGATATAAAAAGCACTTACCTTTATTGGCAATATTCCTTAGAGTTGTCCAATCAAATCTTTAGTTTAGGCCTCGAATTGATAAATCCTGAAAATTAGATTAAAAAACTCATATCAACATGCTTAAATTGAAAATAGAGATGAATGAAATGATAACTTACCTATATATGGTGCCAAATCTTGGAGTTGTTCGTGGAAGGCTTTAGATTGAAGCTTTAAAATCGAAAACAATAGAAAAAATCATAACGTAGATCTTTGATCGTCATTCTTCAAGTGTTTGACACGTGATCAAAAACAAAGGAAAGATTAAAGATGACAAGATACAAGACTAGGTGAAATCCATGTGGGGGTTCAGTTACAACCATGAATTGGATGAAAGATGCAAAGAATAGGTGGACATACCAATGCATAGTGAAATTGATGAAACATGAGCAGCTGCTAGGGTTTTCTATGAAATTGAATTTTATAGGATCTAAGAATGTATTAATTTTACTAAAACACCTTTATTAACTCTAAAATTTACTCAAAAGCTTAGATATTGACGAAAAGTTCTCTAAATGTGTTGTAGATGACGTGTAATGACATCATGTTCATGTTTATCTTTGACACGTGCAAACCATAATCTTCGATAAAGTGGTATGTAATGCAATACAAGGCAATGACTAATGATCCTATCGATATGCACCCATCAAAAGTGGTTTTTTGTGAGGTGGGATCCATGGAGGATTCGCGAAATCCATATATCATTCTTGGACTTGGACTGAGACTTTTATATATCCTACCCAGACTCGAATCAGGCTTACTATATATATGTGATCGAACTTGAACCAGGTCTTAATATTATTTTTATCAGATTCAAAATTCTCTTTCAAAAATACACATCTATCGTAATGACCTGACTTGGTCGTTATAAGTAGGCCAATAGTGAAAGAATTTAGGCTAGAAAACTTTTCAGGTAGTGACTTAAATTTTTTTAGCTAGGCACGCCTCAGACAGAACCTGGGCTAGGTTAGGTCTAAGGCCATCCAAGAATGGGTGGGGTGTAATGTTGAGGTTTGATTGATAATTTCTTGTAGCTATGACATTAAGGAGTTCATAGGGCTTTTCGAAATTTAATTTGGGTAAGTAGAACTCCTGGAATTAATCTTGGCATGGAAGGATATATTGGGACATCAAGAGATTGTGTTGTGTTGTGAAAAGTGACCTTTTTCGAATTGACGAGTTTTTGACGCCTATCCTGCTATAACGGGAGGCGTCCTGCTATAGTGATGTGCAGACTGCTATTAGTTCTGCTATAGCAGAGCGAAATGAGATTTATATAGAAACAACCCCAAAAATCCTATTTTCTTTAGTTTTTGTTCTTGGACTTAGGAGGTGAGATTTTGGGCAATTTGTACTCATTTTCCCATAAAATTCATTGGTAAATGTAAGATTTTGACTCCCCAATATTGTCCATTGATTCTCTTAAGCCTTAGAATCTAGGTTATTGCCCTAGGAGGAAGGTTTTGACATGTTTTTGTGGTGGGAAAAGCCCTAAGTTATGAAAGATGATCATATATTGGCCTGAGTTAGGATTTATTGATAATCGGTATAACTAATAGGTCATTAGTGATTGATTTTTATTTTTATTGTTTGTTTTAGACCATAAACAAGCCAAGATACTTCAAAAAGGGGAAAACTCAAGTTCTTTAGAGTTTCTGAGAAGCTTGATTCGAGGTAGGTGATGGTTGTATGTTTTTGGTTTATGTATGTATGCAGGTCTACTGCTTTGTAGTATCATTTATGCAATACATGGTAGGGAATACATAGGAAGACATATGAAATGACATCATGTTTATAATCTCATTTAATGGACTTCTTGTTGTGACTTGTGGTTTTCAAGAGGTGATATTCATTGTATTTGTGGTGCATGATTGTTTGTAATTGTTGGTTGGTTCGGGTACCATTTTGGTATACTAACTATGGATGCCTCGGATACCATGCCAATATACTAACTATGAATGGTTCGGGTATCACGCTGGTACACTAATTATGGATGACTTAGTACTACGCCGGTAAACTTATAATTTGAGTTTGGTTTCCATGACCAGGTATGTGATTGTGGTTCTATGAGAGGACCATACATTTGTATTTGTGATCGTGTGAGACATGCATCCAGGTATTTTGTTTCATTACATGTGACTAGGAGTCTATGCGATTTGATAACTATTGTTATATGTATTATTTTGTGCTACTGCTTTGTGGTGAACTGTCTATATTCATATCTTGGACTAGCTGTATGATCTTGTCAGCACATTATGATTTTTGTATTAATATTGCACCTGTTCTTTCCTTATTAAGTACATGACATCTTCTAGTGGTTGATCTGATACCTCAAATAAGGGGCGTCTGACTTCGAATCCAAGGGTGATCTACTCTTTCAGGTTGTCATGGATAATGAGTCGAGAATTTTGACTCATTTAGGGCTTATTATTCAATGATTTAGTGTCCTCAATGCCTATTTTGTGTTTATAACTAATGTTAATATGTTGATATACAATAATGAAGGCTTAAGAGTGAGGTAAGGACGTTACAATGTGAAAAAGAGCGAAAAAATAAAGAAAAGAGAAGTTGGAGCTCACAGAAGCCACTCGGCGATTCGCCGAGTGAGCCTCCAGCTTGCCTAAAGTTCTAGCAAAGTAGCCCATGTACCAAATCAACTTGGCAAACAAATGATGATTCGGTGACCACGATCCAGCTGGCCAAAAGTTCTAGAACAATTGGATATATGAGCCAAGCCAAAAGGCGAGATGAAGAGCAACTCAGCGGATCGCTGAGTCAATCGGCGATCCTGACTAATTTCGTCAAGTGGTCTCCGTGCTGAGTTTATGGGAACGCATAAATTCATTTTTTTAAAGAAGAAAAAGTAGTTTCCCACACTGTACATTCCTGGGTTTTTAGAGTTTTTCACATTCCTACATTGTTGAACACTTTTTGGAGAAGATATGGATCGCAGATTTGAGATTTTTCAATTCTAGCTTTAATTTTGGCTTTGGGTATTTGTATATTGTTGACAATTTGGATGGATAATCTATTTGGTAACAATTTCTTACTTTTCACTATGTTTGGCTAAAATCCTCTACCTTAGGGGTGTGATCATGTAGTCGAATGCATTAATTAGCTAATGGGTATTGTTAATTGCTGAATTTAATGTTGTTTTGACATGAATTCAATTGTTTGTTCATGTTTTAACCGATGAATTGAAGTTGCAAATTCAGTTCTAGCTTAGCTCTCTATGCTCGCTTGAGAAATAGGTATTAGAGTAGAATGAATGATTGATAGTTGTATTGATTACGTCTCTACCACCCATCTTGAGAAAGTGGGTTAATTAAGGAATTGAGTTGTTTGGTATCGTTAAGCTTGTTGAGGTTCGAGAGAACTCACTCGAAACATGATAGTTGATCGAGAGATACTATCGTATTCAAAACCTAGCCTACCCATTGCAATTCAACAACTTAAAGCAAATAGTAATTACCCATTACGTAAAATTCACATTCGATTGATCACATTCCTAAGGCCTTCTCTCTAATCGTTTAACTCTTGTGTTAATTGGTCCATGTTTACAATTGGTTACTAAACTCCCCCATTAGATATTGATCACTAAAATTTATTGATTTAGTTTATGTTGGATATTTTCCTTGCACCTACAAAAGATTAGAACACGTCTTTACTTCATAATCGAATTCTTTACCATATCACTCCTTGTGGGATCGACCCCACTCATCGTTGGGTTTGTACTTGTTAGCGACCGCCTACACTTCGAATCGGAAAAGTGTAGTTAAGCGTTATCAATGAGTTCTTCCACATCTTCTTGTCCATCTTTTCGGACACAGACACTCGAGGCTTTTAGTTTCATGTTTTAGTTTTGGAGTTGCATCCTCAGTCTTGACTATTTAGAATTTTGGTATGATGACTTTCAGTTTCTAGGGGTTTTATTTCCACACAAATTGTTTGACTATCGATTGAGTTTATGGGACCCAATTCGTTAGTTGGTTTTAAGTTGTTTTCTTAATAATTATTTCATGAATTGGTTTTAATATTGGTGTATTTGGTTGGTTTAGGTTCGTTCTCCTACTAGGTGGTTTAGTGTGGGTACCTCTCACGATGGTTTGGTTCATATCATTTATAGTACCGAATCAGTGATCCATTAGAATGAGTATGAATGTATGATCATAAGATAAAGTTAATTTTGAATGCAACAAGTGTATAAGATAATGTCCTTCTCAACATAAAATATAGGATACAAGCCTTATCAATTGATGACTTTGCCCTTATACTCATGTTTGTAGGCCACATTTCCTCATATGACTTGACCACAAGCATAAGGAATTGTCACTATTGTACTCTACCAATGCAGACGGAACCTTGCCAAAGTGAAAGACCTTAAGAATTATAAAATACTATTATAGGGTCGTCTCAACCAAATATTGATCATGAAAAGCTTGAATTCCAATCAAAGGTCTAAAATGCCTCAAAAGAAACTCATCGTGGTAGTCAACTTAGGACGATATGAGTTTAAGAATCAAAGAGTTAAATATTACTCCATATGGTTGGAAAACATCATGCTAGTGACAAAGAAGGATGTGTGAATTATCGGTACCTCAACAAAGCAAGTCCAGAGGATGATTTTTCTTTCCCAAACATTCATATATTCATTGATAATTATACAAAGAATGAGTTGCAGTCGTTTGACAATTGCTTTCACCAAATTATGATGAGTGAAGATAATGTAGAAAAGACTACATTTATCACTCCATAAGAGTGTATTGCTGTAGAGTAATGTCATTTGGTCTCAAAAATGTTAGCGTAACCTATATGAGGCATGTTTTTATGATATGATCCATAAGGAAACTGAAGTGTGCATGGATGATGTCGTTACTACTTGAGCAAGAAGGTTACATTGTATGAAGAAAGATACACTTTGTTGATATGAACATGTTGCACTCTGACTTGGATCACACAAAAGTAGAGGCACTACATATCTGCATACAACACAAACTTGGTCACGAGAATTTCTTAACCTAGTTTGTCGTTTTGGAATTTCATAATCAATCTTAACAAATAATGTAACTAATATCAACAGTGATCTGATGAGAGAAACTTGTTAAAGGTTTAAGATTTCTCATTGAAATGCCACAGATGAATGAAGCAGTTAAGACCATAAACAAGAATATCAAGAATGTTATGGTAATATGTTATCCTTAGTCACAGGGTAGAAGTTTTGTGGCCATTCATGCGCTAAAGTATACAAGTCTGTTATATCTCAAAAGTACTTTAGAATCCTGGTACAATTGAATATGCAAGTGATACCAACTTGTATCCATTTCATAGCATATATATACATGTCCATAAATACTATACAGATACATCTGTGTATCTGTGTTTTATACTCTTTTTATATTAATATGCATCTATTTCATAGCATACATGTATAAATTTTACTAGTTTAAGTAAATTTAGGGTAAGTCACATTCTTATTTAGTTGGCGATTTCCAATTATCACTTGTGCATAGAAGAAGAAAAGAAGATTGTATCAAGTAACACGAATTTTTCCAGTGAGATTGTTCTGAGAAGTGTCAAATCTTAAAATAGAAGCAAGCCCTGAAATCATATAGTAGGAAACATTTCAGTGAATACGATTTCCAAAGGTAGAGAGATTGTTTCCAAAGGATCCTCAGCTCCCTCTTAGCCGTTTCAGTGGATGCTAATTCAGCTCAGATAAAAAAAAAATGACTCTTCACATTCATGAACAAACAAGAAATCGACTATATTGGCTTTTTGAGACTAAATCAGCTACATTGACTTGGCAAGCTTAAAAGTCTTGTCTTTCAGAATGTTACCTCATCCAATACTTGTAATTTTACACAAGTCAAAGATTATGGCAACCTACTGATATTTTGTCTCATAATCAGAAAGATTACATTGTATACACAGTTTCACCTTCTCCCACAACATTAGACATGGATTACTTCTTTGTAAGCTGCAATACAGATATATATTACAATATTAAGGTATTGATTCTTGTGTAATTACTTAAGAATAATTGGCACATGTACAAGTGATGTAGAAGAAAATACCAACCGACATCACTCAGGTCACGAGCCTATTTTTCATTTCACCTCTAGAACCAATAAACTCTTGGCTAGATCTTTTGTGTACGCCTTCTCTTCAAGTTACCAATCTGTGATCGTGGTATATAACAATGGTGTTTGTAGGAGTTAAGTAGCTGTCAATTACCTTACTAACACATGCAAAATCACGCTGTCTGGATGCCAGCAAGTGATGCCCATCTGGTTCAGGAATATAGCTTTTTTTTCCTTGAGAGCACAGATGAATGCGTGGAAGTCCTTACTCGAAATTCATTTTTGTACTGTTGACTCTGTTAAGCTTGCACTTTCTGTCATCCAGATCCTGCTTGCAGTGGAAGTAAAGATCCTTGTTTGCCCTTTATAAAAAAATTAAGTTCCGCTGGTGCAATGACCATGCTCAACCATTCTTGTAGTTGTTCACCTTCTACTTTCTCATTCTCTGAGAGGAAGAAATATCAATCCATAAAAAAGTACCAAATATAATACTCCAGTTTCATTTTATATGTCGGTCTGAGCATATAGTATAAGAAAGAAAGGAAGCTCTTTATTACATATCAAAAGTACCATAAAAACTTGTGGTCTAAAACATGTCATTTTTGTAGCGATAAGAGCATCACATTGACAGTACAATAGGAAGTATAGAATTAAAAAGTTCCCAAATATAAAGGGTGCCATACTTTTAACACACACTAAACCGAAACAATGTCATAAAATGGAATAGAAAGAGTATCCACCTTCCACAAAGAAAAAAGTAAAAGAGATTGAAAGGAAAGACACATCACATATTATAAAGAGATCTTTGTTATTTATTAACATATTAAAATAAAATGAGATTCTTTTATTTATCTTTAATGCAAAATCATAGCCTTGTGAAGTTAATCAAAAGAAAGCATACTAAAGAATACTGAAAGCTTGACTTGTAAAGGGACACTGAATATATTACCTTCCAATTGAGCTCCCAACCCTTCAAGAACCTTGGGATTAGCACGTACAACACAGAGTGCAATATCAAGTGCAGACTGCAGTAAAGCCTTGACCTCTCTTTGAACAAGATCAACAAGATGCCCCTGTGGAATAATTTTACTTTCAGTTCTGCTAAGGATGTGGTATTCTTAAGTTAGAAACATAAGTTGGGATCAAATAGTAGAGCAGAAAAAAGCAGAGAATTCAGAAAACAAGAAAGGGGCAAAAGCGGAAAGACCTGATCCCTTCCCCAGGACATGGATCCACCATCATCCATCCCACCTCCAGAAAGTGTTGCCACTGAGATAGGGCCAATGGTCTGACTAAGACCATATTCAGCCACTGCCTTGTAGGCCATGTCTGTAGCTCTGCGTATATCATCAAAAGCACCAGTAGATACACGTCCAGAGTACAATACTTCTTCCGCAGCACGTCCACCAAGAAGAGTGACCAACCTCCCACGCAATTCATCAACAAAGAGCAGATATCTGTCCTCATTGGTTGGGGGAATATAAGTAAATCCTAAAGCCCCTCCAGATCTTGGCAATATGCTCAGCTTCTGGTTAACGAAAAAAGAAAACTGTTATAGATACCATAACTGCACTAATCCCAATTATGTACAAGAAAAGCAACAATCGCAGTTTGAGAAGAGCACAGTTGAGAAGCAGCAAAGTACTGATTTTAGTAAAAGATTTTAAGCATCATACACCAATATAGCAATGGCTGACCTCACTTGCAAACTTTCACATGAAAAGGAACAAGTATATTGAGAGAACTTGCAGGAAGACCACTTCCAGAACCATGTTGGTATGGTTCATTTGAAACAGATAGTTCGGGGTACGTAAAAAATGAACTAACTGGTGCTGTCAAAATTAAGAAAGTATTAGATCCAAACATATTTTTCCCTTTTGGACATTTTTATCAATCAACTAGACACCAATAAGCCACTGCTTCTCCATTTTCTATTTTTTATTTTATTCTGCTCTAGTAACAGTACTACTACGTCGAGAAGGATAGGTCACAGTGATGAGTGCATTGATCAATGATCCAAATTTTTTAAAGCTCCATAATCCATCACCCCAAGAACAAGCTGTGAACCCCCAATTTAAACACTATTAGAGGTCCCATGCCAAATGCAGGGGAGTGGTCTTGTTGCTGCATTATGTCCCTGGAAAAGGTTAAAACCAGTCTTTTCAAGACTTGCAGACATATTTGATTTTCCTGTTCCGAAAAATGTCAAACTTCAGAAATTCTATTTCTAGAGTAATTCTATTAAAAAGTTTTTTGTTTTCTTTTTAGATCAGCCTCTTTTGTCAGATGTTATCCAGTGGAACACAAAAACAAATAACACGAGCTAGCAGTAAACCAGGAAGAACAAGAATTTCTCAGCGCAAGTAATAATAATGATCACCTCAACCCGTGGCTGCCCAGAAAGAAGATTTGCAACAGCAGTCCCAACTACCGCGTGCCCTGCTTCATGCCTTGCAACTACACCCTTCTCACTTCCCTGCAGTTTGGCAGTCTTCTTCTCAATGCCCTGAAACATCGAAGATGAAGCTTGTAAACCTAAATGGCAATGGTGATCAAGAAGAGTAACTAAAAGAAACAAATCAACTAATGTAGCAGCAAGGTCAAGAACAAGAAATACTTTGTTTATTCACTCATTTGAGCCCATAGACCAGCACTACTAGATTAAGCATGGGGGATGCAAACTATAACTTGTCCGCCATCTAGCATTTTTTATTTTTTTTAAAAAGTAGACCTTAAACATTGTTAGATCTAGTGGACAATGCTTCTTAAAAGGCTCTTAGAGGGCAGCCACTATCCCCCTTTCTCTTCAATCTTTTGCCAATTGTATTATACACAATCCATAGACATATATTGAGCAATAGTTATTTTACTCGGACAAAACACCGCTCTGTATTTAAGTTGCCCTTGAAATTAGAACACCCTGGTCCGTAGCTAAAAGATGGATCAAATGAAGTCCGACTCCACCAGTTCTACCATTGACTCTAATGTTAGGAATTCTTCAGTCTTGAACATATTTCTCATAATCTCATTGCTTATAAAATTCTGAGTATTTAGAACCATCAAGGTTCAAAGCATCGGCATGTACATATTTGAAGTTTACGGATAGATAATATACTCCACTTCTCTAAAGCTCTCGAAATCCAAGCTTATAAAATTATCATACAATGAAGCCCAAAAATAGAAAATCTAGTGGGACTCTTGTTCAAGGGAGAACGTCTCATATGGATTATCTTTCATGAAAAGCTTTTCATGTATGCCCACTTTGTTCTAATTGAACTAACCATTGTGGATCTAACACACGATTATGGAGAAAGAGTTACATATAATGCAAAAAAGAGTAATGGTGCATGATGTTGCTCAGCCATAAGCATACTTATGAAAGGTAAAGAGTGATACCGCAATTGAACGCTCAACAGCTTGAATGAAATCAACTCTTTCAACTACAACTTTACTCAGCCTTCCTGCCAACAAAGCAGCTTCATTCACCAGATTTGCAAGATCTGCCCTATACCATCCTCAAATGAATAATCCGTCAGCCATGGAAACATCACATATAAAATTTAAAGCTTATGAAAATCAGAGAAGAAGGTTTACCCCGTAAAACCAGTAGTCATAGAAGCGATGTTACCAAGATCAACATCTTGTGCCAAGGGAAGTTCTTTCTTGGAGACATGTACCTTTAAGATAGCTTCCCTTCCAGACCTATCAGGAGCTTCCACCTAGAAACAGGAACTTACATCACCATTTCCATTCTATAGGAGTTGTCTGTATGCTGAGCGTGTTCTAAAACATGGACAAAAGCTTTTAAGCAAAATGAAAATTTTATTCCCATAGAAGAAAGATACAAACCATCACTACACGGTCAAATCTCCCAGGTCGGCGAAGAGCAGGGTCTAAGACATCAGAGCGATTTGTTGCTCCAAGAACAATTACAGCAGAATTACTGTCAAATCCATCCATCTCCTGCAGATTATTGTAAGATATTAATTTCTTATGAAAAAACTGAAGTGATGCAGCACCACAAAACCAGTACGTCTTACAGTGAGTAGTTGGTTCAATGTCTGCTCTCTTTCATCATTGCTTACAATGCGGAATTTTCCATCACGGCTTTTTGCGACAGCATCTATCTGCACATCCAGAAAATGATGACATTTTTTATTAGAATATTTTGAGTTTGTAGAGGAAGAGGAGGAGGTCTGCATATCCAGAAAATGATAGACTTTTTTTATTAGAATATTTTGAGTTTGTAGAGGAAGAAGAGGAGGAGGAAACCACAGGTGACCTCATCGATAAAAATTATTGAAGGTGCCTCCTTCTTTGCCCGTGCAAACAGGTCACGGACACGTGATGCTCCCATTCCAACATACAATTCTACAAACTCGCTTGCAGAACAACTGATAAAAGGAACCTCAGCTTCCCCAGCAACAGCCTTTGCTAGAAGGGTCTTTCCTGTCCCGGGGAGACCTACCTGTAACAATTAAGCTATTTTTATAATCTTTACATTGAGAAGCACAAAGCATATAACTAATCAAATGGTGTCCCCAAGTAGAATGGTCTGCCAGTCTATAGTCACATAACAAAATTAGCAGGAAATAATGATGTGATTTGACTATGGAGGCATCACAAAGTGATATGAAGGGATAGAGAGAGAATCCCTTCAGGAACAGGAGAAAACCAAGAACAAAAAATCAGAAGTTTTCAATGAGTTACTATTTGAACCCTCCAATTATTGTACAGTATTCTCGAAGTTTTTCACTTTGATAACCACCTAGCAGTCACATTACTATGTCAAATTTGAAACTCACCAGTAGAACACCACGAGGAGGACGTGCACCAAGCCGTACATACTTATCTGGATTTCTAAGAAATTCCTGAGGAAAATAGCAATTAAAAAACACCACAACAGTGAATTATTAACTATTCAATTGCTTATGGTATCAAAATGCAGCACTTATAGCAGAAATGCTGTTAAGAAAAGTTCACCAACGAAAATGAAAAATACCACAATTTCTTCTAGCTCCTCCTTGGCCTCGTCAACACCTGCAACATCAGCAAATGTGATAGTTTCCCCTAGTTCAGACACTTTTGTGCCACCTGAACCCCCTGACTTGCGATTTCTGAGCTGACCAGCTGTGCTCTGTTATTAAGCAGCCACAATAAAGTTGGTGACATATTCAGAAATATCATGGACATACAATAATCACACACATATACTGAATCATAATTGTACGTACCTGAGAAAAATTCACTGGGAAGCGATGAAGAAGCCCCACTAGTACAGCAATATAAAATAATGCTATCTGCAAAATAATGTAAAATAGCACTTCAAGTTTTTTATTCAAACATTTGAAGAAAAAGATAAGGATAGGGAAACAATAATGAAATCTTTAGCTTACACCATAGAGCAGATGAATAACATGAATGGGGCACTAGAAAGAAATGTCAAGTTGCATTAGCCAAAAATTCATATGAACCAAAATAACAAGAATATTATCAAAAAGCATGCAATCACCGCAACAGACCCGCGTTCATGCAATCAACTGCACTTGAGCAAGAAAAAAACATGAAAATTGATCTCTCACACTCCAGAATGGCATGTCAAAGGGCTTGTCTGACAGAAAAGGGCGAAAAGGAGTAGTATTCGCACGTAGAGCAGGAAGTTTATTCCATAAGAGTGACAAGGAGAACTTCCTATAGCAAATTAAGAGAATAGGCCAGCTTGGAATCAACAGAAAATCTAGTCATCTTTGTAACATTTTGCGAAACACAAGACATCTTAAGCTAAGAAAGCAACTTGGAGAGGAACTTATGACTGAACTCAACTCTGAAATATTTTCGTTTGATGTTGTTGTTTGTTCCATGGGTTTGCTGTTGTGGTTGTTGTTATTGTTGTTGTTGTTTGCTCCCTTAAAATACTTTAACAACAACAATAAGAAGTAGGGCTCAATCACAACCAATTGGGGTCAACTACATGAATCATCAATATACATGCTGCTCCACTTTAGACCCATATCGTTAACAATACTCAATAATTTGGAGTTCTCTTAAACTAGAGGTCCTCTACATTTTCAACTGACATACAAATCTCTTAACAGAATAAAGATTCCTAGCATAATACTGAACCTGATGTAAGTGCATCAATATAATTGAGCCTTAGTAGGTTTTTAAAAACAACTGTGTTACATGCGATTTGATGTTTATCTCGCCCTTTCTGGAAATTTCAAAAATAATTTGTTTCACACCAACTAACTAATGCATTTGGAGACCTTTGTAGAACATGACCAAGTCATCTCAAAAACATTTTCTCATTTTATGCTCTTGTGTATTATCTTTACATGATATAAGACGTGATCATTTCCTATTTCATCTAATTTTTATGATCACAATTCACACATCTATCTTAACAGTCTCATTTCTATGATACTCATCTTGTTGATAATTTTTATGCTTAGAAGAAAATTTTCACTCCTAGTCTTGCGACTATTATATAAAACTTGCCATTCACTTTGGTAGGTATCCTCCTATTGTATGACACTCTTGCCATACTCCTCCATTTCAACCATTCTATTTTAACTGTGTTATATCATGTCATTGCCCTAAAATATTGAGCCTAAATATTTGAATTATCTGAATTTAAGAACCACAATCACGCCTGCTCTCACCTCAACTTCGGTCTTTTTATGCTAGCACTCACAGTACGTTGTTCTATTATTAATTCTAGTTATCCTACAGCCCATCCTCTTTAGAATGCTTCTTTATTTTCAAACTTTTAGATCACTCCCTTGCCAGTTTCATTAATTTACACAATATTGTCTTCGGATAGTATAAACAAGTGTGCTACTGGTAATCTTATCCATAACTAGGCTAATCAGTTATCGTTCGAGACAAATCCATGGTTGTAACACACGATATATTAGAGCATCATTCTCATGCTTGTGAGAGCTCCTTCATACATATCCTCTCAAAACACAGCTATGCTTTCTTCCACCATAAAGAAAGATGCGAAGAAAAAAAAAAGATCAACCATATGATTACATTCTAAGTCCTTATTTATATCTTCTTTGTCAGCAAATGAATGCATTCTGAATACGTAGCATTGAATTTGAACTCCAATGTAAGATGGAAATGTAACTTGTAATATTATGTTAGTTAATAATAAAGACAACATCAGAAAAAAGTAAAGAGGTTTATAACTTGTAAAATATGATTACATTCTAAATCCTTATTTATAATCTCTACATAAAATTCAACACTATTACTACAATGTTCGGTTTCATTCACTCTTTCTACATAAAACTTAGCATTGTTCAAAACGATGTTTGGCTCCAATTATCTTTTCCACTTAACTAATACCCGCATAAGTTATGCAGGGATATACGATTACATTCTAAATCCTTATTTATAACTTGTAACTTGTAAAATACGATTACATTCTAAAACCTCATTTATAATCTCCACATAAAATTCAACACTATTACTACAATGTTCGGTTTCATTTACTCTTTCCACATAAAACTTAGCATTGCTCTACACAATGTTTGGCTCCTATTTTCTTTCCCGCTAAACTAATACCCGCATAAGTTATGCAAGGATATGTGTATTATTTTATGGGGGATAGAATGTGGAATAAGAACGTGAGGATTAGTAATACATGTATTAAAACCACTAAATGACAAAAATAACCATTCATTATAGTAACCAATATTTAATTTTGTTTAAACAAATAAAAATATATTTTGAAATATACACTGTATAATAAATTTTAATACAACAAAATACTAATTCAATAGTAACTAATCCACTTATTACTAAATCTTGCATTACTTAATTTGCATTATTAAATCCTTACAATTAATCCTTGCATAATTTGCTTCTAACCAAACAACCGCTACATGTCATGTGCTGAGAAAAGAGAGTAACTACATGACATAAGAAGAAAGACAACATTTTCCTTCCAACAAAAGGAAGAACAACCATATAATTAAGTCGGTCTAGTTATAATTTCTCCATTTGTGGGAACTCAAGACGTACAGTATCAAAAGCAGTGAAGTTACAATTAAGAGCATTTATAAAAAGTTAAAGAATGAATTAAGACATTTTAACGATAGCTCTTGTGCGGAGCCGGTATTACAGCCTCTTTAGGAAGACGAAAAACATTTCCAGATACAGATATAGTAAGTGAACGTGCATCGGTGTAGATATAGGACTTAACATTGCATAACAACAATATACACTTGAAAAGTAGTTCATCAAAACCTTACCAAAGCAGAGTTCATGAATCCACCAGACCGTTTATCGGGAGAACCAAACTCAACATCATTCTCAAGCATTTTCTCATAAGGGGTCTTTATATCACTCGGCCTCGTGGTAGTATACACAATTTTCTTTGTAGGTGTTACACTCCTTAGCAATGCCTCAGAATCCTGCAACTTACTATTTTCATTTCCATTCACATTCACAACCTCATTCTCTATAACACTACTACTCACTTCACTCTTCAATTTGAACATTATATGTACACCATCAACCTCAACTTTCTGCACCTGATTACTATTTATCTTACTCAAAAACTCACTATATGGAACACTTACAAACATTGTCGGAGCTCTAGGATCCGACCCGGGTAATGGTAAACCGGGTCGTAGTAATCTCATAACAAACATCACAATCCCCAATTGCAATAACAAAACCCCAATTTCTTGAGCTTGAACTATCGGTTCCCACCTCAATTTCCTCCCCTTCGACCACCACCAATTATCTTTCCCCTGCTTCTCCCTTCTTGACGAACCCGAATTAGGGACCCGAGGGCCAGGTTCTGAACCCGGAGATTTCTTG
Source organism: Solanum pinnatisectum (assembly GCA_035578085.1). Taxonomy (NCBI): domain Eukaryota; kingdom Viridiplantae; phylum Streptophyta; class Magnoliopsida; order Solanales; family Solanaceae; genus Solanum; species Solanum pinnatisectum. The sequence continues at coordinate 2,885,058 of CM069081.1, forward strand.
CTATCTGTACCTGAAGATTCAGATTTTTCCGTTGAATCCGAATCTTGTTCACAGGACCCATTAGCCTGAACACTAATTTCACGTGGGGTTAACTTTTTCTTTGAATTCTTTTTCCCCAAAAAATCAAACCCAGAAAGGGATTTTGGAAATATAGCATTTGAACGAAAAGGGGTCTTTTGGGAGATCAAATAAATGGGTTTTTCGTGTAAAAAACCATAGCGATTGCAGAATAAAGTATGTCTGTAAAAATACTTTGGATTATACTGAAAATTTAAAGAAATTTGTACATGAATAAAGGGACGAAGATGATGTTCTATTATTGCCATTTCAGAGAAAATTTTATGGAGGAAATGAAGAAAAAAATTGAACTGAGAATTACAGATTGTGAGTGATTTTATTACCGGCGAGAGGTTGAAGAAGAAAGGATAACCGTTGGATTTGCCGGGTGCGGTTGTTTTTGACCGTTTGATTACCTCTGTCTGTTTTTCGTGTTATCCAATTTTTTGTTTGAGATTGTCAAGCTAGACAAGTTTATTTTGTGAGATTATCCTCAATTGGTCCTATCGTGAGCGATTCAAATTTAATTGGAGATTTAATATGAATTTCGAACATCGGATGAGAAATTGAAAAAAAAATTATTTTATGAGATTATCAATAATTATTTTTTAAAAAAAATAATTTCAAATTAATGTAATGAATTATAATTTTACGTGCAAATTAAGTTGTTATATGCTTTCAGACAAAATTATATTTAAAACACTTAACCTAGTCAATTTTGAGATATATTTTGATATAAAATTAAAATAAAGGTATTGAAAACACTTCTAAATTTAATGAGATTATTAAAATAATTTTTTTACTTGACTAACAAAACTTAAATACATCATCAATCTAGCAACCTGAGTTAAATACACACTCATAAATTCTCGTCGAGTTTAGAATTGTATTCAACACTTTTCTCAATTTTTTATTAAGTGTATCATGCTCGTACAAAAATTTGAGACCACTTAACATCATGTGGCAGATCGGAGATGTATTTAAGTTTAGTTAGTTAATTAGATAATGACTTTTAAGGTTGTCAATAGTTTGAGAACAATACTAATAATTTACCTCAAATTCAAGAAGTATTTTTAGTATTTCTCTCTATAATTAATAATAATTCAGATAAAAAATGCAAACGTATGATTCATAGCATATTATTCCACTTTGCTCTCAGCTAATCTTGGGCTCCATTATATGATAATAGTCCTCTTTGGATTGGTTCGAAACGTCATTCATCTTATCATTTTTAAGTATTTATGGTCAAGCATTCTAATTATTATTATTTTTTGTCTTTTAAGTTCCCATTATTTTAATGTGAGTTATGTTCACTACACACGTGTTGATATATTCATAGAAAAATATTTTGAAATTATCCTAAATTATATTTCTTCCATTCAAATTATTTATCTATATATAGTAGTATCTTTTTTTACAAGAGCTTTTAAATTGCTTAGGAAAAAACAAATAAGACAATGTGTTACATTCATATGTTGAAGTTTGGCAGTTTGCAATGGTTTAAAAGTATGTGTTTCTCAGTATTTTTCTTGTCCAAACCAAAACCACACATACTACTCAATTTAATTCTATTAAACTTTGTCACTTTGCATGGATTTTATATTTTTTTTATATGTATATATAAACTATATTGGAAAAAAAGCCTAGCAACTTCATCCTAGATATTTTTCAACAACTACCTATTTTTTCTTATGTTTGAAAAAGGTGTTCCAAATTCAGTGTTTAACCTACTTTTAGATGCGAAAGTACTTTGAGTTTGTGAGTTTTGAATAACCTGTCTTTTTGACTTAAGATTTTTCTAATCTATTGAAAATAATTTTAAAATATTCTTCTTTCATCCTTTAGTCTATTTAATAGTGTATTTTAAAGATATATAAGTGTCCACGTGGACATTTATATATCTTTAAAATACACTATTAAAAAGTGTAGGGGGTAATAGATCATGCCCAAAGTTTGGTATTATTACAACAATTTTGATCAAAGTTCAGATATATTTCAGACATTTTTCCCTTGAATTTATTGGGTTCTTAATTAATTATTATATGCTTTAATAAGTACTAGATTTTTAAACACATACAGAATTTTGAACCAAAATTGTTGAATTCTACTGAATGCACTGGTGCACTTGTGACATTGTCTCCGCCTACTTTCACTTCTTTTCTCTATATTCGTGTTATGATCCTATTTGTAAGGTATGGTACATGAGTCTTACGTCGGTTTAATGGAAAATTAATATGGGACTTATATAGTCATGGAATCTTCCACATCAATTAATAACTAACTTTTTGGGGTGTGGTCCTTCTAGATTGTAGTGTTTTTAGAGCCACCTACCATCCTTTGTGTATGTTGTGCCTTGAATGATGACATCAATATTTCAGTGTTGGTCTAGGGCTAGATATGGTCTAAGGCACAACCATCTAGGGCTAGTATGAGACTTGAGTCCGATCCTCATCGACTTAATAAGAAACAAATATAAGACTTGTATAATTTTAGACTCTCCCACTTTGATCTTCGTATGATACGTCCGTTCAAAAAAGATTTGACCTTGTTAATTTGGGACTGACATATTACATTGATGGAGAAAGAAAAGAAGGAATGCACTTTGATTTTTTTTTTTCTAAATGACATAGTGATGATTCATATCATTAATCTCAATTTATTTGAGATTAAAATGTAATTTTCTAATTTATTTTATTTTAAATTTGTTACATATACTTTCACATGTATTTTTTTTACTAAACATGCAAAAAAAATAAGTATGAAACTACTTGAGTTCCTCATTAATATTGCAATCTGTTGATATGAGGTTTATATAACATTGGGCTTTCTCACCTTAATAGCTTGTTTTTGGATGTGGTTTTTTTTGAGTTGTGTCAATGGTCAGAGATAGAGGTGGCAAAATCAACCCATTTAGGCTGGGTTGGCTATTGATTCGTCCATTTGTTAGCTCAATCCATTTCAATACAATTCATTAAAAAATGGGTTGATATGTGCCCAAATTGATTTTTGAGAAATCTTGTCAAAGTATTATCAAAAACTTTTTTTTTTTTTTGATTTTATATGTTATATATAGTTATAATAAAGAAAAAATAATTTTATTAGGTACTAAAAGCTTATAAAATAACAAACAACGCTATTAAACTAGTAAAATTGGGCGGATTGGGTTATGACCTGTTACTAACCCGTTTTGATCCAAACAAATTTGGGTTGAGTTGGGTCTTGATCTGTTTATTGTCTTGACCCATTTTGATCCGCCCAAATTTAACCCTACCTGCCCAATTGTCACCCCTAGTCAAAGACACTCACCACCCCTCGTGCCCATTGTGCCTATCGCGCCATGGATGGATGATGCCAATATTGAAGTGTTCTCCTGAGCTAGTAATGTCTAGCCCATAGCTAACTGCGAATGCCTATGCAGTTGACTAAAAAGTGGATACCTTGGAAAGAGCTACCTACTTATGGTAGAGTTAAAGCTAACATATATGGAGCTATTGACAATAATAAATGTGGAGCATGGTAATTTATTATGGTTATTACAAGATATAGAATTTGATTTTCATATTGGTATTACTATATGCTAATATAGGATTTATTTAGTCTTGGACTTCCCCATCACAACCCTTATTGGTACTCCTCATAATTAGTCACAAAAGAAAAGAATAATAGGTGCATAGACACTATGCATATGTTAGATTTAAAATCCTAATCTCTAGTTATCACTAAAAATAAGGAGCAAGCTTGGTGGAGAATTTATAAAATAAGAGGATATCACTAACCAAACAAGCACAAAAAATGAACAAAATTCCTCAATCTCACTTTTCTTTGGTTAAAAAAAGACATAATTTTTCATCATCATGTCCAATTTTCTTCAGAGTTTCTTGTCATCCTTTATCCTTCAAAAGAATATTTCTTTATCAAACTAAATAAGATGAGAGTCTCTTTGTGTTTATATCTTTGCTTAGATAATTGAAAATTTTTAGAAAAAAGTTTCCTAATGATACAACATTTGAGAAAGAAATGGCTATTGAGTCGAGCAATATTAGTAGTTTGATATGGACAAATGTTAAATATTCTATAGAATTTTCTTCCATTTTTACCAAAAAACATCCATTTGTTTCATTCACTTTGTTATTCTTCATATTGTTTTATGCTCTTTCACCATCAAACACATGGTTTTTCATATATTCCTTGCCCCTTTTGTTCTTTTTCACTATTCTTCTTATACTCTTTTTTAGCATTCCAAGTTTCAAACACTTCGAAAGAGATGTTGATCATTCCAAACTTTCTAGGAATATAATCAGTCATCATGATGAAGATGTCATTGAAAATAAACGAAAGGCTTTTCTTCGAGCTAGATCTGTTAGACAAAGAAAATCCAAGAAATGTATAGAAACTGGTGGTGAGGAATTTATACAAGGTGGAACGTTTCGAATACCTTTTAGAGATGATCATGATCATGATGATTTTGTTGATAAAGGCGCGTTGATTGAAGAAAAACTGAAAGATATACGAGAGGTGGAAGTGCATTCGATAAGTCATGATCGTGATGAATGCTCTTCTAGCTCAAGTATTTTCAAGAATTCAAGGCCTGTTGAGTATTCAGGCTGTTCTTATGAAAGAAGTGGAAAATGTTTTAAATCATTTAGTTGTATGTATGAGAGAAAAAGAGAATGTTTTGGTGAAACAGAATATGATGGGGCAAGAAATAAGGGTGTGCAATGGAAAGATGATGATCAAAAGAAGCTCATGGATCTTGGACTTTCTGAGATTGAAAGGACTAGAAGATTGGAAAGTTTAATGGCACGAAGACGAGCACGAAAGATGTTGAGCCTACAGGTTAGAAGATCATTGATGAATATAGGCTGCAAAGAAACATTTCCTCCAATATCTTCAATTTTAATTCCAAAACATAAAGAATCAACTAATCAATTTTCAACTACCCCGGGTTCAGCCCCTTCGATTATGGGACCAAATCGGAATCCTTTTGACCTTCCATATGATCAACATGAAGAAAAGCCTAATGTAAGAGGTGGAAGTTTTATGCAAGAGTTCATGTTAGCTCAGGAACAGAAGGAGTTGATGTTATCCAGGCATGGAAGCTTCTGTATGGGGACTGCATTTCCAGGGGATTTGAATCTTGATCAGCACGAAAGGACTCAACGTTCTGATCTTCCATCCAGGCAATGGTTTCCAGAGACATCTGAACGTTCCCAATCAAGACATCTGTTAGGTAAAATGACGCGTCTATTCTTTTCCGGCTGAAAACCTAGATAGCCCCTTAAACTTGACATGTTTTATAAGTTAAACACCTAAGGCTGACATGACAAATATAACTAGTGCTGTCTGTCAACATATCACGACCATCCGTCTTTATCTCAGGCTTGAGACCAAGAATGTTCGTGAGCTCATTCAGGGTGACCTTTGTCCTTCAATACTTCCTTTAAATGAAACTCAACAAATGTGATTTGGTTGCAGGTAAGGAAGATAATGATAGAGTAGTTGAAGAAGTACCATCTCAAGCATCTGAACCGGATGTGAATGTCGTCTATAAAGGAGATCATAGTAGGGAAGTCCAGGATGAAAAAGACAGTAGTGAAGTACAGATAAAGTCAGTACTAGTGGAAGATATTGGCAATAGGGTAAGTTCATCATCTTCGTCAGAAGATGATGAACCATTCTATAAGATAGACAAAGATGCAATCTTGAAGTCTATTGCTTCTCCTGCTCTAAGGAACTTATCAGGTGATCCATCACCTTCTGTTTTATCCTTGTTGGAGAACACGATAGAGGACGAACGTTTACACTATCCTAATCGTCCTATGCATCACACTCCCGGCCAGTCTATTGCTTCTGACATGCAAGTGGAGGTTTCTGAAGTTGGTTCACCTCCATTGACAGATGATGGGAGCTCATCCGTGGGAGATGAGATTTCTATAGATGGGGAGATAGAAAAAGCTATAACGTCTAGCAGTGAAGACATGCTGATGTCTTCATCTCACCTAGCTAGAGTAGATGAAAATGAATCAAATTCCAGAGAAGTACGCGAGGTCACTGAACAAGATATAGTAGAATTTGGATTTTCGAGGTTCCATATGTCTGAGAATAATGTGCAACAAAATATTCCATCAGAACGAACAATTGAACCGTATTCCACTGGTTCAAGCTCATTTCCACCTCCAAGGACAGACAGGAATCAAGCTAGCAGTAGTTATCAACAGCGTAGGCCAGAAGGACTTTCTGTAGTTGGTGAAAGATTTCAAGGTTCATTACTACAACCAGAATTTCCAGCACAACAACTCCCTTTCGCATCAACGTCACTAGTATCACCGACATCTGTTCTACAACCAAATTGCTTAATTGAACATGGATCCTCTTCGAGTATTGATCAGCTACAAAATGATAGGTTAGTGAACATATCCAGTGAGAGATCAGATTCAATTGCTTCACAGGAATCAGATCTTAGTTTAAGCAACTTAACATTACAAGTTTCTGAATTACCTTCAGAAACAGAAAATTCAATTTCAGCCAAAGAGAACGATGTCGCTGCACTCGTTCTAGACAGTGCCAGCGAACAACATAGTGAAACTGTGGCATTTTCAACTATTGGACAAGGACATCACTCATTTGAAGCCTCTTCTAGTACATCATCGTCTAAGTCTGTTTCACAACCAACATTTTCCATTGATCAAGGATCTAGTTCAAATTTGGAGGCTCAACAAGTAGAAACGCACAAACTAAAAAATAAGCTGCCAGATGAAGTAACTGCTGAAAGTTGTGATCCAACCACTACTCGGAGCTCAACACTTACGTTAAGAAATCCGACAGTGCAAAGTTCAGTACCACATCCGGAGACACAGAAGTCTGCAGAAAATTCAAAGTCTCTTCCTAGAAATGACATTGAGGAAACACTTCGCGATAATGGTGGTAAACAGCATATTGAAGAAGTTTTTTCTACAATTAGCCAGAGTTTTGATGATTCACAAGCATCATCATCATCATCATCACCACATGATTTGGTGGTTGAACAAGTTTCGAGTGCCTCTACTTCATCCCCCTCTCCCAACACTATGATTCAACCAAAGTTCTCAGCAAGTGAAGGCTCCTCAACTTCTGAAGAACAGAAAAGAATGCAGGTTTGGTGATTTAATGAATTTGACAATGATTAGATTATGCAAGTTAAACGAGTTGATTTCTCTGATGGTTACTCAACGAATAGTTATTATCTTAGAAAGTCACCTTTCTTCAACAAAAAGAAAGTGACTTTATGAGATAATAACTACTAGTTAAGTGACCATCTGAGAAATCAACTCCAAGTTAAATTAATTGACAGAAGTTGAAATCCAGCATGCAAACAGTACTCTTTGTCAAAGTTTAGTTGTGTATCGACTTGTTAAAGGCAGAAAAGATGTATTATCATGTATAGTTAGTACTTTGTATGAACAGGATAAAAATAATTAACGTGTATCAAAAGTGGTTATAAAATTATAATGTCAGTATAGCAGTGTCTTTTGGCAGACAGGAAAATGTAATTGCACCTGCATTTTCAATTTCTGCATAACAAACCTAATAGAAACAACATTTTCTTTCCAGTTTCTCACTTATAGAATGTTTGAAATTTCAAGTATTGTTTGTTTTTTTAATGTAACTTAGGATCCGATACCTGGAATTTCATCGGAGAGATCTGTCAATCAAGACTCAATCAGCTTACAATCTATAATCCGAGAAGTCCCTACAGCCTCGAGTTGTTCATCATCACCAAAGTCTGTACTCAAACCAAAGTCCTCAACAGGTCAAGGCCCTCTGTTGAACTTTGACAGGGAGGAACAAATAGGTGAAAGTCCAAGTCCAAGAATGTCTAGAACTTTGTTGGTTGAGTCTGCATCAAACCAACTTCATCATGCAGATGCTAAAACGGTACGTTTATATAGTTAACTACATGTAACTGTCCATAGTAAGTTGAACTAGTTATCTGAAAAATAAGGCAGACAACCTGCCTTCTTTCGTATCAATACCAAGCCTAGCTGGATTGTTAATTTATTCACTCTAAAAGATAACATAATCTGGAACCTACAATCTAGACTGGATCAAATGATTCCTTCACTTACTTAAGTTATAGATACTGACAGTATGCTAGGATTATTTTTGTTAGTATGATAAATCAAACCACCCCTTAGAGAATAGGTTCTCCTATTTTCGCACTATCAGCACATAAAACTTACCCTCTCTTTGCAACAGCATAAATAGATGGTCTTTTCTTGGTACATTCATTCTATCGTATCTTTGTGCTTGTGAAAATAATGTAAATACGGAGTCACATAGGCTCAAGGGTGGTTAGTTGAACATCCTTTGCTAGAAAAGTATATATAGTAAACTATACGTGTATATAGCTGAAACATATTTTCTATACATGTAATATATGTTGAATCTAGAGCATCCTTACCGAAATTTTTACTTTGTCGTTGATTGTAACATTGAGCAGAAACCATCCAATGATGAAGAGAAGTCTCATGAAGAAGCCACTAACCACAATGATGTCAAGAAGGAGGACTTGCCCAAAATGAGCCTCAAAGAAGTCTCTGTAGAATCACCAAACAAGACCACTATGGTGTCTTCCAACAACACCAACAAACAAGAAAAGTCAAGTGATGTTACAAATTTTGCTTCCACTTCAACTAACAAGAATGAAATTTTAGTCACTCCTATTAGTGCAAGTGAACAAACTTCAGAAAAGGGTAATTCTGCATCATCAAAGGAAACACTTAGTGACAAAACAGATAGTAAAGAAAAGGCTGAAGGCTAAGGAGGGATAGTTAAAAATCCTGTTTTTTTCCCCTTGAGAAAATGAACATGTACTTGTTTTGTATATTGGTCAGGCTCTTCAAAAATGTCGACAAATACTTTAGGAGAGTTCGAACAACATAGTTTGTTTCTTCTTTTCCCATGAGACTCCTTAATTGTGTAACTCAAATTTTTAATTTTTAAGATACTTTGTGTATAGGAGCTTTATGAAGTTTGATGTATAGACATAGAAGAGTCGAGAGGAAATTTATTGTTGTATAGTATTTTAGGATGTAATTTATAGAGAATGACATTGAAAACATGCTTGTAGCAGATAAACTGCACTCATTTTTATGTTACTAATTTCACTTTTTTATGAAAATTTATATGCAGATGTGACCTAATAGTGTTGAAAAAAATTATTAGACTAATTTGTGTGGGCGATTTGCAGAAAAAAACTATTTTCACCTCCCCTTGTGAATTTGTGCGGAGCGGACCTATTAAAATTTAATGAAATATATTAAGAGTAGGTACGACTTGCAATTATTTTAAAGGGAAAAATGACAAATATACTCTCGAACTATCGTAAATGGTATGCAAATACTTTTCATCATACTTTTGGGACATTGATGCTCCTGGCCTCCAAAAACTAGAGCATATATACCCTTTATATACCCTTTATACTGACGGACATACATATGTCATAATCTTATCCATCGACCAGACATTTATTAAATATCGGATCGATGAATAAGATTGTGCCACGTGTCTCTATTTAGTCTTCCGTTAGAGTGAAGGACATATATGTTCTAGTTTTTTTACGGTAAGGGCACCAATGTTCCAAAAGTATGACGGAGGATATCTGCATACTATTTATGATAGTTCAAAAGTATATTTGTCCTTTTCCCCTATTTTAAATTGTATTTATATAATTAGTCATACCTTGTAATTTTTTCAATTTAGTATTACTATTAGAGACAACTTATTGTATCATACTTATGAAAATATAAACTTATGTCAAGAGACAATTGTTTGTTTTGATATTTTTTTTACCATTTATTTACCTTTTCTTATAAGGGATAATACATAAACACCCCCTTTAACTTAATTTGAGCTGACATTTATGTCTTCTAACTTTGCATCAAGTAGACACTTAGACTTGTATAAAATTGAACATATAAACACATGTGTCTTACATGATAATCCAAAATTGATCATGACGGAAGTCACCTACTCCCTCCATCCTATATTAGTTGATCACTTTTTGTTTTGCACGGTGCTTAAAAAAATCATAAATAAGAAGATAATTTACTAATCCACCCCTAAAAAACCTTTTTGAAATTTTACAAACAAATATAAATACTTTAAAAAATAATTAACTACAAGGTTAATATAGGAAAAAAATTAATTAAGGCTTTCTTGATTTAGTAAAGTGAATAACTAATATGAGACAACTATTTTTAATATAAGGGAAAAAGGACAAATGCCTCCGAACTATCGTAAATAGTATACAAATGTCATCCGTCATATGTTTGGGACATTGGTGCTCCTGCCGTCACTCTAACAGAAGACTAAATAGGGACACGTGACACAATTTTATACGTCGATCCGATATTTAATAAATATCGGGTCGATGGATAAGATTATGACACGTGTATGTCAGTTAATATAAATGATATATATGCTCTAGTTTTTGGACGACAAAGGCATCAATGTCCCAAAAGTATGACGGAGGGTATCTACATATCATTTATGATAGTTCAGAGATATGTTTGTCCTTTTTCCCTTAATATAATGATTAACTAATACGGAAATACCGGACAAAATTTTCTCGGACACGTGTACAGATTCTTTCTTTGTAATTTTGTCTTCTTCCTAAAAGACAAATGTTTGTATTTCTGTGCACTTTTCACTTCAATTTGGAGACACTCTACCTTTCTTTCTTTCTTCATCTTCTAAGTTTAACTTCCAGAGAGCGTTAATGGCTATTCCACTTATCACCATTTTCTTCATTTCTCAATAATCCCACTTTTAAGTTCTTTACCAATTACTATTAACACAAATATTCAAGAAAAATCTCAACTTTTTTGTTGAATACTTGTAAAGCAGAAATGGATTTTGTGTACAAGAACCCATCAGCTCTTATTGAGGAAAGAGTAAAAGATTTGTTATCTCGGATGACACTTGAAGAAAAAATAGGCCAAATGACTCAGATCGAACGCAGTGTTGCTACCCCCTCTGTCATTACTGACCTTTCTATAGGTATGCCTTTTTTTCCCTCTTTGCCCTAAAAAATAAAAATAGAATGGCACTGATGGATTTTGAGGTGGAGTCGGGATTTGAAGCTTATGAGTTCGGGAAATTTAGTTCATTTAAGTTTATGAGTTGTAGGTTAGTGGGTAGTTGAGAAGTGCCTTGCTTTTGAGGGTTTAGGTTTGTTGGTGTCTGTCGTGGTACTAGCCGTATAAGTAGTTCTAGTTTTTGATATCTATCATCATCATTTGTTTATTGTGTTTGTGCTACTGCACTATTTTGCTCTTATATTAGTATTGGTAAAGCATGCTTACAATCTACTCTCCCTAGACCCATATGAGTGGGATTTCACTGGGTATGTTGTTGTTGTTAAGGTATTGAGTTCTAAATTAGTCATTTATACATATACAATAGGCAAAAACGAAATTTGGATAAAAGCTATTGAGTTTGGCCTGAAGTGCTAAGTCCACTCCAGTTAAGGTGATAAATTAAATGAGTTGTTGGTGTAGATATAAGTGTGATATTTTGAGCCCTTTATTTAGTATTGAATGAAATCAACCTGGATAGAGAAGAATCGAGAGAAATAATGGGTTTAAGTTATATACACTGCTGAGGTAAAGGATTTTTACACAATCAGTGTAATTTAACCTGTTACATTGGGTTGCTTACCATTTGTCATAGGTTACCGATGAATGATTATTAAGTAGAGTTACATGCAATGACCTGATTGTGGAAATTTCTTTTTACATGCCTGTGTGTAGAATGAGTCCTCATAAATTGATTCATTTAGGCGTTACTAACTGTCTTATAAGCATTTATCTCTGTTTGCAAACTGTTTGGAAGGCTTTATTTAAGCGTTTATCGGAAACAACCTCTCTATCTCTATGAGGTAGGATAAGGTCTGAGCACACTCTACCCTCCCAGATCCCACTTGGTGGGATTACATTTGGTATGTTGTTGTTGTAACTGCCTTATAAAAACTAAGGTGGTTCTAACTAGTTGGGTAAGTGTGAGATTTAGTTAACCCCCCTTATTTAGCATTGGAATGAAATGGATTTGAATAGAGTGGACGAGTATATAGGATTCATTTAGGTGATCCTAATTAGTTGGGTTAAGCTAGTTATCCATGTAGAGGGACAAGTGTGAGATTCAGAGAATCTTTTATTTTGAATTGAAATGAAATGAACTGAATAAAGTGGAATGCATATAAATGACTCTTTTAGGTGATACTAACTGGTTGTTATTAAACTAGCTATGTATTTAGGATAAGATTGGGACTTTGAGAACACTTATAAAACAAATTGGACCTAAATGGAGAGGAACAGGTATAGAGGATTCTATTCCTGGGCCTAAGATGTTCTGGAATTGTGACAAATTGCTTGGCAGAAATTTATTTGAACCTTTTTCGTGGTGCAGGGAGTATACTCAGTGTTGGAGGCAGTGCACCATTTGAGGATGCCCCATCAGAAGCTTGGGCAGATATGGTTGACGGATTTCAAAAGGCTGCGCTGGAATCACGGCTTGGGATTCCGCTTCTTTATGGAGTTGACGCTATTCATGGCAATAACAATGTTTATGGTGCTACCATTTTTCCACAAAATGTGGGCCTTGGAGCCACCAGGTTGAATTAATGTCAAGCTTTGATCTTTATTATCAATTTCTTATTGATAACTGGCATTTAAGATCAAGACCTAAATTAGATAAATGTCGAGCAGAGATGCAGATTTGGTTCAGAAAATTGGGATTGTGACTGCTCTTGAAGTCAGGGCTTGTGGCATTAACTATACTTTTGCTCCCTGTGTTGCTGTAAGTTGAATGTGTTACTTGTCCCTTCATTGTCTTTGTTTTAGGTCGATTTCATGGATGAATGAAGTAAAGGAAACATGAGACATTGGACATATATACCTAGAGCAAGATGGAAAAAGGATACTCCTAAGTATCACATCAAAGTTTATAATTTGAATCATTTGAATTTTTAATTAGTCCTTCCGTTACAAATTGTTTGTCCGGTTTTGACTTGGAATTGAATTTAAGAAAGTTGAGAAGACTTTTGAATCTTGTGGTTTTAAGCTAAAGATATGTAGAATGTACCAAAATGCCCTTTTTAATCTTGTGGTCTTAAACATGCCATGCGGAAAGTGAAAATTAAAGAGTTGCAAAAAAGAAAAGACACATTCTTTTTTAAACGGACTAAAAAGAAAAGTAGGACAAACAAATTGAAACAGAGGGGGTAGTATGTTGCTGACTGAGACAAGAAAAAGATTATTTTTCATTTTTCTTTTTGGGAATTCTTGGTTAAGATTGTTATGTTCCCAGTCCCTCGTAACTGCTATCTCTCTAGTAGTAGTACGTGTTTTTTTTTTTCTTTTTTTTGTTTGAGAAGGTAAGCAGCTTGTATATTGATAAAGAGAAACTACGTAGTACCAAGCTGGCGCTAAGAAATATCTCTCTAATTATCTCTTTGTAACTCTATTGTCTTGAGGCATGGGGACTTCTTCATTTAAATAATGTGAAACAGGTATGTAGAGATCCCAGGTGGGGAAGATGCTATGAGAGTTATGGTGAAGACACCGAACTTATTAAGAAGATGACCTCAATTGTCACAGGCTTGCAAGGGAAACCACCTCCTGGATACCCCCAAAACTATCCTTTTCTATCTGGAAGGTAGTAGAAGTTGCCATAATACAAATTCCAAAATTCTGTATGCTTCTCTGAATATGAAATGTATTTCTCTTGTATTTTACAATCTACACTCTTAAGTCTTATGTGCATTCAAATGCTATTCCACATATTGCAATTTTCAGCAGAAAAGAAAAATCATTAGGGATGGAAAAGTAGAAGCATAGCTAGAGTTGAAAATAAAAAAAATCAATGTTGAAAAGCGTGTCTTATCTATTACTACCTTTTTGTTGATCATTCATCAGATATTTCTATAGCTTTCTACTTTTGTATTATTTGTTCTCCTAATGGCAAGGATCTCTTTGGACTGATTGATGAATTTTACTCCAGAGACAAGGTTGTTGCATGTGCAAAGCACTTTGTTGGAGATGGGGGTACTGACCGAGGTATAAATGAGGGAAATACCATATCATCATATGATGATCTAGAGAGAATACATATTGCCCCTTATATTGACTGTATTTCTCAGGGAGTTTGCACAGTAATGGCATCCTATTCTAAATGGAATGGAAGCCACCTGCATTCTAGCCACTTTCTTCTTACTGAAGTTTTGAAAGGGAAGCTCGGATTTAAGGTAAGGGTTGACTGTTCTCTTAATGCTCTATGGTTCATTTGGAGTCCAAATTTTGGACCATTAGTTCAAAATAAAAATCCTCTAGATTGTCAGATGCTTTTCTCATTTCCTACCATGCTTAGTCGGGGAAGTGATTGAACATATTGCGGTTCCAAAAAGCTGAGTTTCAGGCCCATTTTTACTCGGTATTGTTCTTTAAAAACAATGTAGAAAACTAATCAAATTTTGATTTGAAGCCTAAACATGTTTTGGACTTCGTATTCAGCAAAAACAAAAGATTCTCTTAGCAAAGAGCTGGAAAAGTTCATGTGGCTTGGAGTTGGTTCTACTAAGTTAAAACTTCACCAAGCCGAAAGTGTAAAAACTTGTTTCAATGTTTTTGCTTCAACTTATGAAGGAGTAGGTAAGGGGATGAGAGTGATAAGTACTCCTTCATCGTTAACCAAGAGGTCTCGGGTTCGAGTCCCCTTGGGTACGGAGTATCCTTTGTTAGGGAGCGCTGTACCCCAATGTGGGACTTCCTGGCACGAATCCGGATTTAGTCGGGCTCCAATGTGGGTACCGGACACTGGGTGGGAAACCAAAAAAAGAAAAGAAAGGGTAAAGTAAGGGGATGAGAGAAACGATGTCTCTCTTTAATTTGAATCTGGTTGCATGGAATTTGGTTATTGGTTATTTATATTTTTCCTCAATTTGAATGAAATGCTATGCACTAATGTTCTATTTGTTTGTCAAGTTGTTAGAATATGATTGGCTTAAAGATCACATACACTGCAAGAATCTGAATGCTAACTCTTGTAGGGCTTTGTTATTTCTGATTCCGAAGGACTTGACCGATTTTTCCATCCTCATGGATCTAACTATGACCAAAGTATTTTGGCAGCAATCAATGCAGGGATTGACATGGTACATAAAACCATGTTTTAAGAGTTATTTTGTCTTTGAATGAGTTATTTCTGTTCTTACTGTCTGTTAAATTTTTTGCAGGTGATGGTTCCTTTTCGGTATCAATTATTTCTCGATCATTTGAAATATCTTGTGGAATCTGGGGAGATTCCATTGACCAGAATTGATGATGCTGTTGAAAGGATCCTGAGAGTTAAGTTTGTTTCCGGAGCTTTTGAGAACCCTTTGAGTGATAGGTCATTGTTGGATACTGTTGGTTGTGATGTAAGTCCATCTTGTCCTTTATTTTGATAGATAGTGTCAAAATTTTTGTCTTGGATTTTGGCATTATATAAGACCTTCAAAAGTTTTATTTGTTTGACCTACTACTATTCTGCTTTTTATCTTGACATCAAAGTGAACATCTTCTTTGCATCTATGTTGCACGGACTTTTCAAAATGATTGCCGCACCCCTGTTGACGTGACATTGGTGTGGGTTTGGGATCCACACGGGATTTGGCCAACTCATCTTGGATGCCTTGACTACATCTATGACCGAGAAGGATAGATGGATTGGCTATTTCATGAGATCTCTTATGTGTTAGCCCATATGTTTGGGCTTTTGTTATTGGGCCTATTTTCTAGGTTAGCTTTAGTTAATGGCTGCTTATATAGCCTTCCTATTCTTTTTGTATTTATTATTCTAATATATTGTAATGCAACTCTTCTTTCTTGTTCTTCAATTAAAGTAGTTCTGTTAACATGGTATCAAGAGCAAAATCGATCCATGCTCCTTGATTGGTGGTGCTGCTGCTGTTTGTTTAGATCGGTTCGACCTAAGGTAGTTTGATTTTTGTTTTGGAATTGTTTGTGTCTTGTTGTGTTTACTTCTCTTTTTGACAATATGACTGGAAAAGATGATTCTCTTCAGTCTATTAATGCTCAATTAGATGGTAAAAATTATGCATATTGGAGTTATGTCATGAAGAATTTTCTTCGTGGGAAGAATATGTGGGGTTATGTCACTGGGGTTAAAGTCAAACCTAAAGATGATAAGGCTGCGGATTTTGCATTGTTGGTAGACTTATGGGAAACTGCTAACTCCAAGGTTTTCACGTGGATCAACAACTCTGTAACTCAGTCAATTGGTATGCAATTGGCTAAGTATGACACATCAAAGGAAGTTTGGGATCACTTGGAGAGACTGTATACTCAATCTAATTTTGCTAAGCAGTACCAGTTGGAGTATGATATTCGTGCTCTTCAACAGAATGCTATGAGCATTCAAGATTTCTATGCTGCAATGTCAGATTTGTGGGATCAATTGGCTCTTACTGAATCTGCAGAGTTAAAGGTTTTTGAGCCATACATTGCTAGGAGGGAAGAACAACATTTGGTTCAATTTTTTATGGCATTACGTTCTGATTTTGAAGGACTGCATGGAACAATCCTTCATCGATCTCCTCTCCCCACAGCTGATTCCGTTGTTCATGAACTGATTGCAGAAGAGACCCGTATCAAGTCTCAAGTAGATAAAGGGTCTAAAGCAACTAATACTCCTGCTGTGTTTGCTGTTTCAACTGATCAGTCTAGACCACCATGTTCTTGACAATTTCCTAAAGTTGCATTTGATAAGCGTGCATTCTACAAATAGAAAAATCATTGGAAGGCTCAGTGTCTATTGTTACTTAACAAGGCAAAACAACCTTAATCTGGACAGCAACAGAAGTATGGGCAGCAGAAGTCTGGGTCACGCTCCTTTGATGCTTGTCCTCCACAGTTCATTGCTGCTGCTGCTGCAGCACCATTTATAGATATTGAGTCTGTTAGCACTATGCCACCTTCTACGTTGGATCCCCAAGTTTTCGAACAGTTCAGACAGTTTATGGCTTCTAATCCTACTGCCATGTCAGCATCTATGTCTCATTCAGGTCCAACTTCTTCTAGTCCCTCAGGTATTCCGTCCTTCCTGTGGATTTTGGATTCTGGTGCGTCTCATCATATGTCACCTTATTTGTCATCGTTTGGTTCTTTGCCCCCTATTTCACATATCTCTGTTATGTTCGCTAGTGCTGCACCTATGACAGTCAAGGGTGTTGGTTCTGTTACTACTCCTAACATTGTTCTCTCTGATGTTTATTACATTCCCAAACTTGTTTTGAATCTTGCTTCGGTCAGTCAATTGTGTAAAATTGGTAATTGGGTGTTCTTTTCTGATTCTGTTTGTGTTGTACAGGACCAACACACTTAGAAGGTGATTGAGATTGGTTGTAGGTTGGGGAAACTCTATGTCTTGGAGATTCTCAAAGTGTCTTCTATTGTTGTTGCTGCCTCTAGCATTGATTTGTCATCTTTTCGTTTGAGTCCCTTGTCTTCTCAGTTTTATCTTTGGCATTTCCGTTTGGGACATGTGTCAGTGTCACGTTTACGTTTCTCAGCCTCCACCAAACTACCAGATTTCGCTTACTCTACATACTCAGCCTCATTTGCTTCCTTTATTGCAAACATACATCATTTGTCTGAACCTGAGTCGTATCGAGAGGTTGTGACTGATCCTCTTTGGCAGAATGCTATGGCTGAGGAACTCACTGCTCTTTATCAGACACATACATGGGATTTGGTTACCCTCCCACCTGGTAAACATACGATTGGTTGTCGATGGGTGTATAAGATAAAAACAAAGTCTGATGAGTCTGTTGAGCGATACAAGGCCAAACTGGTGGCAAAAGGGTACTCACAAAAATATGGTATGGACTATGAGGAGACTTTTGCCCCGGTGGCAAAGATGACGACTGTTCGCACTATAATTGTTGTTGCATCCGTTCGACAGTGGAAGATATTTCAAATGGACGTCAAGAATGCATTTCTGAATGGTGATCTCCATGAGGAAGTTTATATGACTCCTCCCCCAGGTATTGATCACCAGCCGGGTGAAGTTTGTCGGTTTCGAAAAGCTTTATATGGTCTTAAGCAAGCTCCTTGTGCTTGGTTTGAGAAATTCTCCACTGTGATTACTTCTCTTGGATTTGCCCCAAGTAATCATGATTCGGCGTTGTTTGTTAGATGTATGAGTGCAGGCAAAATTCTTTTGTCCTTATATGTAGATGATTTGGTTATTACTGGTGATGATTATGGTGGTATTGAGTCATTGAAGCGTGATTTGACTCATCGGTTTGCCATGAAGGACTTGGGCTTGCTACGTTATTTTTGGGCGTTGATGTGGCTCAGTCTAAGAAATGGTATCTTCTTTCTTAGACTAAATATATATCTGACTTGTTTAAACGGGCACGCCTTTCTGACAACAGGACTGTAGATACTCCCCTTGAAACCAATGCACGGTACTCTCCTAGTGATGGTGTTCCGTTATCCGATTCGAGTCTTTATCGGACAGTTGTAATTAGTTTGGTTTATCTTACTGTTACTCGCCCGGATATAGCTTATGCAGTTCATGTTGTTAGCTTGATTTGTTATTGCTCTACTTACATTCACTGGGAGTCAGCCCGTGATTCGAGATATCTTCGTGGCACTCAGTTTCAGAATCTCTTGTTTCCCTCGACGTCATCTCTCGAGTTGCGAGCCTATAGTGATGCTGATTGGGATGGCGATCGCAATGATCGTAAATCCACCACTGGTTTTTGTGTGTTTCTTGGAGACTCTTTAATCTCATGGAAGAGCAAGAAATAGGATGTTGTCTCTAGATCTTCCACAGAGGCTGAGTATCGTGCTATGGCTGTGACTACATGTGAGATTGTTTGGTTACGTTGGCTTCTTGCAGATATGGGGGTTCACATTTCTCTGCCTACTCCCCTGCATTGTGATAACAAAAGTGCGATACAAATTGCAAAGAATTCTGTTTTTCATGAAAGGACGAAGCACATTGAGATTGATTGTCACTTCACCCGTCATCATTTACAACTCGGGACCATATCGTTTCCTTTTGTTCCGTCGTCCTTGCAGATTGCTGATCTTTTTATGAAGGCTCAGTCGGCGTCTCGGTTTCGTTTTTTGTGTGACAAACTCTCAATGCTTATTGCTGTTGCATTGTGAGTTTGAGGGGGGATGTTAGCCCATATGTTTGGGCTTTTGTTATTGGGCCTATTTTCTAGGTTAGCTTTAGTTAATGGCTGCTTATATAGCCTTCCTATTCTTTTTGTATTTATTATTCTAATATATTGTAATGCAACTCTTGCCTCTTGTTTTTCAATTAAAGTAGTTCTGTTAACATTATGAATAAAACATTAAGTGTTTATAAAGAATTAAATTTTATTAGCTTTAATTCAATATCTTTAATTAATCGAAATATATACTTGATATAGTGTAAAAATATACATTTATTGGCCATATCCCATTTCCCGTATCCGCTCTCGGATTCATACCCCAAAATCCTAAAAGTTCTATGACGAAGAGTCCGACCTCTAGATGCACACCCGTACTGGGTACCCACACCCAAGTCTGAGCAACATAGCTTTGCATTGCCCTTACAAAAATTAAATTATGTGAGCTGGCAAACTGTTTTGCCTGTTTTTACAACGTATATACTGCTTTTTCTGTTTGTATGGTAAAATTATACATTTTAAAGAATGTCGAAGAGAGAACGTTTCATAGCAGTGTTAACCATTCTGATAATTGTTTCAGCAACATCGTGAATTAGCACGCGAAGCAGTTCGCAAATCACTGGTTCTTCTAAAGAATGGGAAGGATGTAACAAAACCATTTCTTCCGCTAGATAGGAAGGCAAAGAGAATTCTTGTAGCAGGAAAACATGCTGATGACCTTGGATTTCAATGCGGAGGGTGGACTAAAACATGGGAAGGAATGGGCGGAAGAATCACAATTGGTAAGTAATGCTTCCTCTGCTCTAGTTTATATGACACTCTTTCATATTTACTACATTAAAAAAACAATGCCACCTTTCTAAATTGTGAAAACTCTTCAACTTTTAAGTTCCCCATTTTACGCTTAGTGACATACTCCTATAGATATAAAAATATTTGACATGTTTTAGTTCACGAGTTTTATGGGTACTTTTGGTATGCGTAGAAAGTCTTTTGTTTTTCTTAAACTTTGTGCCCAGCCAAGCACCACCATATTAAATGAAACGGAGAGAGTAATGGAAAGATGGCATCAGTCACTTACTTCCTGGGATATTTGGTAGACTTTCATACAACCCGAGCATTCTAGTTTAGAGTAGCATCTTTCTTTTCTTCTTTCTTACATGGTTTCAAAATTTACCACAAGTTAAGGTTGGGAACAACATCTCAAGAGTTTCGCTTCCATTTCTTGTGGGTGATTTGTAAAACCCAGTATGTTTGATTGTTTTCTCGCAAGAAATCTCAAGCTATAATGTCATAAAATGCCTGATATCGCTAGCTGATAGCATAATTTTGTATGACATATAGATATATGTAAGCTAGTGAGTACTCTTGTTAGCCTTGCGCAAAGATCTTGATGTACTAGGAACCTCAATAGACCCAATGTAGTCCGGTCCTTCTGCGGACCATGCTCAAAAGTCAAAACAGAAGCTTAGTGCACTTGGCTGCCCTTAGGAACCTCAATAAAGACGAGGATTGGGATTAAATGTGCGTTGGGTCCTTTTGATAATGAGCTCAGTTTTCTCAACAAGCCGATGATAATATAATGCATGCATGTCTTACTGAAATCCTCCAGTAAGATAATTTAGAAGGTTTAGCCCATCTCTGAACTATAGTTTACCACTATTAATCATGGATCATTTACTACTTAAAACGATAATTTGTTGTAGGTACAACTATTCTGGAAGCTATTAAAGATGCTGTTGGAGGGGAAACAGAAGTGGTATATGAGGAAAATCCGTCATCAGACACCTTTGCGAGTCAAGACTTCTCTTATTCCATTGTAGTTGTTGGTGAACCTCCCTATTGCGAAAGCGGTGGAGACAGGCAAGACCTCAGAATTCCTCTTGGCGGAGAAGAACTAATAAGCTTGGTTGCAGACAGAGTTCCAACATTGGTGATATTGATCTCCGGAAGGCCTTTATATATAGAGCCTTCGATTCTGGAGAAAATGGACGCCTTCGTTGCTGCTTGGTTACCGGGCACTGAGGGAACTGGTATCACTGATGTCATTTTCGGAGATTTTGAATTCCATGGGAGGCTCCCTATGACATGGTTTAGAAGTGTAGATCAATTACCCCTGCATCAAGAACAGAACTCCTATGAACCTCTCTTTCCATTCGGCTACGGCTTAACTAGTAAAAACAAGGTGCTCTAGACGAGATGTGTCGAAGAGAAGTTTAGTGAAATAGACATGTCTATAAAGATGCGGACTATCAGAAAGACTCTATGAAGCTTCACTGTTCCCGGGGATTGGCTTTATGCAACCTCTTGTGTACTTGTACCATTTGGTCTCTGGCATATGATGTTACATTAAGTCCAAATAATTATTATGTACTATTATTATCATATGTTAACCTAATTATGCCATTCAAGGAAAAGGTGTCTTTTAACAAAAATGATAATGGGAACTTAACACAAACTGGTAGAATTAACTAAGAATTAACAAAAATGAATATGGGAACTTAACACAATCGATATGATGTATCTTCCAATAAAATTTGTTTGATCGTAATCAATTTCACAAAGCATTATTAATCACAATACCACAAAAAGAAGAAAAAAAAAATAAATCAAATCATACATCTATTAGAGAAGTTGAACAAGGAAAAAGGTGTAATAGTTTCATTTAATAACAATATAAAATACACAACTTATTTTACAATATTCTCTAAAATTTCTAACCATTTGAGAAAATTACAAAAATTTATTCCCTCCTATTCTCGGAAAAATCACACTACGCGATATATCGGTCAGATACATCACGTGATGTATCGGGATGTTTGGCGATGTATTCGAAACCGGAACGCGATGTATCGAAACGTTTTGGGATGTATCCGGATTCCACCAAATTTAAGAAATTTTTGTAATTTGGAAAAGAATAGGAATAAGATTAATTAACTCTTAACACTATGAAATTTGTGTAAATTCCCAAAAAATATTTAGTTTTGCTTTGGGCTCCATATATTATGGACCGATACATGGCATTAAACATGTATAATGACAAAATTAAAAGATATATTTATAAAGTAGATTATAATACATATTTTTATGTATTGAATAATTTTAAAAAATACATATATATAATGTCGAGTTAATTTAATTAATTTTATCATATCAATTCAATTATGGTTGCGTTCTCTCAATACCAAATCACTAGTTAGACTTTTTTTTTTTTTTTGATTTGTTTGGTGCGTTATTAAATTAAAATTAAGAATTAAAGTTAGGCAAAACAATTCTTTGTAAACTAAACCATAAACTCTTCTTTATTTGAATAAAATATATATATATATAGTATGTAGACTACCAAAAAGTAGTGATGAGAATATAAAACTTGAACTTAGTAGAACCAAAACATTCTAGTAAATAACTAGTAATTAATGAATAAATAAACAACGCTATAGCATTCTTTCAGGAACTCCAGATTTCTTCAATTTATCTTCGAGTTGATCCTCTTTGTCTTTCAATTTCCAAAGATCAGTTGTGGCCTCAAATCTTTCTTTTCTGGTATCAGTTCCACTTTCTTGTTGGGTTTTAATGTTATTTGTTTGATTGTTTATATCTTCTCTTGTATCTACCAATTTCTCCCAGTTCTTCTCAATTGTTTTGCCTTTTGAAGTAGACATTCTTGCTTTTGGATTTATCAAACTAGCTCGAACAATTCTGAATATAAAAATAACAAAGTTGTGAAAAAACAAATCAAAACGTTGTATATAGTAAAAGTAGTGTCTTCTTTACTATGTTAAAAGAAAAACATGTAAAATTGATTTAGTAGCCATGAACTTACATTGATAATGAAGTTTGACTCAAGTTTATTACATGTATAATAACACTTCATATTGTTTATATAGATACTAATAACATAATATTTTCTCTCTATTTTACTCGTGCAAATTAATAATGTAAATATTACTAAAAATTACCATATTTTGAGGGAAAAATACCAAATAAAATAAAATTAAAAAAACCTACGAAAAAATGAGAGAATTAACTTCAATAATAGAGTGGACAAAGAAAAGGAAAAATTTTCGTAAAAAACATTGAAATAAGTTTGAGACTAAGCAAAAAAAGGTGCCATATTAGTTATTACTACTATTTTCTTATTTCATGGCAATTTTTCCTTTTAATTTTCTTCCAATTAAATTTTCCTAAATTACATTTCCTAGCCAGCTGCTTTTGAATTGTACGTATATATTTTCCAAGTCTATATTATGGTAATTTTCATTTTAAAGAATATTTTTAATTATTGATGCAATTAAAACAGAAGGAAAAAAAAAAGGAAAAAATTGAAATAGTGACATCTATATAAACAATAGAGAATATGCAACAAAGTAATTAAGTGTCATCTTCCACAAAGTTAATTAACGTAAGTACTTTGTGTTATTTGTTTTTCTTAAGAACATATTAATATATATTGTTGATCTTCTTTGTTCTTTATCTAATTAATTTCTTGTTACGTTATATAAAGAAGTTTTTATAGTATATACATGGACAAAATAAATATATTTTGGCTTAGTTGTGTAGTATAGAAATTGTTAAAGTATTTTGGTTTAGATTTTAATTGATTTATTTAATTATGTTAATATTGCAGTATTGGTTGCAGTTTGACATATATATCAAAAACAAGAATGTCTTCATCAAGAAACAATAACGAGAAGTTAAAGTTGAAGGATAAGTTGGATGAGGTAAGAGAACAGATACAAGAACGAACAAACTACATTAAGCAACTTGACCAGGTACAAGAAAATCATGGATATGATTCGAGGAGAGATAGATTTGATGCCTCAAACCAAATTAATGGATTGAAGGATAAAGAGACCAAACTCGAAGACAAATCGATAACAAAGGGTTTTAGTTACTACAATTTTTTAGACCCGAAGTAATAGATGTAGGGATTTAGGACCTCAAATTTCATATTCTAGTCACTAGCTAGTTGTTTTTTTTTTTTCCCTTTCTAGATATTAAAATAAAATAAAGGCAGATGTTCTTTATTATAATTTTGGTGATCTCATTGATTAAGAATATAATAATATGCAAATTATTTAGACAAATGTTTCAAGGAGTAGCATTTATTTTTTGTCAAAGCCTATCGCATGTATGCAATCGTGTAGCAGTTATATTTTTTTCTTTTTCGAAACATAAAATCATTCATTGCGATAGGTTGAAAATAGTCTGACCTCTATACATGAAACATAGTTATATAAACATAGTTATACAGGAAAAATCACTAATATTTTAGTAAACAAAGATTACTAAAATTGTAATTATAAAGGTGCAATGAATTTACCAATCAGAAATAATAAGTAAGAATCTATTAATAACAGGAAAATAAGTAATTAATGAGCCTAAGTTTTGCCGTGGTTGGTTGGCCGGCTGGCAGTTTCAGGATGACAATGGTGCGGGGCGGAGGTTGGGCAGGGTGGGTTTAAGGTTGTGCGGGGTGGGTGGGTAGAAATTAGTTTTTTTATAAATTAATGTGGAGCAGGTTGCGTGTATAGGTGATCTTATGCGGGTTCAAACTTAACATTAACCTTTTACATGTTATAAGATTGATAAAACATTATTTATTAAGATAAATCAATCTCAATGACAAGCAGTTCATTCACACATAATAAGTACATCAATTATAATTCACAAATAAGTCACGCATAAGCATTAAGTCTATCAAGTCAGAATGATCATCACTAGTCGGAACTATTTCCCATCGGCTTTTAACACTCGCCGGTAAAGACCTCAACACAACAACATTCACCGCCAAAGCTCTCAGCATAATATCACTTGCCAGCAAATATCTTGGCATAATAGCACTTTACGGCAAAGACCTCGTCATAATAACACTCACCGGCAAATACCTCGGCATCATAATCATCACGGTGTTCAACGATCAAAGCACACAAACCATATCACACCACATAGAAGAGACAACAATTTGCACAATTCAAGTCTACATTCATGCTTTCAAGCGTTTCATCAATCAGTCAATAAGAGTTACAGTTAGACAATGTATTCACATCATCATGTTCAACACATAGCCTTTTTCATTTCAACCGCTTTTTATTCATTTAGATATAGCAAGTGGACAATTTAAATATATCACTTCATTCTCATTGCTCCCAACATACAATAACCAACAAAGGAAGTATACAAATTCAAACTAGAATGCAAGGTTTAGGAAGCCACTTACCTTAAATCAATCAACAATCACTCCAATAGTAGAGTCTTCCCCTTTCGAACCACTTCCGAAGCCACACATTGTATAGATAATCAAGTATTCAAAATCACCTTCCGGAAACAACAACACCCACAACAATTCCCTTGAAAGGTGGATTAATCAACACAAACCTTGTTCCCCAAAATAAGGTTTAAATCCGGAAAAACAATACTTGTAAACATTACTAAAGGCTATAGGAATTCATTAGGGAAAACCATTTCAAAAATGAGCTTGAAAATCAGTTCATCACTCCTTTTTTTCTTGAAAACTCAAGTTCATGAAGAACTCCCCATTTATCAACCCAAAATCTTGATTTAAACCCATAAATTCAATAATAATGGGTAATCAAAGATTTATAGTTAAGAAATGTTACCCAACAATTTTATCTTGAAAAGGCCAGTTGAAATCGCTTCTATCGAGTTCTCAAAGCTCTAAAAATGAAAATGGAAGAAACCCTAAAATTGGGTTTAAACACTGGAGGGGGTCCTTTGCGAATGCGAACCCCTATTTGTGAACGTGGATTTTTGATGTCTAGACCTCCGCGAAGGTGGCAGATCTCCTGCAAACATGGAGGCCAACACTTTGCCTCCGAGAACATGGAAGGTCTCCCACAAACATGGAGGTCAACATATTGACCTCCCGCGAACGTGGAATTCTCACCCTCTCCTCTTTGCGAACGCGGAGGGTTGCACTCGAACTCAGGAATACCAACCAACTCAAAATCATTGAAAGGACCCTCAGGATTCGTTCAGAACTCCGTAAACACAAATTCTATATGCAAATCAATTATACTCGATGTTCCGAACTCAATAGAACCGTCAAAAAACGAATTCAAGGTCTCCTTGACCCAAGATCCGTGAAAACCAAAAGAAAATAACTCAACACCTAAAAAGGCTAAAACAAACTCGGGACCTTTCAATAATCAACCAAGAGTCACCTATGCCTAAAATCATCTCCAAATTCAACGAAACCTCGAAATTCGAATTCGAGCATCCAAACCCCGAATGTTGACCAAAGTCAATCCAAATGTTTAAAATTCCACAATTTCACAACTTAGGACCACAAATCCTCAAAAATATCCAAAAACTGAAATCGACAACTCTCGCGGATCATATTTCACTTTTCGGTACCGATGGAATCGATAGAGTCTCATTCCGATACTTGAAACTCCAAAGACACCAAAAATCATTTTCTTAACAATTTAGCCTTTCAAACTCAAAACATTCCAAAAAAATCAACTTTTAACTCAAAGTTCAAAACTAACTTCTCAAACTCAATCAATAATGACTCGAGGCTGACATTAGAATGGACAAAACAGTAATTTCAATGGAAAAACCAAAAAATGATCGATTGGTCATTACATTCTCTGTGGTGGCTGATCGTGTCGAGCTTTGGAAATCTTTTCAAAGTGGTGGTGAGATCCTGTTCCCGAATCACCATTAGTTCCATCCTTTAGTTTTAGTCTTTGTTTATTTTTGGAGACTTGTGATCTGTTGTATACTCTAAATTTGTAGATGCTTTTTATACTTATGCTATCAGGTTTTGAGATATTCTTTGTGTTGGAAATCTTATAGAAAATACCTTCTCCACGAACACTTGTACCGAATTCACCAAAGTTTGTACTTCACCAATAACTCTAATAGGAAATTCTCATAGCTTGAGGTGTGTCGAAAGACACTGTTCGTAAGGATATTTCACCCGGTATTGGTGTATCCCTAGGATTCAACAAGCTCTTCTAGTATAAAACTAGGAGCTAGAAACTAACAAAGATTTAAAGAGCAAAACCCAGCACACCAATAGAATATAAGAGGAAAGATTTACTCTCAAAATGTATATTGTTCCTACCACCTTGTGATAGAGGAAGACCACATTTATATGTCAATTCCACAAGGCCTCCAATGGTCAAATGAGTATTTGGCTAATGATTAATGGGAGAATTAATTAGGATAATGAAATGGTATGATATAGTTGGCAATTTGAGAATGGTGACAACTAATTTATTGCAATGAGACCATGTCAAAATCATTGAATGGTAAGATAATTCTCTCAAATACTTATGGTAGAAATATGTTAAATAACATACTCATTAATAAGGAATGAAGGAATAAACATTAGACAATAATATAAACAAGTATAGTAGAATCACTTTTCCAACACTTTGTTGTGCTTTTCTATCGTCTGTGGCCTCACTTCCCTCGGGAGTCTTGTATGTGTGTGTTTCAACTTACACACCATTTTGGGAGTTATTGGGGTGTGTGTCATCATAACCTCGACTTTTGGAGAGTGACATGAGTGGTGCAGGTTAAAAATTTCATGGATTAATAAGTTCAACCTGTTGGGTTATGAAGGTGATTCGGGCGTCATGCGGAAGCTTACAATTTGCAAATCATAAGTTGATAAATCAGATAACAAAAAAAAACTTATACTAAAAATCAAAATATTATTATATCAAAACTAATATAAAGAAAAACATTGAAACTTTCGAGAGAATAAATCTCCCCATAAACAAGACTCTCTAAACGACTACATTGTGGATTCTATTGTTATTGTGTTAGAAGAAACAAACCTATATTTATAGAGTCCTAAAACCTTTTCTTACTAGAAAAGGACCAGCTAATCTAAAACTCCTTTTCCTAAAAGGAAAGAATAAACCAAATATGAAAGATCCTTTCAGGAAAAGTAAAAACATTTATGGTAATGTTTGTCTTTTCTTTAAGGAAAAATAATTCTTAAATTATGGTAAGAAAATCAGGGCAAAACCCTAACAAATCTCCCCTTTTGGCTGAATTTTCTTGACAAAACTTGATCTGTCTTCTTCATATGCTTGATAATCTTGTTCTTCACAAAATCTTCATGCATCACTGCTGCTTACCGTGATTTAAAAATTGATATGGGTTAAGAATTGGAGGCCTGTGTTAAAAGTTGTGAACAGGGTTGAAAGTGGAGCTCATGCGTTAAAAGTAATATGCATGAGTTGAAAGTAGAGCTCATGCGTTAAAAGTAAGATGCATGAGTTAAAAGTGGAGCTCATGCGTTAAAAGTAAAAATACATGAGTTAAAAGTGGAGCCCAAGCATTAAAAGTTTGCTGGGATTGAAAGTTGATTTTGTTTTTAAGGATAGAGCAACAGGATGGTTGAAAATATATTTGAAAATTTCCCCACATGTAGTAACACAAAAATCTTCACTATCATCACGTTGATTGCAAATTGATTTGAAACCATCTTGAGCCTGTCTTCAACCTCGTTGAACCATAGGACCACCGGATCTTTGAACCATGTGCTCTGATACCACTTGTTGGGTTATGAAGGTGATTCGGGCGTCATGCGGAAGCTTACAATTTGCAAATCATAAGTTGATAAATCAGATAACAAAAAAAAACTTATACTAAAAATCAAAATATTATTATATCAAAACTAATATAAAGAAAAACATTGAAACTTTAGAGAGAATAAATCTCCCCATAAACAAGACTCTCTAAACGACTACATTGTGGATTCTATTGTTATTGTGTTAGAAGAAACAAACCTATATTTATAGAGTCCTAAAACCTTTTCTTACTAGAAAAGGACCAGCTAATCTAAAACTCCTTTTCCTAAAAGGAAAGAATAAACCAAATATGAAAGATCCTTTCAGGAAAAGTAAAAACATTTATGGTAATGTTTGTCTTTTCTTTAAGGAAAAATAATTCTTAAATTATGGTAAGAAAATCAGGGCAAAACCCTAACACAACCCGCCCCAATCCACCCCATTGCCATCCCTAATTTCACCCGAAAAAAGTTGAAACTTTTGAATTACAAAGTTGTGGAATTTGAGAGTACAAAATTTGAATAGAATGCTTGTGAATAAATAAAATTCAGATGCCCAAAATCAAAAAGCAATGGCAGAGCTATAACTAATCAAGGGTGGTTAGCTGAACACCCTTCGCCAAAAATTGTACGGTATATATAGGTCAAATTCTAAGTATAAACGATATATATTTAAAGTTGAACACTCTTGACATAAGCTTTTCCTCTGGTGCAATGTTTAAGGATGTTCATTTCAACCTTACAATTCCAGGTTTGAACCTTGTTGACTGCACTACATTTTTTGTTTTATTTAGAGAGCAGTCACAACATTACACTTGTATACACATCATTATTCTTGCATCAAACAAATACATTTATTAATTTTAATTTAGTTGAAATTCTTAAATGTTTCTCAAGTTTCTTAAATCTTATTATTATAATGAAAAATAATATATTTAATTCATATGCTTTATATAGATAGCAATACCTTAGTTTTTCTTTAATTTTTTTCTCCCTAATTTACTCATGCAAATTAATATAAATGTTACTAAAAATAAAAATTACCATATTTTGTGATAAAAATGTCAAATAAAAGAGAACAACCTTATAAAACACCGAAAAAATTACCTTCAATAAAAGAATGCACAAAATATTCTTTTAAAATTATTGAAATATGTTTGAGACGAGGGAGATAAATGCCATATTACTACTATTTTCTTATTTGAAGGCAATTTTTCATTTTAATTTTCTTCTAATTAAATTTTCTTAAATTATATTTCCTAGCATGCTGCTTTTGAATTGTACGTATATATTTTTCTAGTCTATAATATGGTAATTTTCATTTTAAAGAATATTTTTAATTATTGATGTAATTAAAAGTTTAAAACCGAAGGGAAAAAAAAGGAAAAAATTGAATGAGCGAGACAGCTATATAAACAATAGAGAATATGCAGCAAAGTAATTAAGTGTCATCTTCCACAAAGTTAATTAACGTAAGTACTTTGTGTTATTTGTTTTTCTTAAGAACATATTAATAATGTTGATCTTCTTTGTACTTTATCTAATTAATTTCTTGTTACGTTATATAAAGAAGTTTTTATAGTATATACATGGACAAAATCAATATATTTTGGCTTAGTTCTGTAGTATAGAAATTGTTAAAGTATTTTGGTTTAGAATTTAATTGATTTATTTAATTATGTTAATATTGCAGTATTGGTTGCAGTTTGACATA
Source organism: Solanum pinnatisectum (assembly GCA_035578085.1). Lineage (NCBI taxonomy): Eukaryota > Viridiplantae > Streptophyta > Magnoliopsida > Solanales > Solanaceae > Solanum > Solanum pinnatisectum. The sequence continues at coordinate 2,915,607 of CM069081.1, forward strand.
TATATCAAAAGCAAGAATGTCTTCATCAAGAAACAATAACGAGAAGTTGAAGTTGAAGGATAAGTTGGATGAGGTTAGAGAACAGATACAAGAACGAACAAACTACATTAAGCAACTTGACCAGGTACAAGAAAACCATGGATATGATTCGAGGAGAGATAGATTTGATGCCTCAAACCAAATCAATGGATTGAAGGATAAAGAGGCCAAACTCGAAGACAAATCGATAAAAAAGGGTTTTAGTTACTACAACTTTTTAGACCCGAAGTAATAGATGTTGGGATTTAGGACCTCAAATTTCATATTCTAGTCACTAGCTAGTTGTTGTTTTTTCCTTTCTAGATATTAAAATAAAGGCAGATGTTCTTTATTATAATTTTGGAGATCTCATTGATTTAGAATATAATAATATGCAAATTATTTAGACTTATATTCCAATATAAGTCTAAATAACCGAAATTCGGCTTTCATTTTATTTTTGTGGAAGTCTATCGCATGAATGCAATCGTAGCAGTTATTTTTTTTCATCATTCATTGCGATTGGTTGAAAATAGTCTTACCTTTATACCTGAAACATAGTTATATATGAAAAATCACTAATATTTTAGTAAATAAAGATTACTAAAATTGTAATTATAAAGGTGCAATGAATTTATCAATCAGAAATGATGTGCAAAGAATCTATTAACAACAGGAAAATAAGTAATTAATGAGCGGGGGTGGGGGGTTGAAATTAGTTTTTTTATAAATTAATGTGGGGCGGATTGCGGGTATATGTGATTTTATGTTGTTCAAACTTAATTTTAACTTTTTACATGTTATAAGAGTAATAGAGCATTATTTATATTAAGATAAATCAATCTCAATGACAAGTAGTTCATTCACACATAATAAGTACATTAATTACAATTCACAAGTAAGTCACGCATAAGCATCAAGTGTATCAAGTCACAATGATCATCACTAATCGGAACCATTTTTCATCAGCTTTTAACACTCGTCGGTAAATACCTCAACACAACAACATTCGCCGCCAAAGCCCTCGACATAATATCACTTGCCGGCAAAGATCTCGGCATAATAGCACTTGCCTGAAAAGACCTCCGCATAATAACACTCACCGGCAAATACCTCGGAATAATAACACTCACCGGTAAAGACCTTGTCATAATAGCACTTGCCGGCAAAGACCTCGGCATCATAATCATCACATGTATCATCACGGTGTTCAACGATCAAAGCACACAAACAATATCACACCGCATAGAAGAGACAACAATTTGCACAATTCAAAGTCTACATTCATGCTTTCAAGCATTTCATCAATCAATCAATAAGAGTTACATTAAAACAATATATTCACATCATCATGTTCAACACATAGCCTTTTTCATTTCAATCGCTTTTTATTCATTTAGATATAGCAAGTTGACAATTTAAATATTTCACTTCATTCCCATTGCTCCCAACACACAATAATCAACAAAGGAAGTATACAAATTCAAATTAGAATGCAAGGTTTAAGAAGCCACTTACCTTAAATCAATCAACAATCACTCCAATAGTCGAGTATTCCCCTTTTGAACCACTTCCGAAGCCACACATTGTATAGATAAGAAAGTATTCACAATCACCTTCCGGAAACAACAACACCCAAAACAATTTCCTTGAAATGTGGGTTAATCAACACAAATCCAGTTTCGAAAATAAGGTTTGAATCCCGAAAAACAATGTTTGAAAACATTACTAAAGGCTATAGGAACTCATTAGGGAAAATCATTTCGAAAATGAGCTTGAAAATCAGTTCATAACTCCTTTTTTTCTTTAAAACTCAAGTTCATGAAGAACTCCCCATTTATCAACCCAAAATCTTGATTTAAACTCATAAATTTAGTAATAATGGGTAATCGAAGATTTAGAGTTAAGAAATGTCACCCAACAATTTATCTTGAAAAACCCAGTTGAAATCGCTTCTATCGAGTTCTCAAAGCTCTAAAAAGTCAAATGGAGAAGAAACCCCAAAGTTGAATTTAAACACTGTCAATGGGTCCTCCGAGAATGCGAACCCATGTTTGTGAACATGGATTTTTTATGTCTGGACCTCCACGAACATGGCAAGTCTCCTGCAAACATGGAAGTCAAAACTTTGCCTCCGCAAACTCGGAAGGTCTCCCGCAAACATGGAGATCAACATATTTGCCTCCCGAGAACGTGGGGTTCTCACCCCCTCCTCTCTGCAAACATGGAGGGTTGCACTCGAACACAGGAATACCAACCAACTCCAAATCATCTAAAGGACCATTAGGATTCGTTCAGAACTCCGTAAACACAAATTCCATATACAAATCAATTATACTCGACGTTCCGGACTCAATAGAACCGTCAAAATACGAATTTGAGGTCTCCTTTACCCAACATCCGTGAAAACCAAAAGAAAATAACTCAACACCTAAAAAGGCTAAAACAAACTCGGGATCTCTCAAAAATCAACCAAGACTCACCTAGGCCTAAAATCATCTCCAAATTCAACGAAACTCTCGAAATTCCAATTCGAGCATCCAAACCCAGAATGTTGACCAAAGTCAACCCAAATGTTTAAAATTCCACAATTTCACAACTTAGGATCACAAATCCTCAAAATACCCAAAAACTGAAATCGACAACTCTCGCGGATCATATTTCACATTTTGGTACCGATGGAATCGATAGAGTCTCATTCCGACACTTGAAATTCCAAAGACACCACAGATCACTTTCTTAACAACTTTGCCTTTCAAACTCAAAACTTTTCAAAAAATTCAACTTTTAACTCAAAGTTCAAAACCAACTTCTCAAACTCAATCAATAATGACTCGGGGCTGACATCAGAATGGGAAAAATGGTAATTTCCAAGGAAAAAACAAAAAATGATCGACTGGTCATTACATTCTCTGCGGTGGCTGATCGTGTCTAGCTTTGGAAATCTTTTCGAAGTGGTGGTGAGATCCTGTTCCCGGGTCACCATTAGTTCCATCCTTTATTTTTAGTTTTTGTTTATTTTTGGAGACTTGTGATCTGTTGTATACTCTACATTTGTATTAGATGCTTTTTATACTTATGCTACTAGGTTTTAAGATATTCTTTGTGTTGGAAATCTTATGAAAAATACCTTCTCCACGAACACTTGTACCGAATTCACCAAAGTTTGTATTTCACCAATAACTCTAATAGGAAATTCTCATAGCTTGAGGCGTGACGAAAGACACTGTCCGTAAGAATATTTCACCCGGTATGGGTGTATCCCTAGGATTCAACAAGCTCTTCTAGTATAAAACTAGGAGCCAGAAACTAACAAAGATTTAAAGAACAAAACCCAGCACACCAATAGAATATAAGAGGAAAGATTTACTCTCAAAATGTATATTGTTCCTACCACCTTGTGATAGAGGAAGACCACGTTTATATGTCAATTCCACAAGGCCTCCAGCGGTCAGATGAGTATTTGGCTAATGATTAATGGGAGAATTAATTAGGATAATGAAATGGTATGATATAGTTGGCAATTTGAGAATGGTGACAACTAATTTATTGCAATGAGACCATGTCAAAATCATTGAATGGTAAGATAATTCTCTCAAATACTTATGGTAGAAATATATTAAATAACATACTTATTAATAAGGAATGAAGGAATAAACCTTAGACAATAATATAAACAAGTCTTTTTGAGATACTAGAATCATTTTTACAACAATCCCCTACATATCTCAAGGAATAAAATGAAATCAGAAGTTTTGTTGGATTTTTCACTTATGAGTCTAATGCATCAAATCTGGTGCCCATAGACTATGAACTAGACCTAGATAGAACAAGATTAAACTTACAGAACAATTGGTGAAGTTTAGAACTTCTATGAACCAATAATTTGTTTGTAAGTCCATCGTCATATTCCATTGCATTATACTCGCACAATCTTTGTCGTTATTGCAGTTTTGCGCCAAGAGGCCATGCGTGTGTCCTGATATGCATGAGGGCTCTAGAAATCTGTTACAATTTCATAGAAATGGCACCACTTTACACTCATATATGTCCAATCATCAAGTGTATTCTGCAGAGTACTACACCGCCTTTCTTGTGCTTTGTTTTATGACATTTTGGCTTTGCTAAATCTTGGATTGATATCATCTATAGGTACATTTCAAACAATTGGTATACTATGCTTGTAAATGGGAGTAGACATGGTTTCTTTAATTCAGGAAGAGGTTTCAGATAGGGAGACCCCCTCTCACTTGGTCTATTTATTCTTTCGGCAGAGCTTCTCTCTAAATTATTAAATGCCCTTCATAGAAACCCTGCTTTTAGTTGCTTTTCTATGCACATTCCAGGTCCCTAAATTAACCATCTTTGTTTTGCAGATGATTCAACTATTTTTAGCAGTGGAAAGAAGGCTTCACTACAAATCATTCTCAAAATTTTGGACATCTATGAAAGAACGTCGGGTCAACTCATTAACAAAAACAAGTGTTCTTTCACTATGGCTACTAATACACCATTAAATACCATAAGAAGGGTGGGAAGAATCTTGCATATGATATATGAACAATTTCTGATTAAATACTTGGGATGCCCAATTTACACAGGAAGGAAGACATTTGACATCTTCCCAAACATGGTCAGCAAAGTCATCAACAAAATAAATGGTTGGCATCTTAAATTTCTTTCATCGGGAGGAAGAGCTGCCCTTTTTAGACATGTTTTTCTTGCTTTGAATGTTCACACTCTTGCAGCTGTCCACCCCCGAAGGGTATTATTGATTTGATTGAAACTTATTTAACCAGATTCTTTTGGTCTGGAAATGAGGAGGGTGGTAAATATCATTGGATCTCTTGGGATAACTTAAGTTGCCCCTATAGAGAAGGTGGTTCTAATTTCAGGAAACTAGAGAATACCTACAAAGCTTTCACTGTTAAGCAATGGTGGAAGTTCAGAACTTCTAATTTCCTTTGGGTCAATTTTCTCAAAGCAAAATACTGTATAAACGATCACCCTACCCAGGGGCGGCTCTACAACTTTGAAAAAAAAAGCAATTGCCTTAGGCCCCAAAATTTGAGGGGCCTCATTTTTAAAAAAAAATAATAGGTTATAAGTATTTTTTTTAAAAAAAAATCGAGTATTACTTGTAGAAAATAAAAACTTTTCATAAAAGAGTAAAGAAGTAATAGAACTTCGACAAATTATGAATATCATGTCTCAAGAAAGATTAAATAATTGGCTATAATAAACTTCATAAAAAATATATATATTCGAATTTAAAGCGCCATTCTGATTTCCGCTAGCCACCAATTTATTAGAAATTACTGACCCTACCACCATTCAATGGAAACCCGATCAATCCCACAGTTGGAAAGCCATACTAAAAATTAGAAGTGAGGTCGATGACAAGATATGGTGGAGTATAAGAGAAGGAAATGATTACTTTTGGTTTGACAATTGGACCAAGCAAGGGCCACTATGGAGCCTCATGGAAGATGTCATAGTGGGATCAACATATCTCCATCAGAGAAGTTTATCGTCAAAGCCAATGGGACTGGAATGTTTTGCATCCATACCCCAGTGAGCATATCAAAGATCTCAGGAAGTGCTCTATTTCTCTCAATAACAATACAAAAGACATTCCTTATTGGACTGAAACAGAGTCGGGGGACCTTTTCTATCTCCTCTGCCTGGAACAAAATGGTTGTTTGCACCTATTGACTCCAAGTTGTGGCAAAAAGATGTTCCTTACAAGATGTCTTGTGTGGCATGAAGAACAATCCACTGCAGGATGCCTACTGATGACAAAGTGGCAAAAAAATTTAAAATTAAATTTGTCTCTAAATGTTATTGTTGTAGGGGTGTCAAAAATGAACCCAAACATAGGTAACCCGCCCAGAATTTTAAGGGCTGGACTCAAGATAATTTGAATTGGGTTCAATCTCAACCATTTGAAGAGAATCCTCAATTGAGCCCAATTCAATCTCCAATTTCAACCCGTTTTAAAACAATTTACTAAGATATGTTCCTATATTAAACGTATGAATTATTATCTATTTAACATCTTTTAGGATTTATCTATTCATTTGTTACTTTTTTTTAAAAAAATCTTGAGCAAAAATTCGAATTGTGATTATAAAACTTAAATATTACTATGTTAAAATTATTAAGATTAATTGGGTTAAATTGGAAGGGTCAAGACCCAACTCGTTTTTTAGTCCATTTGAACCCAACTCATTTGAGCCCAAAGCAAACTTGGGCGGATCAAGACCCAACCGATTTCTATCTTTACCCATTTTAATATCTCTAATTTCAACCTAACCCGCCCATTTGACACCCTTATATTGTTGTATTGGTGCAGGTATGAAAGCAGGGATGGAGACCGCTGAACATCTCTTCTGCTCAGACCATTTTGCACTGTTACTAGAGAGTTCTTTTTTAGGAAGGATGGGTATATGTACCAGGAGTACCAGCCTTCGGGATTTAATTCAAAGATGCTGGAATTGTACTGCCAAAAATCCTGTTGCTGCCTATGGTGCAAAAATTCTCCCTCCTATTTTAATGTGGGAACTATGGAGATCAAGGTGTAACTCGAGATGTGAGGAAGAAAAGCCCTCTATCATTAGATCTACGTCCCTCATATCTTTCAACATATGTCAATTGTCGAAGAAAACTTTTACAAATTTGAACATACCTGAGAATTGGGAGAATATATTGAAGCTTATGGAACTTAGCATAGTTGATACTAGCTCTGTCCCTGTCAGGTGGTTGAAACCCCCGTGCTTATTTGTGAAAATGAACTCTAATGGTTCATGTGTTGGAAATTCTACAGGAGGTGGTGGAATAGTGAGAGATTCCATGGGCACATGTTTGATGGCCTTCCTCCTCCCACTTGGAAGAGGCACCAACAACACTGCAGAAACAGACGCGTTCATCTTTGGACTTAGATGGTGTATTAAAAATGGTCATAGTCACATCATTACGGAGACTGATTCTCTACTCCTTCGAAACTGTATTAATAACAGTTGGTCTACTCCATTGAGGATTAAGGAATCAGTGAAGGAAATTAGAATATTGATTTGGAGACATGATGTAATTATTAACCATTATTTTAAGGAAGCAAATCATGTGGCTGATAAATTGCCTTCAATGAGCCATTTTGTTGAGGAAGTTAAAGTATTTACTCAGCCTAGCACTATTCCTAGGATGATTAGAGGCCTACTGAACGTTGAAAATTGGCAATTTCCCTCCTTGAGAGTCAAACAAAGAAAACCGAGTATGATTTTCTTTGAGCCACCTTGAGGTGCTTCTATGTGTTTGGCATTGTTTGTGCACGTATATTATGCAAATCTCATTACGAAGGCAAGGTCAAGTCCTCCTTCCTCTTTTGTAATCCACATTAATGGAAATGACAAGGCATCTGTTTAATTAAAAAAAAGCATAAAACTCATGTCATTAATGTTCACAAACGTATAAAAAAAATAATTCACTAATGTTAGGCAATATTACTAAAATATTATATAGAAAATTTTCACATGAACCATGTGATAACAGTAAAATTTAAAATAATAACTTAAACAATTTATTTTTAGTCTAGAAAAACATGAATAAAATTAGTAGCATCCATGTGGACAATATGAGCAAAAACTTATCAATTTCAGTATCTATGTAAACCTATTTTAATAATATAATAAAAATTAAGCACAAATAAACTATGGCTATAACATTCTTTTCTCAATAACACATCACTTTATTAAACCTTATACAACACAAAAAAGTTTCAACTTTTGCTCATAATTCCTCCAGAATCAAATTGATACAAATATTAAAATCATATGCCACCTCAGATAATGCCAATATATAGATGTGAATATTTAAGAAGAATTTTTCATTCTAAGAACTTCAAGTAGTTCTAGAATCACCAACATATATAATTTTTTCCTTCTTCTCCAATTTGGGTGTAGGACACAATAATTTTAATTCACACAAATGTATTTGACTATGTTAGAGTCTAACACCCAAACTTTCACATATTAGCCACAAGATTTACTTGAAAAATGACCACAATAATTTATATCATCCGCTTGGTCAAATTTACATTTACTTAGCGGGATTATCATTCTCCAAACATCTTTTCATTGAGGGACATGATAATATAATTTACCACATACAAATCCATTAAAATTGTAAAGAAGCGTCGTACGTACCTTATTAATGTGAATACAAAGATTCAATTGGCCTTCTATTTGTTTTATGAATGGAAATCCGAGGTCTCTTCATTAGTAGAAAAGACCCAAGAACTAGAATAACTTTACCTCCTCTTCCGTGAAAGTGATTTCCCATGATACTCATAAATGAACGTGAGCAATGAAAATTTTAAATGTATCAGATAGTTTTATCAAAATTTTGTAATTAATTTTCTGTAAAATAAAAGTCAACTATCCTTAAGATTGTTGGAAATCTTACGAAAAATATCTTCTCCACGAACACTTGCATCGAATTCACCAAAGTTTGTACTTCACCAATAACTCTCATAGGAAATTCACATAGCTTGAGGCGTGTCGAAAGACACTGCCCTTAAGGATATTTCACCCGGTATACGTGTATCCCCCAGGATTCAACAAGCTCTTCTAGTATAAAACTAGGAGCCAGAAACTAACAAAGATTTAAAGACCCAGCACACCAATAGAATATAGGAGGAAAGATTTACTCTCAAAATGTATATTGTTCCTACCACCTTGTGATAGAGGAAGACCACGTTTATATGTAAATTCCACAAGGCCTCCAACGGTCAGATGAGTATTTGGCTAATAATTAATTGGAGAATTAATTAGGATAATGAAAGGGTCATGATATAGTTGGCAATTTGAGAATGGTAACAACTAATTTATTGCAATGAGACCAAGTCAAAACCATTGAATGGTAAGATAATTCTCTCAAATATTCATGGTAGAAATATGTTAACTAACATACTCATTAATAAGGAATGAAGGAATAAACCTTAGACAATAATATAAACAAGTATACTAGAATCATTTTTCTAACACTTTGTTGTGGTTTTCTATCGTTTGTGGCCTCACTTCCCTTCGGGAGTTTCGTGTGTGTGTGTTTCAACTTACACACTATTTTGGGAGTTACCAGGGTGTGTGTCATCATAACCTCGACTTTTGGATCGTGACATGAGCGGTGCATGTTAAAAATCTTAGGGTTTATTTGCCCTGATTTCTTACCATAAATAGGTTTTCCTTTTAGGAAAATGTTTTAATATTTTGAGTAGTCCTTTTCTTGTAGGAAAGGTTTTAGGACTCTATAAACATAGGTTTGTTCCTTCTAACTTAATCAGCATTCACAATGTAGTCCTAGGTTTCGAGAGTTGCGGCTATGGAGGAGAATTTTGTGTACCTCCTTGTGTTCCGAGTGAATTGGTTGAGGTTGTTTCTCTCTATATTTTGTACTCTCATATTTATAGTGGATTGCTCATCTCCTTTGTGGACGCAAGTCGATTGACCGAACCACGTTAAATCTGTCTCTTTTGGTGTGTTTCTCGTTTGTCTTCTTACTCATGGTCTTTCGAGGTTTGCTTTGCTAGCTTCCGCATTACACTTGCTTATTTCGGTCCTAACAAGTGGTATCAGAGCTATGGTTCAATGATGTAACCATGTTAGAGCTGGGTGTTCATCTTGGCGGGTGTAGTTGTAGTCGCAACCTTTTTGACAGTAATGAAGATTTTGTTGGAGAAACTGTTTCACAGAGGTTCTCTGTATCGAGACGTAGATTTAATGGAGGAGATTATGGAGAAGAGATGCAAGATCCTAAAGATTATGTGAAGAAGGTGGACAAATTTATTTTGTCAGAAATTCAGGCCAAGGGGGAGATTTCTTAGGATTTATTTGCCCTAATTTCTTACCATAAATAGGTTTTCCTTTTAGGAAAATGTTTTAATATTTTGAGTAGTCCTTTTCTTGTAGGAAAAGTTTTAGGACTCTATAAACACAGACTTGTTCCTTCTAACTTAATCAGCATTCACAATGTAGTCCTAGGTTTTGAGAGTTGCGGTTATGGAGGAGAATTTTGTGTACCTCCTTGTATTCCGAGTGAATTGGTTGAGGTTGTTTCTCTCTATATTTTGTACTCTCATATTTATAGTGGATTGCTCATCTCCTTTGTGGACGCAGGTCGATTGACCGAACCACGTTAAATCTGTCTCTTTTGGTGTGTTTCTCGTTTGTCTTCTTACTCATGGTCTTTCGAGGTTTGCTTTGCTAGCTTCCGCATTACACTTGCTTATTTCGGTCCTAACAAAAAATTTCATGGGTTAAGCTCAATCCGCCCCAACCCACCCCATTGTCATCCCTAGTTTCACCAGAAAAAAGTTGAAACTTTTGAATTACAAAGATGTGAAATTTGAGATTACAAAATTTGAATAGAATGCTAGTGAATGAATAAAATTCAGATGCCCAACAACAAGAAGCAGTGACAGAGCTATAACTAAAAAAGATGAAATATCTTGTTATTTTTTGTGCCTACTTTTAAATTACACCACTGACAAGATGAACTGTGATTGAAGTTTTCTGTTTTCTAGTTTTTTTTTTCTTTTAAAAAATAATAATATACATACACAAGATTGAGTTCGAATTTTAAGAATGGAAAAATTCCTAATAAGAAATGAATTTTCTCTTAAATGAATCTTATGTGACACGAATCTAGAAAGTAAAAATTAAAAAATAATAAGTTTTTAAAATTTATTAATGAAAAATAGCCACAATTCAAACATGAGATACTCCTATTTTTTAAATAAAGGAATCAAAAGACATTGTATTTAATTAACTAAAAATTAAAGTGTATTAATTAGTTACATATACTAAGACTTCGAAAATCACTTTCTTAACAACTCAGCCTTTCAAACTCAAACCTTACCAAAAATTTCAACTTTTAAGTCAAAGTTCAAAACCAACTTCTCAAATTCAATCAAAAAAATTTGAGACCAACAACGGGAGGGGAAAAATAGTAATTTCCTTGGAAAAACAAAAAATGACCGACCGCTTCATTACATTTCTGCAGTGGCTGATCGTCATTTGGAAATCTTTTCGAAGTGCTGGTGAGATCCTATTCCTATATCACCATTAGTTCCATCCTTTATTTGTAGTCTTTGTTTATTTTTGGAGACTTGTGATGTGTTGTATACTCTAAAGTTGTGTTAGATGCTTTTTATACTTATGTTACCAGGTTTTGGGATATTCTTTGTTGTGCTTTTCTATCGTTTGTGGCCTAACTTCCCTTCGGGAGTCTCGTATGTATGTTAGTTTTAGCTTACACACCATTTTGGGAGTTATCGAGGTGTGTGTCATCATAACCTCGACTTTTGGGGTCGTGACAAGAGTTGTGCGGGTTAAGCTCAACCCGTCCCATTGCCATCCATAGTTTCACCAAAAAAAAAGTTGGAACTTTTGAATTACAAAACTATGGAATTTGAGATTACAAAATTTGAATAGAGTGCTAGTGAATGAATAAAATTCAGATGCCCAACAACAAGAAGCAGGGGCAGAGCGACAACTATCCAAGGGCGGTCAATTGAATACCCTTCGCCGAAAAATTATATGGTATATATAGGTCAAATTCTGGGTATAAACGATATATATTTAATGTTGAACACCCTTGACATAAGCTTTTCCTTTGGTGCAATGGCTAACGATGTTCATTTCAACCTTACAATTCCAGGTTTGAACCTTGTTGACTGCACTACATTTTTTGTTTTATTTTGAGAGGAGTCACAACATTACACTTGTATACACACCATTACTCTTGCATCAAACAAATATATTTATTAATTTTAATTTAATTGAAGTTCTTAAATGTTTCTCAAGTTTCTTAAATCATATTATCATAATGAAAAAATAACATATTTAGTGGCGCCTATATATGAACTTAGGTTGAAGATGAAGTCAGACTCAGTTCATTACCTGTATAATAACATTTTATATTGTTTATATAGATACCAATGACTTAGTTTTTCTTTATTTTTTTTTCTCTATTTTACTCATGCAAATTAATATAATTGTTACTTAAAATAAAAATTACCATATTTTGAGAGAAAAATATCAAATAAAAGAAAACTACCTTAAAAAACACTGAAAAATGTACCTCCAATAATAGAATGCACAAAAAAATTCTTTTAAAAACATTGAAATATGTTTGAGACGAGGGAAATAAGTGCCATATTACTACTATTTTCTTATTTGAAGGCAATTTTTCCTTTTAATTTTCTTCCAATTAATATTTCCTAGCATGCTGCTTTTGAATTGTACGTATATATTTTTCAAGTCTATAATATGGTAATTTTCATTTTAAAGAAAATTTTTAATTATTGATGCAATTAAAAGTTTAAAACAGAAGGGAAAAAAAGGAAAAAATTGAAGGAGTGAGACATCTATATAAACATTAGTGAAAGCGCAACAAAGTAATTAAGTGTCCTCTTCCACAAAGTTAATTAACGTAAGTACTTTGTGTTATATGTTTTTCTTAAGAACATATTAATAATGTTGATCTTCTTTGTTCTTTATCTAATTAATTTCTTGTTACGTTATATAAAGAAGTTTTTATAGTATATACATGGACAAAATCAATATATTTTGGCTTAGTTCTGTAGTATAGAAATTGTTAAAGTATTTTGGTTTAGATTTTAATTGATTTATTTAATTATGTTAATATTGCAGTATTGGTTGCAGTTTGACATATATATCAAAAGCAAGAATGTCTTCATCAAGAAACAATAACGAGAAGTTGAAGTTGAAGGATAAGTTGGATGAGGTAAGAGAACAAATACAAGAACGAACAAACTACATTAAGCAACTTGACCAGGTACAAGAAAATCATGGATATGATTCGAGGAGAGATAGATTTGATGCCTCAAACCAAATCAATGGAAGGATAAAGAGGCCAAACTCGAAGACAAATCGATAAAAAAGGGTTTTAGTTACTACAATTTTTTAGACCCGAAGTAATAGATGTAGGGATTTAGGACCTCAAATTTTATATTCTAGTCACTAGCTAGTTGTTTTTTTTTTCCTATCTAGATATTAAAATAAAATAAAGGCAGATGGTCTTTATTATAATTTTGGTGATCTCATTGATTTAGAATATAATAATTTGCAAATTATTTAGACAAATATTTCAAGGAGTAGCATTTATTTTTTGTCAAAGCATATCGCATGTATGCAATCGTGTAGCAGTTATATTTTTTTCTTTTTCGAAACATAAAATCATTCATTGTGATAGGTTGAAAATAGTCTTACCTCTATACATGAAACATAGTTATATAAACATAGTTATACATGAAAAATCACTAATATTTTAGTAAACAAAGATTACTAAAATTGTAATTATAAAGGTGCAATGAATTTACCAGTCAGAAATAATAAGAATCTATTAATAACAGGAAAATAAGTAATTAATGAGCCTAAGTTTTGGCGTGGCCGGCTGGGTGGCTGGCAGTTTCAGGATGACAATGGTGCGGGGCGGAGGCTGGGCAGGGTGGATTTAAGGTTGTGCGGGGTGGGCGGGTAGAAATTAGTTTTTTTATAAATTAATGTGGAGCGGGTTGCGTGTATAGGTGATTTTATGCAGGTTTAAACTTAACATTTACCTTTTACATGTTATAAGATTGTTAAAACATTATTTATTAAGATAAATCAATCTCAATGACAAACAGTTCATTCACACATAATAAGTACATCAATTATAATTCACAAATAAGTCACGCATAAGCATTAAGTGTATCAAGTCAGAATGATCATCACTAGTCGGAACTATTTCCCATCAGCTTTTAACACTCGCCGGTAAAGACCTCGACACAACAACATTCACCGCCAAAGCTCACGGCATAATATCACTTGCCGGCAAATATCTTGGCATAATAGCACTTTACGGCAAAGACCTCGGCATAATAGCACTCACCGGCAAAGACCTCGGCATCATAATCATCACGGTGTTCAACGATCAAAGCACACAAACCATATCGCACCACATAGAAGAGACAACAATTTGCACAATTCAAGTCTACATTCATGCTTTCAAGCGTTTCATCAACCATATATTCACATCATCATGTTCAACACATAGCCTTTTTCATTTCAATCGCTTTTTATTCATTTAGATATAGCAATTCGACAATTTAAATATTTCATTTCATTCTCATTGCTCCCAACATACAATAACCAACAAAGGAAGTATACAAATTCAAACTAGAATGCAAGGTTTAGGAAGCCACTTACCTTAAATCAATCAGCAATCACTCCAATAGTAGAGTCTTCCCCTTTCGAACCACTTCCGAAGCCACACATTGTATAGATAAGCAAGTATTCAAAATCACCTTCCAGAAACAACAACACCCACGACAATTCCCTTGAAAGGTGGATTAATCAACACAAACCCTGTTCCGAAAAATAAGGTTTGAATCCGGAAAAACAATACTTGAAAACATTACTAAAAGCTATAGGAATTCATTAGGGAAAATCATTTAAAAAATGAGCTTGAAAATCAGTTTATAACTCCTTTTTTTCTTGAAAACTCAAGTTCATGAAGAACTCCCCATTTATCAACCCAAAATCTTGATTTAAAATCATAAATTCAATTATAATGGGTAATCGAAGATTTATAGTTAAGAAATGTTATCCAACAATTTTATCTTGAAAAGCCCAGTTGAAATCGCTTTTATCGAGTTCTCAAAGCTCTAAAAATGAAAATGGAAGAAACCCTAAAATTGGGTTTAAACACTGTAGGGGGTCCTCCGCGAACGCGAACCCCTATTTGTGAACGTGGATTTTTGATGTCTGGACCTCCGCGAACGTGGCAGATCTCCTGCAAACATGGAGGTCAACACTTTGCCTCCGCGAACACGGAAGGTCTCCCGCAAACATGGAGGTCAACATATTGACCTCCCGAGAACGTGGAGTTCTCACCCCCTCCTCTTTGCGAACGCGGAGGGTTGCACTCGAACTCAGGAATACCAACCAACTCAAAATCATTGAAAGGACCCTCAGGATTCGTTCAGAACTCCGTAAACACAAATCCCAGATGCAAATCAATTATACTCGACTTCCGGACTCAATAGAACCGTCAAAACGTGAATTCAAGGTCTCCTTGACCCAAGATCCGTGAAAACTCAACAGAAAATAACTCAACACCTAAAAGGGCTAAAACAAACTCGGGACCTCTCAAAAATCAACCAAGACTCACCTAGGCCTAAAATCATCTCCAAATTCAACGAAACTCTCGAAATTCCAATTCGAGCATCCAAACCCCGAATGTTGACCAAAGTCAACCCAAATGTTTAAAATTCCACAATTTCACAACTTAGGACCACAAATCCTCAAAAATATCCAAAAACTGAAATCGACAACTCTCGCGGATAATAATTCACTTTTCGGTACTGATGGAATCGATAGAGTCTCATTCCAACACTTGAAACTCCAAAGACACCGAAAATCATTTTCTTAACAACTTAGCCTTTCAAACTCAAAACATAACAAAAAAATCAACTTTTAACTCAAAGTTCAAAACTAACTTCTCGAACTCAATCAATAATGACTCGTGGCTGACATTAAAATGGGCAAAATAGTAATTTCAATGGAAAAACCAAAAAATGATCGACTGGTCATTACATTCTCTGCGGTGGCTGATCGTGTCTAGCTTTGGAAATCTTTTCGAAGTGGTGGTGAGATCCTGTTCCCGGATCACCATTAGTTCCATCCTTTATTTTTAGTCTTTGTTTATTTTTGGAGACTTGTGATCTGTTGCATACTCTAAATTTGTAGATGCTTTTTATACTTATGCTACCAGGTTTTGAGATATTCTTTGTGTGGGAAATCTTATAGAAAATACCTTCTCCACGAACAGTTGTACCGAATTCACCAAAGTTTGTACTTCACCAATAACTCTTATAGAAAATTCTCATAGCTTGAGGCGTGTCGAAAGACACTGTTCGTAAGGATATTTCACCCGGTATGGGTGTATCCCTAGGATTCAACAAGCTCTTCTAGTATAAAACTAGGAGCCAGAAACTAACAAAGATTTAAAGAACAAAACCCAGCACACCAATAGAATATAAGAGGAAAGATTTACTCTCAAAATGTATATTGTTCCTACCACCTTGTGATAGAGAAAGACCACATTTATATGTCAATTCCACAAGGCCTCCAACGGTCAAATGAGTATTTGGCTAATGATTAATGGGAGAATTAATTAGGATAATGAAATGGTATGATATAGTTGGCAATTTGAGAATGGTGACAACTAATTTATTGCAATGAGACCATGTCAAAATCATTGAATGGTAAGATAATTCTCTCAAATACTTATGGTAGAAATATGTTAAATAACATACTGATTAATAAGGAATGAATGAATAAACCTTATACAATAATATAAACAAGTATACTAGAATCATTTTTCCAACACTTTGTTGTTCTTTTCTATCGTTTGTGGCCTCACTTCCCTCGGGTGTCTCGTATGTGTGTGTTTCAACTTACACACCATTTTGGGAGTTATCGGGGTGTGTGTCATCATAACCTCGACTTTTGGATAGTGACATGAGTGGTGCAAGTTAAAAATTTCACGGATTAATAAGTTCAACCCGCCCCAACCCACCCCATTGCCATCCCTAATTTCACCCGAAAAAAGTTGGAACTTTTGAATTACAAAGTTGTGGAATTTGAGATTACAAAATTTGAATAGAATGCTTGTGAATAAATAAAATTCAGATGCCCAAAATTAAGAAGCAGTGGCAGAGCTATAACTAATCAAGGGTGGTCAGCTGAACACCCTTCGCCAAAAATTGTATGGTATATATAGGTCAAATTCTAAGTATAAACGATATATATTTAAAGTTGATCACCCGTGACATAAGCTTTTCCTCTGGTGCAATGTTTAATGATGTTCATTTCAACCTTACAATTCCAGGTTTGAACCTTGTTGACTGCACTACATTTTTTATTTTATTTTGAGTGCAGTCACAACATTACACTTGTATACACACCATTATTCTTGCATCAAACAAATACATTTATTAATTTTAATTTAGTTGAAATTTTTAAATGTTTCTCAAGTTTCTTAAATCTTATTAATATAATGAAAATATTTAGTTTATATGCTTTATATAGATACCAATACCTTAGTTTTTCTTTAATTTTTTTCTCCCTAATTTACTCATGCAAATTAATAGAAATGTTACTAAAAATAAAAATTACCATATTTTGAAAGAAAAATGTCAAATAAAAGAAAACAACCTTATAAAACACCGAAAAAATTACCTTCAATAAAAGAATGCACAAAAATATTCTTTTAAAATTATTGAAATATGTTTGAGACGAGGGAGATAAATGCCATATTACTACTATTTTCTTATTTGAAGGCAATTTTTCATTTTAATTTTCTTCTAATTAAATTTTCTTAAATTATATTTCCTAGCATGCTGCTTTTGAATTGTACGTATATATTTTTCTAGTCTATAATATGGTAATTTTCATTTTAAAGAATATTTTTAATTATTGATGCAATTAAAAGTTTAAAACAGAAGGGAAAAAAAAGGAAAAAATTGAATGAGTGAGACAGCTATATAAACAATAGAGAATATGCAACAAAGTAATTAAGTGTCATCTTCCACAAAGTTAATTAACGCAAGTACTTTGTGTTATTTGTTTTCTTAAGAACATATTAATAATGTTGATCTTCTTTGTTCTTTATCTAATTAATTTCTTGTTACGTTATATAAAGAAGTTTTTATAGTATATACATGGACAAAATCAATATATTTTGGCTTAGTTCTGTAGTATAGAAATTGTTAAAGTATTTTGGTTTAGATTTTAATTGATTTATTTAATTATGTTAATATTGCAGCATTGGTTGCAGTTTGACATATATATCAAAAGCAAGAATGTCTTCATCAAGAAACAATAACGAGAAGTTGAAGTTGAAGGACAAGTTGGATGAGGTAAGAGAACAGATACAAGAACGAACAAACTACATTAAGCAACTTGACCAGGTACAAGAAAATCATGGATATGATTCGAGGAGAGATAGATTTGATGCCTCAAACCAAATCAATGGATTGAAGGATAAAGAGGCCAAACTCGAAGACAAATTGATAAAAAAGGGTTTTAGTTACTACAATTTTTTAGACCCGAAGTAATAGATGTTGGGATTTAGGACCTCAAATTTCATATTCTAATCACTAGCTAGTTGTTGTTTTTTTCTTTCTAGATATTAAAATAAAGGCAGATGTTCTTTATTATAATTTTGGTGATCTCATTGATTTAGAATATAATAATAAGCAAATTATTTAGACTAATATTCCAAGTAGTAGCATTTTATTTTTGTCGAAGTCTATCGCATGTATGCAATCGTAGCAGTTATTTTTTTTCATCATTCATTGTGATAGGTTGAAAATAATCTTACCTTTATACATGAAACATAGTTATATATGAAAAATAACTAATATTTTAGTAAACAAAGATTACTAAAATCGCAATTATAAAGGTGCAATGAATTTACCAATTAGAAATAATGAGTAAAGAATCTATTAGCAATAGGAAAATAAGTAATTAATGAGCCTAAGTTTTGGCCTGGTTGGTTGGCCGGCTGGCAGTTTCAGGATGACAATGGTGCGGGGCGGAGGCTGGGCAGAGTGAGTTTAAGGTAGTGCGGGGTGGGCGGGTTGTGGGTATATGTAATTTTATACGGGTTCAAACTTAATTTTAACTGTTTACATGTTATTAGAGTGATAGAGCATTATTATATTAAGATAAATCAATCTCGATGACAAGTAGTTAAGTCACACATAATAAGTACATCAATTACAATTCACAAGTAAGTCACAATGATCATCACTAATCGGAACCATTTCCCATCGGCTTTTAACACTCGCCGGTAAAGACCTCGGCACAACAACACTCACCGGTAAAGACCTCGGTACAACAACATTCGCCGCCAAAGACCTCAGAATAATATCACTAGCCGGCAAAGATCTCGTCATAATAGCACTTGTCGGCAAACACTACTAAAAAACTACTAAAAAGCGACAGACAGAAAAGCGACGGACAGAAAAGCGACGGACGGTGTCGCTCCAAAAAGCAACGAACGGCACTGTCTGTCGCTTTTTAATAAAAATAATTATTTTTAAAATTATTTTACAAAAAGCGACGGACAACATCTCTTAGTCCGTCGCTTTTTTCCGCGGATTTTTGCGCGAAATATATATATATATATAATAATTATTTATTTAATATAAATATAGACGTTGTCCGTCGCTTTTAATTACAAATAATTATATATAAATTTAAGAATAGCGACACCGTCCGTCACTTTTGAATTTTTTTATTTTACTAATTATTTGTTTATGAAAGCGACGGACAACATCTTTATGTCCGTCGCTTCCTGGTCAAATTATTTGGTCAAATATTTTAAATAAGCAACGGACAACATCTCTATGTACATCGCTTTTTGGTCAAATTGTTTGGTCAACTATTTAATGAAAAGCGACGGACTTAGAGACGCTGTCCGTCGCTTTTCATTAAATATCTGCTACATACATACATGATTTTCCCCCATTCTCCCCCATTTCTCATTTCTCAAATCCTCTCCTCTCCTTCTCTCTACTCCGCCGTCAATCCGCCCGTGAGGAGCTGCAGCCGTCGTTCGTCCATCAGGAGTTGCAGCCACCGTCCGTCCGTCAGGAGCTGCCGCTGCCGCCTCCTTCCCCTCTCTCTTCATTCTCTCCTTCTCCTTTAAGGTTAGGGTTTATTTATTATAAAAAAAAATTCAATTATTTTTTATTTATTTGATTTTGTTAGTTATTTAATTGTAATTAGTTTATTGATTTTGTATTTATTGATTGTTAGTTTGAATTAGGGATTATGTGATTGTTAGTTTGTGTTTCTTGATTGTGAATTGAAACTTTTAATGTTAGGGTTAGTTTGAATTAAGGCACCTTAGGATTTGTTTGAATTTCGGTACTTCTTGATTTTGGGATTGTAAGATTAGTTTTATTTTGGGATTGTTAGATCAGTTTGAATTAGGGTTTTTAAGGTGTTTGAATTTGGGTATTATTTGAGTTAGTTTGATTTTCAGATTTTAGGACTAACTAGAGTTTGAATTATTATTGAGATTTTAGGACTAATAGTTTGAATTTGGGATTAGGAATAGCTAGCTAGTTTGAATATAGGATTTTAGCACAAGTTAAATTTTGGGATTTTAGGACTAGTTTGAAATTGTGCTTTTAAGACTAGTTTGAATTTGGAATTTAGGACTAGTTTGAATTATTATTGAGATTTTAGGACTTCTAATAGTTTGAATTTGGGATTTTAGTACTAGTTTGATTTTCAAATTCTAGGAGTACTTTCAATTTGTGATTTTAAGACTAGTTTTAATTTGGAATTTAGGACTAATAGTTTGAATTATATATGATATTTTAGGACTAATTATTAGTTTGAATTTGGGACACTAGCTAGCTAGTTTGAATTTGGAATTTTAGGAATTTGAATTACAACTTAATTAGAACTTATAATCAATTATACCTTGAATTTATGATAAATTGAACTTAATTAGGAATATGAACTTGAAATGTTGTTGACTTTAATTTATTAGAAATTAATTTTCATTCTTATTAGAACTTGGATTTTATTTGAACTTATTTAGAATTTTGTAGTACTTGAAAATCTTATTGACCTTAATTAATTTGAACTTAATATAAATTAATTAGAACTATATTAAACTTAATTAATTTATTATAACTTGAAAACTTAATTAGGAATTAATATAAACTTAATTTTGATCAACTAATTAACTAGAACTTGAACTTAATTTGAACTTAATTAATTAGTATTGATTAATTAATTAAGCTTTAACTTTGTAGATCTTGAACTAATTGAACTTAATTAGACCAAACAAAGCATATTTTAAAGTTGAACTTAAACTTGAACTTGAAATTAGAACTTGAACTTAGAATTTGAACTTGAAATTAGAACTTGAACTTGAAATTAGAATTTGAACTTGAACTTGAACTTGAACTTAGAATATGAACTTTGAATTTGAAGTTGAACTTAGACTTGAACTTGAAATTAGAACTTGAACTTGGAACTAATTAGCTTGAATATATAACTAATTAAGTTTAGAAATTAGATATGAACTTGAATTGAAAACTTGAACTTATTAAAACTTGAATATATATATATATATATATATATATAAAACTAATATTCTTGGATTTAAAGTTTATATTTAACTAATTTTAGAACTTTTCGTGTTAGGCACTTGAGGAAGCTCAACATCTAAAAAAGTTGATACAAGACTATATTGCTTCTTTCATCAAAGTAGGAGATAAGGTTGGTGCTTCTAAATTTCTAAAGTTCAAGTACAATTGTTTTCAATAATGTGTTTGTGTCCATCTAGTATTGATACTTAGCTTTAATTTTGTGATAATTTTTTTGTGTCCATCGAGTGTTTGTTAAGCATAAGTACCAATACTAGTTGATCCTATTGATGACAAAATTGATTTTCTTGCAAGATCGATTTGTGTCCATCTAGTGTTGATAAGCTTTAATTTAGGAATAATGTGTTTGTAAAGTATAAGTACCAACACTAGTTGATCCTATTGATGACAAAATTGATTTTCTTGCAAGATCGATTCGTGTCCATCTAGTGTTGACACTTAGCTTTAAATTTAGAAATAATATATTTGTTAAGCATAGTACCAACACTAGTTCATCCTATTGATGACAAAATTGATTTTCTTGCAAGATCGATTTGTGTCCATCTAGTGTTGACACATAGCTTTAAATTTAGAAACAATATATTTGTTAAGCATAGTACCAACACTAGTTGATCCTATTGATGACAAAATTGTTTTTTTTTGCAAGATCGATTTGTGTCCATCTAGTGTTGACGCTTAGCTTTAAAAAGTTGTTAAGTTGTTAAAGTTATAAAGTTGTTAAGTTATTTAAATAAGTTAAATTAAATAATGTGGTTTTGTTGATGGATTTAGTTGTTGGAATTAAGTCAAAATTAAACTAGTTCAAGTTAAAAAGTTGTTAAGTTGTTTAAATAAGTTAAAATAAATAATGTGGTTTAGTTGGTGGATTTAGTTGTTGTATTAAGTCAAAACTAAACTAGTTAATGTTGTTAAGTTGTTTAAATAAGTTAACATAAATAATGTGGTTTTGTTGATGGATTTAGTTGTTGGAATTAAGTCAAAACTAAACTAGTTCAAGTTAAAAAGTTGTTAAGTTGTTTAAATAAGTTAAAATAAATAATGTGGTTTAGTTGGTGGATTTAGTTGTTGTATTAAGTCAAAACTAAACTAGTTAATGTTGTTAAGTTGTTTAAATAAGTTAACATAAATAATGTGGTTTTGTTGATGGATTTAGTTGTTGGAATTAAGTCAAAACTAAATTAGTTCAAGTTAAAAAGTTGTTAAGTTGTTTAAATAAGTTAAAATAAATAATGGGGTTTAGTTGGTGGATTTAGTTGTTGTATTAACTAAAAACTAAACTAGTTAATGTTGTTAAGTTGTTTAAATAAGTTGACATAAATAATGTGGTTTTGTTGATGGATTTAGTTGTTGGAATTAAGTCAAAACTAAACTAGTTCATGTTAAAAAGTGGTTAAATTATTTAAATAAGTTAAAATAAATAATGTGGTTTAGTTGGTGGATAAACTTGTTGTATTAAGTCAAAACTAAACTAGTTAATGTTGTTAAGTTGTTTAAATAATTTAACATAAATAATGTGGTTTTATTGATGGATTTAGTTGTTGGAATTAAGTCAAAACTAAACTAGTTCAAGTTAAAAAGTTGTTTAAATAAGTTAAAATAAATAATGTGGTTTAGTCAATACTAAACTAGTTTTAGGACTACTACTAGTAAAATTATTATTAAATTTTATTTATAATATAATTGAATATATATATTTTTGTAGATGGATCATCGTTTGTGGATGTATAATATGCATTATGAAAGTCTTTGGTTTGAAACCTGAGTTTATTGACGGTGTTAGAAATTTTATTGAACATACAATGACACTTGACATTTTCAAGAATAATGGATTGGTTAGGTGTCTTTGTAGTGCATGTAAGTGCTTAAAATTTTTTAAACCAGATAGAGTTATGGTTCATTTGTACCGTAATGGATTTAAGCCTAGATATTTTGTATGGATTGATCATGGAGAAAGTGATGGATTGGATGGTATATTTTATAATTCGATGCCTGTGGATGTATATAATATGGTTGCACCACATGGCTAAATTAGGGTTGAACATGATAGGGTTCATGAAATGATCAATGATGCTTTCGGGGTTCAAGGTGGGATGGAACCGGAACAATATTTTGATGAAGCTCCTAATGAAGAAGCAAGATGCTTTTATGATCAATTAGAAGAGTCTAGTCGTCCACTATGTGAAGGGAGTCTGCATTCTGCCTTGTCAGTTGCGGTTAGATTAATGAATATTAAATCAGATTGGAATGTTCCTAATGCTGCTATGGACTCAATGGTTGATCTTTTGGGTGAACTAGTTAATCCGGAGTTTAATATATCAAAGAACTTCTATCAGGCAAAGCGTTTGGTGTCCAAGTTAGGATTGACGTATGATAGAATTCATTGTTGTGTTAATGGCTGCACGTTGTTTTACAAGACTGATAGTGAATTAGAAATTTGTAAGTTTTGTGGACATGCTCGTTATAAGAGGACTCCGGCTGGAAAGATGGTCCCAGTTCAGGCGATGCATTATCTACCTCTCATTCCTAGGTTAAAGAGGTTGTATGCATCGATGAGGTTTGCCCCACATATAATATGGCATCGTGAATATAGAAGGTCGTCGGGTGTCTTGTCTCATCCATCTGATGGTGAAGCATGGAAGCATTTTGATAATGTATATCTTGATTTTGCTAGTGAACCAAGAAATATTAGATTGGGGTTGTGTTCAGATGGCTTCACACCATTCTCTAATAATGCTTCGCCTTATTCGTGTTGGCCAGTATTTCGTACTCCGTATAATCTTCCTCCTGAAATGTGCATGACCAGTCCCTACATCTTTCTAAGTTGTGTTATTCCAGGTCCCCGTAATCCAAAAAGTTTGATTGATGTCTATTTACTACCATTGATAGATGAGCTCAAACAATTGTGGTTTCAAGGCGTGTTGACTTATGATATATCAACTAAGCAAAATTTCGCTATGCGTGCTTCATTAATGTGGACTATTAATGATTTTCCTGCATACGAGATGTTTTTCTGGTTGGATGACAGCTGGAAAGCTAGCATATTCGTATTGCATAGAAAATAATAAGGCATTCACTTTAAAGCATGGCAGAAAAAATACATGATTTGATTGTCATCGCCAGTTCTTGCCAATGGACCATGAGTTTAGAAAGATGAAAAATGTATTTAGGAAAAATAAGGTTGAAAGTGACCCCCCACCTCCATTACTCACAGGGCATCAAATTTGGGAGAGAGTTTCTCAATTACCTAAAGTTACAGAAGCTTCACCTTCTAGACTTCCTGGATATGGTGTTGAACATAATTGGACCAAACAAAGCATATTTTGGGAGTTGCCGTATTGGAAGGACAATCTGCTACGACATAATCTAGATGTGATGCACATTGAAAAAAATTACTTTGACAATTTGTTTAAGATAGTGATTGTTGACACTCAATTTTGGCCCTCCACAATATAAATTAATCATCAAGCTTCTTCGATTTCTAACGATTTAAAATAATGAGTTTTATAAAATTTTCAGAAATAAAATAATAATAATAGTTTGCAAGTTATTTTAAATAGCTTGTCACCTTCTTATAAATTTTTAAATAATAATATGTCTTTTATATAGTTTTGTATATAATTAGTATATTTTATGAATATTCGAAAATCGTCTCAAAAAGATTTTATTTCTACTTAAATAGTTGGTTAATTGGTTTAGTTAATTAATACTTATATTGTTAAGTTAATTAGTTTATACTTAAGTTGATTATTTTATTTTGTTAAAAATAATAAAAATAATAAAAAGCTCGTTAATTAATTTATATTAATTCGTCTTGTTTATGTTTTGACCAAATTCATCGATTGAGTTTGATTTTGTTACAATTGAAATTTAGTTGAGCTATTATTTAATGACAATTTTAGCCTCGCATTCAATTTATTCCAACTCTTTGTAAGACCCATTTTTGGGCCTTTTTCATTTTCCAACCCACTAAACTCAATTCCAAAAAAGCAAAACAACATTACATTCACAAACAACCCATAATCATAGCAGCAACCCGACCCATCCCACTACAATTCCCATTTTTTTCCCCATTCCAGCCTTTTCCCAACAATACATACAACAGCAACCAGAAACGACCCAGCAAAAACCCACCGCCCCAACTTTATCTTCTTCATCTACTCCACGCTGCAAACTAGCAACACCAAACCCGACCCCACCCCTACGTTTTTCCCTTCTTCTCCACGTGAACCAGACAGCCGCAGTGGACGTTTTCTCCTCCCTCATACGTCAAAACCAGCAGGCCTGCAACAGTCACCCACTTCGATCTTTTCATCCGGATTTTGAGGGATCTCGGTTGAAATTTTGAGCGATCGACAACTTTTCCCCATCCCTTGGGGAAGAAATTTGAATTTAGGGTCGAATTTGAATCCGGGTTCTACCCTTTTCCCTTCCAATTGAACCCTAGATTTCCCCTCCTATATATATGTCTCTTCTTCTCCATCATCGGGGGGAGAGTTTTTTTTATTTAGTTCTGAGGATAGTGGTTTACACTTAAGGGATTCTAAGCTAATTTTCTAATTCTAAGTTCTGAGAAAGGTTGCGCTAAAAGTTGTTTCAAATTTTCTAGTTTACTATACGAGTTCGGATTAGTGTGATGGAAGAGCTCATCCTTGCTCGTTCTGTCTTGGTTCTGCTGCCCTCGAAAAGGTGATACTCATTTTGATTTATCTCTCTTTTACTTTGATATGATGACTGTTTGATCTTGGGTTGCATAGAGGTTTCAAAAATGTTGAATTTTTGAAAGCTGTTAACTCATTGTTGGCTACAAATTAGTGCTTGATAATCCATTGTTGTTTGTTTTCGCTTTCAAGATGGCTTAGTGCTCGGTTGAGCTTATATTGTTGTTTGTGTTTTTTTTCTCGAATTCACGGTTGTTATGCTCACCTTAAGCTTTGTTTGTTCACTTGTTAACCACCATGCTTCTATTCTGTCTCTGATTGCTAAAATAATTTTCTCATTTTGACTATATATGTCCTTAAGTGTCAAAGAAGTGATTTCATTATTTCCCTTGTGTAATTTTGAGTATAGATTAGTAATTTTAGTTCACATTAATATGGCTCGGTTGTTTTGGAGTCATATTGTAGTATGATATTATTAGACTCGTTTAATGTTTGATGATTAGATGTTCTCATGACTCATTCATTCATCCTAGTTAGCCTAATATTTTGCCATGAATTCAAAGAGCTTATTACTAGCATGAATATAGCTCCATATGACTGATCATGTTCTATTGCATTAGTTTAAGTTTATTCCATGCTTTCTCGATTTTAATAGTCTAGTTCCTACCTATTTAATCTAGCATTAGTTTAGCATGAGATTTCTTTAGTATTGTGTCTCTATTTTGCATCCTCGAGTGATAATATTTGTTTAGGACCACTATAGCCATATCTTGGATTTCTACCATGTTTATGTATTTGTGCTCATGTTCGCTATTTGTAATATTGTGAGAAGCATGTTTTGCTCCATCTGCTTTCTGTTAATCGTCACTAGTACATACTTGGTCTTTTATCTTTATTTTGGCTTAATTTTGGTCCGAATCAAAGGGTTCATGAGTAATCTTTTTATCATATTCTTTGTTATCTGGGAAAAGGATTTTAAGTAGGTGTACTTTTAGATAAATGTTTAATAGTCATATTTAGTAGATGACATAATTACTCACTATTTCTTTTAAACTTCATCACTTGAAATTCTTACCTTTGCTATCTTAAGGATAATGATCACCTTGCTTTTTCACTGTTAGAAGTTATGGTATGTTTGGAGCTAACCTTATCACGAGTGTTATTTTGTCTGTATATATGCATATATCTTATTCTAAGACCTCTTTGCTTTGGTCTGCAAGTATTTGAATGATCACTTCACTTATTCTCATATATTTTCTTTCATTAATTAGTTACTTTGTTCCATGTCATCTTCCTCTAGCTAATTTATGTCTTTTTCTGCGTTTATGGTGTCGACCGAGTCCCTTGGGATTTCCCATTATCTCTTGCATCTGTGAGATGAGCCATGGGGGCTTAATATTTTCTCACATCGAGTCAGCAACCATCTTGTAGGAGCTGAAAATTGAAAACAGGTGTGCGAAAAGTCCGAAAACAGGCTGTATGCTTCCCATATATGGCAGTATACACTGGTATACACCACGTATGCATGGATATACAGGTCAAAAACATGAAAATACAGGGCTGAGACAAAAATACAGGTGTTCGGGAGCGGGAGATACATGAAAAGAGCCGATACGCATGCAGAAAATATATACAAAAAGGGGATTGGGCTAAAACCCAAAAATTTGTAGCGAAATTGGCCCAATAAGGGCCCAATTTCCTTTTCTCCTTTACTCTCCTAATTGTTTGATTATGTTTGACTAATTTTATTTAAATCTAACTTTATAATTATTTACTTAGATTCCCTAAAAAGACGAGTCATTTCTTTGTGTTGGTTTCTTTTAATACATTTCACTTGTCGTGTTTGCTTATTCCATTAATCAAAATGTTAATCGAATCTTATATTTTAAAATCAAGTTAAATCGGTGTTCTTAAAAAAGATACGTTTAAGGCTTCTTCACTTGATCACATTTATTTTGAAGTATTTTTCTCAAATGAACTAAAAAATATTCTCTTTCTACTTAGTCATTTTCACAAAAAGATTAGTTAATTAACTTAAAATGATTTACATGCTTTAATTTATTAAATTAGTTTAAATTATCATTTCAAAATGAATTAAATAAATCCTAATTAATCTAGTTTTGTTAAAATTTTACTCACTTGCAATTTAATTCGAATGTTTCATTTTTAATCCCTTTCTCTTAAAAATAAATAAATAAAAAAAATGAAATAAATGTGTTATTTATTTAATTATTTTCTGAAAATTAATCACATTGTAAATTATTATTCTTTTTTTTTTATAAATCATAATTAGTCAAATATTTTTAGTCAAGTCGCAGGTCAACCACGTGTTAGCGGGCACTTCGAATGCCTAAACCCTTCTCGAAGTGTAAATTGAACCCCGAACCCTCTCTGGTATTTTCAAATGATTTTTTTGGTTTAAATCTTTGGAAATTATAAGTTTTCTTAATTTCTTTAAAAAATTAAGTGGCGACTCTTTTCTAAGTATTTTTCTCAAATTGTTTTATATTTAGAACATTTCAATAAACAATTTTTTCTACAGATAGAAAAATTACGACACAACAGAAATGACAACTCTGCTGGGGATTAATTAAGTTCTAACTATAAAATTTGATTATTTGACTAATTATAATTAATTGTTGAATTATTTATTTGTGCTTAATGTGTTTAATTTGTTATAAACTGTTGCATTTCATGGCATAACATATTCCGTCAGACGACACTTATTTTTATTTTTTCACTTAAAGGATGATTATGCGGGCCGCAGTCATTCGTTAACCAAATTATTCTCGGGGCACCCTGACGAATGTAGTTGGCTACTGGATAGTCAACGGTCGTTAACTGTCCCAGTCCAAGTAGTCTGCTTGGGTCACCGATGCACTATAAAGAAAGCCCACTCTTAGTCAGACTAGGGTAGAGCAAAACCAAATCTCTGAAATTTAGCGCATTGGCCTAAAATGACCCGACACCCAAGGCGTATTTGGCCCATTAGAAAGACCACCTTGAGTCCACGACGGCCCACGGCCTAAATGGACGATCATACTTATGTGTTTAAATTTGAAGGATGTATACGTTATTTAGCAAACCATTGTCTCTTGGGATGGAGTTTTAATCGTATGTTCGAGTTGAAGAAGGATCAAATTATCATAACATCCAAAAAGCGTGGATATTTGAAGATGACCAGAAATCAAGAACAGATGATCTTTCTTTGGAAGCATAGATTAGGATTGTGCCCCTGCGTGGGACTGATATTTTATATCCCATTTTCTCTATTATGTATCCCTATTTAGTTTATTCGTAAAATTTATATAAATTTGGATTTTTGGAGCAATTGAATGTTTCAAACGATGTTATACATCCTTCAAATCGCTAGGCCTACCCTTGGCACAAAAGGGTCACATATCTGTTTAGGACGTGATATATGCTTGTGTGCTTTAACTATTTATGTGATTTGTTGCTTAAATGAGGATATTTTAACCCACTCCTTTCCAAAATTTTATGAAAAAAAGGGGAAAAAATTAGCCCCCAATATTTGTGGGTTAACATGTTCTCAAACAAAACAGGTCTTATGTGTTTATATGCCCTTTGTGTGATATTTTGCTTTATTTGTCATGAATCAAAACTAACGGATTTTCCTTTGAGTTGTTTTTCTCTATAGGTAGTTAGAATTGATTTGTGTTGATAAGCTGGCTGAACATCCCTATTTTACAAGATCAAAAGGGCCTGCAGATTCCTTTCCTGATCAAAGTTCTCGGAAGGGCAAGTCAACAATGGGTGATAACGTTGAAGATACCAGCTTAACAGATGTCGTTGTGGCTCAGCCCGTTGTCACCGAGCAGAATGAGTTAATTATGCAGTTGATGCAGCAGCTAGCTGAGATGCGGGTCGAAATGCAAAGAAGGCAAGATTTGCCCAATTCAGCTTTTGCATTCAATGCTCCAGCAAATGGAAGGCCTCCACTTCACTTTCCTCCTTCAAATACGGAGCAGGCTCAACACCCACCCTCCAATCCTGCTTATAACCCATCAATCGTTGACCTAACCACTCAAAACCCCCATTATGCCTCTACCTCCTATCAGACATCACCTCCTCCAAACACCAACCTCCAAATGTCACTTCCTCCCCAAAATGCCAACCTCAAAACTGGTCCACCCCCTCAAACCCAAAACGTTAATAACCCACAAACTTCCTTCCGTCACCAGAATCAACACACCAACCCCCAAACTTTCCCCCAAAACTACCAAGCCACTCAAAATGCCCAAAGTCCCTCCATTGCTCCACCCCTCCCCCATAAAACAATTTTTCAAATCCAGAACGAGCATGAGCTGATGGCTAAGAGGTGGAGGTCAAGGAAAGAAAGAAATGGAAGCCGAGAGAAGAGGATTCGCTGCGCAAGGCTTGAATTATGAAGACTTATGCATTCATCCGAACTTGGACCTCCCGGAAGGATTCAAGGTACCAAAGTTCGACGTTTTCGGAGGAACAGGGAACCCCTTAGCGCACTTGAGACTATGACCAGCTCGTGGGAGTTGGAAGGGATGAAGCTTTATTAATGCAGCTTTTCAGCTGAAGTCTGAGTGGAGAGGCTCTGGAATGGTTTACATCTCATGAAACCAGACAGTGGCCTAGCTAGAATGCTTTAGCCAAAGACTTTATCGAACAATTTGCCTATAATGTGGAGATCGTTCCTGATCGTTACTCCTTAGAAAAGATGAAGCAGAAGCCAAATGAAAGTTACAGAGAATTCGCATACAGGTGGAGAAAGGAGGCCGCTAGGGTTTGGTCTCCTATGTCTGAAAAAGAAATTGTTGAAGTGTTTGTGTGGGTTCAAGAGCCCGAATATTATGATAGAATTATGTTGCTCGTTGGAGTAAAGTTTGCTGAGATAGTCAAAGTAGGTGAGACTATCGAAGATGGATTAAGAACCGAGAAGATTATCCGCGTTGCTGCTTTACCCGGATCCTTGGGTTTGTTGAAGAAGAAGAAGAGAGAAGATGTGTCTTCTATATCTTTTGAGGGGAAGAAGACCCCAAGAAAATCCTTATCATACCAAGGTCATTCTAGACTTTCACAGAGTTCATACTCGATTTATACCCCTCTTCCCAATTATCAAAGTACTCTCCCTCCTATCTACCAAAATCCTCCTCCAGTTTACCAGACTCCATCTCATCACTACCGAAATGTCTCCCCCAACTGTGCCAACATTCAGGCGAATTACCAAGCTCCTCCCCCAATGTACCAAACCCCAGCTCCACTTTACCAAAATACCCCCCGAACTACCAAGCTCCACAACCAAATTACCAAACCAATTCATATCCCAGATATCAAGCCCCTCATCCAAATGCTCCAAATTATCGTCAAATGCCTCCTCCTTAACAAGGCAATTACGATACCCCCCCCCCCCGTAATAGATTTGAGAAGAAGCCTGCCAAAATTTTCACTCCGCTCTTTGAAAGCCGAACAAAGTTGTTCGAGTGATTAAATGAGACATGATATATTCATCCAGTGGGGCCCAAGCAGGTTGACACTAGCTCAAAGTTTTACAAACCTGATCAAATGTGCGCATATCACTCAAACAGTATTGGGCATGATACCGAGGACTGTATCAACTTAAAGCACAAGATTCAAGACCTGATTGATCAGAAAGTGGTCTCTCTCCAGACAGTCGAGCCCAATGTCAATAGTAACCCATTGCCAAATCATGAAGGCGTCACTATTAATATGATAGAGACGGATGATGATTAGTGCGTGATAAAGGCAATAGTCCCGATCGCTCCTGATGAGCTGGAAAGGGCAGTAGCTTCGTTGAGCATTAGAAAGAAGAAAGAGATTGTGATTCTGACACTCGAGAAGGTTATTGCCTTGGTGCCACGAAAAACTCTTGACCGACCAAAGTTTGTGATTGAAACGGCTGTTACCCAGGGTATGACCAGATCAGGTAGGTGCTACACATCAGAAGAGTTAGCCCAGGGAGTACAGAAGAAGGATCAACCTAAAAGGCCAATTAGTGAAGCTGAAGCTGAAGAATTCTGGAGAAAGATGCAACCGAAAGATTACTTGATTGTGAAGCATCTAAAGAAAACGTCAGCTTAGATTTCTGTGTGGGCCCTGCTAATAAGTTCACAATTGCATAGGCAAGCTTTAATGAAGGCTTTGGATGACACTTACGTGCCCGTGGGTACTAACAGTGATAATCTTGCATCCATGATAAACCAAGTTGTACGAGGACACCGAATCAGTTTCTATGCTGAAGAGCTGCCCTTTGAAGGCAGAATGCACAACAAAGCTCTGCATGTCACTATCATATGTCAAGACAAGATAATAAATCGCGTCTTGATCAATGACGGATTTGGTCTTAATATTTTTCCACTGTCGACTCTGAGGCAGCTGAAATTCGACTTGGGAAAGCTCAGCAGAACCAAGTCAATGTGAGGGCTTTTGATGGAGTGCAAAGAGACACATTGGGTGCAGTAAACTTGGATATTCAGATGGGTCCTGTGGAATTTAAGGTAGAGTTTCAGGTGTTGGATATCAACACCAGTTACAATTTGCTTCTGGGGAGACCATTTATCCACATAGCTGGAGCTGTGCCGTCTACCCTTCATCAACTAATGAAAATTGTTTGGAAGGACCAGGAATTGGTCATTTATGGTGAAAGGAGTCATTCCAATGGGTATGCGCCGATCGTTGATAATGTCTCTCGAGGTTGTGATTTTTACACGGTGGAGCTGGTAAATGCCATCAGTGATGACTTGGCTCCACAGCCAACTATGCCTTCCATGTACAAGATGATTGTTACTGTTATGCTCCAGAGTGGTTTCGAACCAGGTTTCGGGTTGGGAAATCGCTTTCAAGGAATTGTCGAGCCTATCAAAACTCCTACCAAAGGAGCAAAGTTTGGTTTGGGGGTATGTCCCCACAGAAGATGAAGCAGAGATGAAGAATAAAAGTGTTGATCAGGCAATGTCCAAGCCAATCCCTCATCTGTACCAGTCATTCCCGCTGCGAGAATGTGTCAATTATGATGGTCTCGAGGAAGGAATCTGTGGCCTTTTTGAGGAGATTGATGCGGTCGTCGAAGAACAGACTGGAACATCGTGCATCCGTGATGCAGAACCTGCAGAACAATTGCAAAATTGGAGCTCCACACCGCTCCTGATTCCCTGTACAGCTTGGTAGAAAAGACAAGTGTTTTGTTTGTTTTTTAAAAAAATCGGTGGTAGTCCGGAAGAGGCCCGAGACCCACCCTTTATGCAGTTTTTACTTATTTGAAGTTTTTAAATTTTCTTGTGATGCTTTAAAAGGCAAAATGGCCCTCTGCCTTGGCCCAAGTTGTGCTTGTCTTTCAATTTAAATGAAAGCCTATTTTGTCAAAATTTGTTTACTTATCCGTTTATATTTTTTCCTAATTTTGTTTGTTTATGATTTCAGTAATATTAATTTAAAACCTGCTAATGTCATGTCATGTCATGTCATGAGCCGAATGAACGAAATGAGGCAGGTGATGATGAATGCGAGGAATACAAAGAGGAAAATGAGGTACCAGAACATATAGCTGAAGAATTTCGACAATTCGAGAATCAACACAAGCCAAATTTAGAAGAAACCGAAACTGTAAATCTTGGAGATGAAGAATGTGTCAAGGAAGTCAGAATCAGTGTCCATCTGACCGAAGCTCAAGAAAGGGACCTAGTTCGTTTGCTCAAAGAATACATGGATGTATTTGCCTGGTCTTACAAAGATATGCCAGGGCTGAGTACGAATATGGATCTCACAAGTTGCCGATTAATCCAGATTTCAGTCCAGTAAAACAAAAGACTCGGAAGTTCAAGCCTGAGTTGAGTTTAAAGATCAAAGAGGAGATTACCAAACAGTCAAGTCTCAAGTAGTGGAAGTGACGCAATATCCGACTTGGTTGGCCAATGTTGTTCTGGTTGCCAAGAAAGACGAAAAAATCAGAATATATGTTGACTACAGAGATCTCAACAAAGCTAACCCAAAAGATAATTTTCCATTGCCAAACATTCACATTCTCATTGATAACTGTGCTAAGCATGAGATGCAGTCGTTTGTGGATTGTTATGCGGGCTATCACCAGATCTTGATGAATGAAAAAGATGCAAAAATAACAGTTTTTATCATACCCTGGGGTGTATATCACTATCGGGTGATGCCTTTTGGTCTCAAAAATGCCGGTGCTACTTATATGAGGGCTATGACAACCATCTTTCATGATATGATTCACAAGGAGATTGAGGTATATGTAGATGATGTCATAATCAAGTCCCGCAAGAGTTCAGATCACTTAACTCACCTGAGAAAGTTCTTTGATCGGCTGCGTCAATATAATCTAAAGCTAAATCCCGCTAAATGTGCTTTCGGAGTGCCAGTCGGAAAACTGTTGGGATTTATAGTTAG
This sequence comes from Solanum pinnatisectum, assembly GCA_035578085.1. Taxonomy (NCBI): domain Eukaryota; kingdom Viridiplantae; phylum Streptophyta; class Magnoliopsida; order Solanales; family Solanaceae; genus Solanum; species Solanum pinnatisectum. The sequence continues at coordinate 2,949,957 of CM069081.1, forward strand.
TAGAAGAGGCATTGAGCTTGACCCTTCCAAGATCAAAGTGATGCAAGAGTTACCTCCTCCGAAGACCAAGAAAGAGGTGATGAGTTTTCTGGGAGGGTTGAACTACATCAGTTGATTTATAGCTCAATCCACCGTGGTGTGTGAGCCAATCTTTAAGTTGTTGAAACAAGATGCTTTGACCAAGTGGACCGGAGAATTTCAGACTGCTTTTGATACCATCAAGAACTATTTGTCCAATCCACCGGTGTTGGTTCCTCCACGAGAAGGGAGTCCACTGTTGTTATATTTGTCTGTCTCGGATAACGTATTTGGATGCGTGCTTGGTCAGCATGATGAAACTGGGAAGAAGGAACAAGCCATTTATTATTTGAGCAAGAAATTCACTCCATATGAAGCTCGTTACACTCTGTTGGAAAGGACATGTTGTGCTTTGACCTGGATTGCGCAGAAGTTGAGACATTATTTGTCCTCTTATACCACATATCTCATTTCCAGGATGGACCCGTTGAAGTATATTTTTTAGAAAGCAATGCCGACTGAGAAGTTGGCTAAATGGCAAATGCTTTTGAGTGAATTCGACATTGTGTATGTGACTCAGAAGGCTATAAAAGCACAAGCCTTAGCTGATCATCTTGCGGAGAATCCAATGGATGAAGAGTATAAACCGCTCAAGACTTATTTTCCCGATGAAGAAGTAGAATTTGTGGGTGAAGATATTTCTGAAGCGTACCCAGGTTGGAGGGTATTCTTTGATGGAGCAGCGAATCACCAAGGAAAAGGTATCGGAGCGGTTTTAGTGTCAGAAACTGGTCAGCACTATCCTATGGCGGCCAAACTCCGATTTAATTGCACGAACAACATGGCTGAGTATGAAGCGTGCATCCTCGGTTTGAAGATGACAGTTGATATAAACGTTCATGAGTTGTTGGTTATTGGAGATTCAGATTTGCTAATTCACCAAGTTCAAGAAGAATGGGCCGTGAAGAACCCAAAGATCACACCGTACGTGCAATATATACTGAAGTTGTGCAAAAGGTTCCGTAAGATTGAGTTCAGACACACTCCTAGGACACAAAATGAGTTGGCCGATGCTCTTGCCACCATTGCCTCTATGATTAAACACCCAGATACAAGTTATATTGATCCCTTATATATAGAGATAAAAGAGCAACCCGTCCATTGTTCACATATTGAAGCAGAACCAGATGGTTTGCCTTGGTATTTTGACATCAAAAAGTATTTAGAGATTGGGATGTATCCTGAGAATGCTACGTTCAACCAGAAGAAGTCGATACGCCGTATGGCCCTCTATTTCTTCGCAAAAGCGAGGAAACCCTTTATAGGAGGACTCCAAATTTAGGTCTTCTCAGATGTGTTGATGCTAGTGAAGCTGCGAAGCTTCTAGAACAGATACATGCGGGAGTTTGTGGTACGCACATGAATGGACTCACTTTAGCAAGAACGATCCTCCGGGCCGGTTATTTTTGGATGACTATGGAGCACAATTGTTGCAAGTTTGTGCAGAAATGTCATAAATGTCAAGTACATGGTGATTTGATTCGAGTGCCGCCTCACGAACTCAATGCTATGAGTTCGCCTTGGCCGTTTGTAGCTTGGGGCATGGACGTCATTGGTCCAATAGAGCCAGCCGCCTCCAATGGATATAGATTCATTTTAGTTGCCATTGACTACTTTACCAAATGGGTGGAAGCAGCTTCATACAAATCGGTAACCAAGAAAGTCGTAGCTGATTTTTTTCTCAACAATCTGATATGTAGGTTTGTAGTGCCAAAATCCATCATTACTGATAATGGAGCAAATCTCAACAGTCACTTGATGAGAGAGATATGTGAACGATTCAAGATTACTCACCGGAACTCAACCACCTATCGTCCCCAAATGAATGGAGCTGTAGAAGCCGCCAACAAGAACATAAAGAAGATTTTGAGGAAAATGATTGATAATCGTAGAGGTTGGCATGATATGCTGCCAACTGCTTTGTTGGGTTACATTACGACTGTCAGAACATCAATTGGAGCCACACCATACTTGTTAGTATATGGAACGGAAGCAGTTATACCTGCAGAAGTTGAAATACCTTTGTTGAGAATTATCCAAGAGACTGGGTTGAATGATGCTGATTGGATTTGCAAGCGAATTGACCAGTTAACCTTGATTGATGAGAAGAGAATGGTTGTTGTTTGTCACGGTCAACTGTATCGACAGAGAATGATTCGTGCTTTTAACAAGAAAGTAAGAGCCAGAACGTTTGAGGTTGGTCAGTTAGTTCTCAAACGTGTTTTCCCTCACCAAGATGAATATAAAGGAAAATTTGCACCAAATTGGCAAGGACCCTACATGGTTCATAAAGTGTTACCTCGAGGTGCCTTGATCCTGTCGGAGATGGATGGAACTAAATGGCCGAAACCGATCAACTCAGATGCTGTCAAGAGATATTATGTGTGAAGTTCCTTGTAATCGTTCCATTTGCTTGTAATCACTTTGTTTAGAATTTTATCCCTCTGTAAATGAACTACGTCTGACCTGAATTCTCAAGAATGAGATACGTAGGCGGCCTATGTTGGCCTCGGTCACCCCTTTATCCCTTTTCAATACTTTCTTTGTTTTTGAACTACGTTCGACCTGAATTCTCAAGAATGAGATACGTAGGCGGTCTATGTCGGCCTCGGTCGGTTTCTTTGTAATCTTTTTTTGTTAATCTTAGAGATGGGAACTACGTTTGACCTGATTCCTGCCTCAACAGGATACGTAGGCGCTACAAGGACTCGGTCATATTTCCCGTAAGGTTTCTATTTCTCTTTACAATAGAAACTGGGACAGAATTTTTGAGAAGGACTCAAAAATTCTCAAGAAGAAGACTTATCCAACAAGTCAAGACTAAAGCGACGTTGAGAATTATAACTGGGACAGAATTTTTGAGAAGATCTCAAAAATTCCAGCTCAAAATAATCCAAGACAATAAACTGGGACAGAAATTTTGAGGATGACCTCAAAATTTCAATGATGCTCGTCTGCAGTTTAGAACAGCTTTGAATACTTCCCAGCAAGTAATCGGATAGACCTCAAGGCATCAACTTCAAAGACGTTCATTAAGCTTGACGTGACATGACACTTGGCAGTGACCTTTTCCAAATATTACTTTTTGAAAATCTATTTTCCTTAAAGCTTTTCTTTTGTGTTTTAATTATTTTTGCATACAAATGTCTTGTCTTATCTACCAAAAAGCAGGAGATCGGAGAAATCAATCGGAGATAGCCAGATAAGGATCACAAAACCAAAGGAATCGGCACAGATCGGTTCACTTTAAACTAACAATTTTTCTGTGGATGCAGGTCTATAAGTTTGCGTCAAGATCATCATACTCCTCCATTCGACGAATATGGAGAAGTCAAAAGGGCGGGGGGGCTCCCTAAAATTAACAATTCTTTTGTGAATACAGGAAAAGTTTTATGCTTCTCATACCGAAGAATCAAGGATATGAGTAACATTATTTCATCCAAATTATCAGCAAGGCAAGGATCATAATAAACATTGCAACTATGCATGGAGATAGAACAAATGAAAACCGCGAAGAGAGCAATATTATTATTTTCCATCAACTAAAAGTACCTGGAGAACGTTTATCTGCTTTATATTATCAGATATGATAACCGCTGCCTAGAGATTCATTTATATCGTATTATCAAACGAGATGATACCACTACTCCGAAAATTATTTTTTTATATTAAGACGATACCGCCATCCAAAAGATACCTAGAAGATCACCTATGTTATGCGGTGAAGCATCATCTTCGTTCGGTATCAAGGAGGCATAATCAGAAGATTCATGCATCGTGGAGAGAAAATTCATGCATTGCGGAGAGAAGATTCATGCATTGCGGAAAGAAATTCATGCATTGCAAGAGAAAAGTCATGCATCGCGGAAAAGAAGATTCATGCATCGCGAGAGGAAAAGTCATGCATCGCGGAGAGAAAATTCATGCATCGCGGAGAGAAGATTCATGCATTGCGGAAAGAAATTCATGCATTGCAAGAGAAAAAGTCATGCATCGCGGAGAGAAAAGTCATGCATCGCGGAGAGAAGATTCATGCATTGCGAAAAGAAATTCATGCATCCCGAGAGGAAAAGTCATGCATCGCAGAGAGAAGATTCATGCATTGCGGAAAGAAATTCATGCATCGCGAGAGGAAAAGTCATGCATCGCGGAAAGAAGATTCATGTATTGCGGAAAGAAATTCATGCATTGCGAGAGAAAGTGATGCATCTCGGAGAGAAAATTCATGCATCGCGGAAAAGAAGATTCATGCATCGCAGAGAAAAAGTCATGCATCGCGGAGAGAAGTCATCATTGCGGAGAGAAAATTCATGCATCACGGAAAACAAGATTCATGCATTGCAAGAGAAAGTCATGCATCGCGGAGAGAAGATTCATGCATTGCGGAAAGAAATTCACGCATTGCAAAAGGAAAAAGTCATGCATCGCGGAGAGTCATTCATAAAGTATTATCAAACGAGATAATACCATCACCTAGAGGGACATCATCGTCATTCTATCAATGGAATATCCTCATCCTACCAAAGGATCTTTATTATCATTATCCTACCAATTGATCAACATTATCCTATCGATGGATCTTCTTTATCAATATCATCATCCTATCGATGGAGCATCAACATCATCATCCTACTGATGGAGCAACATCGTCCTATCATTACCATCATCTTACCAATGAAGAATCATCTGCATCATTTTCATTTGCTAGAATAACATCAAGAGAACCATCAACAAGAACGGTATCAAGAGAACTATCAACATATTACATCAGTTTATTTCTTATTACTTCACATCAAAAGAAAAGTACCTTGAAGAATCATATTGCAAATATAAGATACAAGCTTTATTTGCTTAACGTCAAACCCGATGAAATTGACGTTAAATATTCAAGGAGAGCAACTAAGTGTCAACATGGTAAAAGACACTATCTCTCCATTTGAATCATATTTTACACTAATAAGTTTTATCTCAGTCTTTGTCGAGAGCATCCAAGAGGATGAATTCTCAAATCAAACCACAGGTGCGGACGACATCAAAAAAGGATCTGACCTGGCGTGAAACTTTTTCTTAGCGTGGCGGGACATAGTCCAAAGTGGAACACCAAACTCTTAGGACGCAAGCAGAGGAGCGACTTCCACCACAATCAAACCACACCCCTATCAGAAGGCATGTGGGTTTATCTTTGGGTTTGTCAATTTCTGTTCCGCATCCAAAAATTTTGGTCTCCACCGGAAGCAACTTTTCAATCTGAGTGACAATGCACCAAGAGCTTTGGAAATTATGTCCGTGTAAGTTCTTACTTATGGATGTGAAGAGCTCCGCATTCATGGCTAAGAGATTGCAAGCCTCTTTTCCATACTCGACTTATTTGTCACTCCTCTGGAACCAAAGGTTATCTTGCATAATAGATTTCCTTTTCAACCGATCAATTCGAACTACAAGTAGCCTGATTCCCTAAGTTGAGGGATATGTAGGCAGAATCAATGTTGAAACTCGGCTGTATTCCAACACTCGCACTTAAATCTTATTCTCGAGCATTCCGGTCTCCTCATAATCCGATATCGGAATAGCTTTTGAATTCTTTCAAGATCGTGCGTCAAATCAAGCGTCTCGAACTACAAGTGGCCTGAATTCTCATATAACCTGAGATATGTAGGAACCCCACTCCTGGGTTCGGCCATGAATCCTAAAGCCCATACCAAAAAGCCTTGCCGAAAGGATGAAGATGGGGTCGATCAAAATTGGATTCGTCAATTTCATTTGCCTCAAATTTGTTTCATCAACCCAAGTCAAATGAGGGACAGCTATTGACACCCAATTTTGGCCCTTCACAATATAAATTAATCATCAAGCTTCTTCGATTTCTAACGATTTAAAATAATGAGTTTTATAAAATTTTCAGAAATAAAATAAAATAAACATAGTTTGCAAGTTATTTTAAATAGTTTTGTCATTTCTTTTATACTAATATATATGTTTTACTTAGTTATGTATATAATTAATGCATTTTATAATCATCTCGAATAGATTTTATATTTTAAATACTTTATTAATGGTAAGGGTTATAATTTTGAATTAATGAATTTTATGAAATTCAAAATACTTCCAAGTTATTTTCAGAGTGATTTTATCATTTTTCAATACTTTTAATAATAAATGTGTATATTTTTAAAATTGCGTTATTTTATAAATATTTGAAAATCATCATAAAGATGTTACATTTTGGGTAAATATTTTATCACTTTAAGCTATCGTTATAATCTAGGATTAATTAGTTTGTAATGAAATTAATTGTTTTTATAATAGAAATAGTTATAATATTTCATTAAGATTAAGAAGCTCATTAATTAATTAATATTAATTCATCTAAAATTAGACTCAATTTGCATCTCATAAAAGAACCAACCCTTTTTCTATTTTGGGCCAACTTCCAGCAGCCCAAATAACATACAACAATTCCAAAACATTCCCAATAGGCCCAAAATATTCCAGCCCATTCACACAATAGCAACAATGCAAAACCAACGACCCAAGCTCCTTTAAAAATTCCTACCAGCCCACTTCTACCATTCCAACAACAAATCCAACAGCCCAATCCCTTTATCCCTTGACCCGGCCCAATTTTGATCTCCAAAAGAGACCAAAGCATACAGCAAACTCATGACCGACCCTTTACACGTTCTTCTTCTTCTCCAACAGCGACTACGTGCCAGACGAACCCAGAAAAACACGTGAACAGTAGCAAGCAAACAACCCCACTGCCCATACGTGATTTCTTCTCCTTCACGCGAGGGAGAGCTTGTGAAAGTTGCAGCTCCTGCAGCTTTCTCTGCAACAGCCGCCTATTAAAACCCACCCTCATCTTTTCATGCAGATTTTGGGGGATTTCGGTTGAAAATCTCTACTGGAAGCAGTTTTCCCATCCCTTGGAAAAGCAATTTGAAATTAAGGTCGAATTTGAATTCCTATTCTACCCTTTTCCCCAATTCCGAACCAATTTCCCTTCTATAAATAGTTCCATGTTAGTCACCATAAAGGGGGAATTTTTTGAGACCAAAGAGTACCCTAAAAGTTTTTTGGGAAATCTTGGTCCAATAGTTTAAATTTTGTGGCTATTCGAGTTGAAAAGGTGGAATCATCGTCTACGTCAAACTCGTTGTCCAGTTCGCTGCCCAGAACTAGGTAATCTTCTTGCTCTTTCTTCAATCTTATCATTCGATTGCAATGTAGAATTGCTGCTTGTTGTAGTATTGTTAATTATTTTTTCTAGGTTCAATGTGATTAGTTAAAATAAGTGTATAAAGGTTTTTTTATCCTACTCTGTTAAAGTTAAGTCATTTTGAATGTGTTCATTAAATAATTTAGCTCTGTTGATGTTTGTTTTCAGAGATATGAATGTGGTTCTTTTATTTAGTTGAGTTCATAAATATATATATATATATATATATGGGATTCTGATTATTGTTATTCTTATTCGACTTCGACATCCATGTTATATAGTTGTTGCTTTCTACCTTAATTTGCCGTTTTCTGTATTAAGATTTTTACCTCGGTTCTTATCCAAGCCTGTTTTCTCCGATCTGCTTTATAAATGCTAAGTTGGGCAACTGTTGATTTGTCGTATTAAGGTAAAAACTAGTTGCTAGTTTGCTTCTTTACTATCTTTATCAATGTGAAAAATGTCTTTAGTTCCTATCTTAGTTTCTTTGATTCTTAGTTGTGCATCCCCTTACGATACCCCATAGCCATTTTTTTTTCTTCTTTCCAGATTCTAGCATTTGCTTCTTTTAAGTTACTGGTTGTTTTCTCCTTTTGTTAGATTTTGACTTAAATTCTTTAGGTTAGGCATGTGGTTTTAATATCGGATAGTATTCTAATAGCAATATATATATATATAATGCAGATTTGTCTGTCTTCCTAGTTGATCTTGATACTTCCCATGGGTAGTTTTAATTTAGATAATATCAATTACATTAGTAACATGGTTCCTAGATTCTTTTATGATATGATAGTTTACATCCTTAGTCGATCTTGATTCGGTTAAGTATGTAGTGATTTGATGATTTATGGTGTTTTTGACAATTTTAGCTTCATTAAGGGCAGTAGTTCCCTTTTGTTTGTAGAAATGGTCTTATCAACTGTGATGAAGGATAAAAATGGCCAAAATGTTTGGGTCTAGTCTTTCTAAGTAATGAACTGTTGATATTGCATTTGCTTAATTATTTATGTGTAGATGAGTTTAATTCTTTCTCTTGGTTAATATATGCAATAGTTAAGCTTGACCATGTATTAGTATAATTAAGTTCTCCTTTCTGGTTTACATTTGTTGCATTTTGAGAGGAGGTTTCTCTTTTGAACTTTCTAATCTTTTATTCCTTTATTTCTTGGTGCATGAACACTCCCCGCATCGAGTCAAATTGAACTCGCATCTCTTGCATGCTCTTCTTCTTGAGTCAACCTCCTCAGAGTTGTGAATAGGAATCCATGTTATCGGGTCAAAACCCCAAGAAGGCAATAGCAGTAGCTGCTTTAAATGGTCAAAAATTGGAATGTCTTGGACTTTAACAAGTCCAAATTGCAGCAGTTACGGCAGCAGTCCCAAAGGGACTAAAAATTGGAAAGTTTCAAATTTTAATAGGTCCAAATTACAGCAGTATACATTAGTATACACCACGAAAATATTGATATACAGGTCAAAAACGTGAAATACAGGGCTGAGACAAAAATACAGGTGTTCGAAAGCAGGAAATGAGTAAAAAAGCTGATATACATGCTTATATACACTGATATACAGCCAGTATATACCCAAAATGGGATTGGGTAAAAACCCAAAAAATTCCAGCAAATTGGCCCAAAAGGAGGCCCAAATTTAATTTCTCCTTTACTCTTTAATTATTTAATTGTGATTATTTATTGTTTGATTAACCCTAATTTTAAAATTGTTGAATAACTTAAGAAATTCCCCAAAAGATGAGTTATTTCTTTTGTGTTGGTTTAATTATAATGTATTTCATGTTTTAATGTTCACTCATTTTATCAATCAAATATGTTGGTCAAATTATACATTTTAATTAAGTTAAACCTTTTTAATTTAAGCTTCTCACTTAATTAAATTTTATTCATTTCACATTTGTTTGTGAGTTAAAGTATTTTCTCAAATAAACTTTAAGAATGCTAGTCAAAACCTTTTCGATTAAATATATATATACATACCCACTTAGTCATTTTCTTAAAAAGGTAATTTAAAATGATTATCATGCGTTAATTCATCAAATTAGTTTAAATTATTATTTCAAAATTAATTAAATAAATTCTAATTAATCTAGTTTTATTAATGTTATGATCACTAGCAATTTAATTGAAACGTTTCATTCTTAGGTCCCTTTCCCTAAAAAATAAAATGGAATAAAATGCGTCATTTATTTAATTGAAAATTATTATGTCAAATCATATTTCTAACAATTAGTTAAAAAATATTTTCTAGTCAAGTCGCAGGTCAACCGCGTGTTAGCGGGCACTTCGAATGCCTAAACCCTTCTCGAAGTGTAAATTGAACCCCGAACCCTCTTTGGTATTTTCAAATAATTTTTTCTGTTTAAATCTTTGAAAATTATAAGTTTTCTTAATTTTTTTAAAAAAAAAATTAAGTGGCGACTCTTTTCTAAGTATTTTTCTCAAATTGTTTTATACTTAGAACATTTCAAAAAGTAATTTTTTCTACAAATAGGAAAATTACGGCACAATAGTGATGGATGTTAAGGGTAAGACAAAAGACAATCCAAAAGTTAGAATGGACATAAAGGAATATTGTAGGAGAAAAGAGTTATGGCTACAGGAATTACAGAATGGTAAAATAGTTAAGCCCAAAGCCAACTTTTCATTCACATTAAATGAGAAACGTGAAATTATTGAGTGGGCTAAAAATTTGAGGAAGCCGGAGGACTATGCTTTGAATTTAGGAAAGCGGGCAGATATGAATGAAGGAAAATTGATAGGTATGAAAAGTCATGATTGTCATGTGTTCATGGAAACATTAATTCCTATCGTTTTTAGCCATCTACTCGAAAGGATATGGAAACCAATCACAGAGATAAGTCTTTTTTTAAAAGATTTGTGTTCTGGAAAGTTGTTGGAGAGTAGTTTAGACAGGATGGAGGAAAATATTCTTGTTACTACTACTAAGTTGGAGAAGATATTTCCATGTGGTTTCTTTGATATAATGGAGCATCTTCCAATTCAAGTACAAGAAGCCCGCCTCGGAGGTCCGGTTCAAATAAGATGGATGTATCCATTTGAGATGTATCCATTTGAAATATTCACTAAGTTATATATATTCACCAAGTCTCGTATATATTAACATATGTATACATATATACATGCAGAAAAATTGGTCGTTCGAAGCAAACGATTAAGCAAAGGGGAAGAATCAAAGGATCATTTGTTCAAGGTCATATTGAGAGAGAAACTGGTGATTTTTATTCTTATTACTTTGGTCATGATGTGTCATGTAGGAGAAACAAGCCCAATCGCAATGATGAAGGCGATATTGATCCTTTATTTCCACCGATATCAATTTTTAATCAAAATGGTCAAGGATCTACAAAGCATGGAAAGCGAGGCTTCATTGATATGGAAATGCAATCAGCTGTGACACATATTTTGCTTAATTGTCCAGAGATTCAATCATATGTCAAGTAAGTGTTAAAAATATGTTATTAAATTGCATACTAAAAAGTGATCATTAACTAACGAAATACTTAAATGTAAAATGATCAGCTTGTTCGTAAACACATGGGGTAATAAAGCCATCTATACAGAATTTTCCAAATGGCTGAGGAACTATGTAAGTGTGCAATCACTAAGTATTTAATAATATATTCATGTTATACTAAATTATATTATTTGAAATAACAATCACATAGGTTTACGATGAATACTCAAGTGTCCAACATTTGTAATTAGTGAAAGAAGTAGCACTTGGACCTGAATCTCAAGTACTGACAATGAATAAGTATTGTGTCAATGGTTTTAAGTTTCAAACTGAAGAAGTTTTTAGGAACAAGAAAACAAATAATAGCGGTGTCTACATACAAGGTGATGCTGATGGTACTGGTCAAACTATTGAATATTATGGTGTCATTCAAAAGTTTTCAGTAGTTGTTTGAACACCAATATTACTTGTATCAACATCCATTGAGTCTATAGGATTTTTCTCGGAAGTGGCAGCAACCATTTGCCAATCTAAAAAAATAGCTTTACTTTGATCGACATCTACCGTCTTTCTTTTTTCATTTAGTATTTCTCTCGCATCGTTTTGATACTTTTCACTATCGGTAGTACCTTTTAAAGTAACTTCAATGGTATCATCAATTTGTTTGTCATTTTGATTTCTGTTCAAGATCAAACGACAACTATCTTCATCATGACCTTGGTGCTTACAATAATTGCAAACGACAACTATCTTTATCATATACAATCTCTTGAAACAGCTCAATCAACTTACCAAATTTTTCATCCACAAACTACAACCTTATACGATTTGGAAGCTTTTCCATTAGATCAAATATAACCTTAACCCTAGCCATGCTAGGTCTTGACTTGATTTGAGTAGCTTTATCTATAGCTATTGGTTTTCCAACTATTTATGCTATGGATAGCAGAGACTTCTTTGCAAACAATTTCGGAGATAAGTTCGGTAAAGAAATCCAAACCACAGCTAACGTCATTTCATCCTTGGGGTTATATCCAATGGACCATGAAAAAATCCTACATTGGTGCTCCTCTCCATTATAGAGAAAATAATTAACTGAGCGAGATAAAGATAGTACATAATCTTCATATTGATCAAACCTTAACAAAATTTATCTTGGAGCAAGTAAGTCAATTAAACAATTGCCCTTGGTACCAAGATGTTTCGGTAAAATTGACCTTAATACCTTCAAATCTGGCGCACCATGGGATAATTTAAACACCACTGCTTGATGTAATCCATCATAAAGTCTTGCCTTTCCTCCATTGAAAACGTGATGGTAGGTTCTCCATGAATTATTTCGCTTGATTTTACGATTGTTTTTGAGTTAATTACGACAAATTGTTTAGGATTTATAGTATTGGAATTGAAAAGAATGGCGTATGTGGTGGTTGGGTGGTGGGCAGGCTGGACAGCCTCGAGAGGAGGTCGTACAATGGCCGTACCAGCCATGATAGCTGCGCAACTGCTGCATACGTAGAAGCCACCAGAGAAAACCCTAGGTTGGCTAAAAGGTAGTGTTGTAGTATTCGCCTATCGCATGTATGCAATCGTGTAACAGTTTTTTTTTTTCAAAACATAAAAGCATTCATTGCGATAGGTTGAAAATAATCTTACCCTTATACATGAAACATAGTTATATATGAAAAATCACTAATATTTTAGAAAACAAAGATTACTAAAATCATAATTATAAAGGTGCGATGAATTTACCAATCAGAAATAATGAGTAAAGAATCTATTAACAATAGAAAAATAAGTAATTAATGAGCCTAAGTTTTGGCGTGGTTGGTTGGCCGGCTGGGTGGCTAGCAGTTTCAAGATGATAATGGTTCAGGGCGGAGGCTGGGCAAGGTGGTTTAAGGTTGTGCAGAGTGGGCGGGTTGAAGCGAGTTTTTCAAAAACTAATGCGGATCGAGTTATGGGTATATGTGATTATATGTAGGTTTAAACTTAATTTCAACTTTTACATCTTATAAGAGTGATAGAGCATTATTCATTAAGATAAATCAATCTCAATGACAAGTAGTTCAATCACACATAATAAGTACATCAATTACAATTCACCAGTATGTCACGCATAAGCATCAAGCGTATCAAGTCACAATGATCATCACTAGTCAGAACCATTTCTCATTGGTTTTTAACACTCACTGGCAAAGACCTTGGCATAATAACATTCACCAGCAAAGACCTCGGCATAACAACACTCGTCGGCAAAGACCTCGACATAATAACACTCGCCGGCAAAGACCTTAGCATCATAATCATCACAATGTTCTATGATCAAAGCACATAAGTAATATCACACCACATAAAAGAGACAATAATTTGCATAATTCAAGTCTACATTTATGCTTTCAAGCATTTCATCAATCAATCAATAAGGGCAACATTAAGGCAATTCACATCATCATGTTCAAAACTTAACCCTTTTTATTCATTTAGATATAGAAAGTGGAAAATTTTAACCCTTCACCTCATTCCCATCACTCCCAACACACAATCACCAAAGGAAGCATACGAATACAAATTAGAATGCAAGGTTAGGAAGCCACTTGTCTTAAATCAATCAACAATCACTCCAATAGTCAAGTATTCCCCTTTCAAACCTCTTCCGAAGCCACACAATTTATAAATAAGCAAGTATTCACAATTACCTTCCAGAAACATCAACACCCATAACAATTCCCTTGAAAGGTGGGTTAGTCAACACAAACTCAATTCTGAAGAAAGGTTTGAATCCAGAAAAAAAATACTTGAAAACATTACTCAAGGCTATACAAACTCATTATGAAAAATCATTTTGAAGATGAGCTTGAAAATCAGTTCATAACTCTCTTTTTTTCTTTGAAACTCAAGTTCATGAAGAACTCCCTATTTATCAATTGAAATATTCATTTAAACTCATAAATTCAATAATAATAATGGGTAATCAAAGATTTAGAGTTAAGAAATGTTATCCTACAATTTTATCTTGAAAGCCCATTTGAAATCGTCTCTACCAAGTTCTTAAAGCTCCAAAAATGAAAATGGGGAAGAAACCCCAAAATTGGATTTAAACACTGCCAGAGGTCCTTCGCGAATGTGGATTTTTAATCGAAGTAGGCTAATGAGTTAGAATTAGAGTCATACTAGGACTCGACTATTAAATCCTAAATTATGTACAACTAAGCTACTGGATCGTGTAGGAGGTTAAAGTCGGCTGGGATATCATGTACATAATATATTTGTGTTGTAGTAGAATTTCTAGTATAGCTGGAAGATGACTCTTCTCCTATATAGGGAGCTTGGAACTCAACATTATTTTTTATCAATATAATACTTGATTTCTCCATACTTACATGAGATTTCTACATGGTATCAGAGCAATAAAGTTTTTCCACTCTTTAACGTATTAGATCAAAATCAAAACAACCACAATATCAAACCGCAATGGCCCCTTCTACCAACACTTTTTTGACCTCTTCACTTCATCATCTTATTTCGTCCTGCTACATTAAACTTAAGCCAATGAACTATTTTATATGGAGGACACAAATGTCTCTGTTGATACAAGTGATGAGATTAACCTACTTCATCACAGAACCACCTAAATGTACATGCTCCACTGAACAGACTACTGAGAAAGCTATAGCAGGCAAGAAGGGTGCAGAAGACAACAACATTGTTTATGACGGAAAGGAGAAGGATGTGTTGCTAAGGAGTTGGATCTCAGGTACCTTGACAGACGAAAGCATGTACCTGATCGTAGGTTGCTCAACTGCCAAGGAGATGTAGGAATGCTTCAAGCAACAAAAGATAGGGAGTTCCAGGTCAAACAACAACTACAAAGTGTGAATCTAGGAACCAAAAAAATTGACGAATATATTAAGAAATTCAAAGGCATACGTGATGGCCTTGCAGCCATTCACAAGCCTGTAGATAAAGATAGCAAAATGATTAATTTTACTAGAGGCCTAGGTCTTAAGTACAAGACCTTCGGGACTGTCATGCTAGGTAAGACACTATATCCTACTCTTAATCAGTTTGTTAATGCTCTCAGGGGTTTTAATATGAGGGAGGATGAAGATGAAGTACCCCAACAAAATCATAACATAGCATTCTCTGCTCAAAGGGGTAGGGAAAGAGAAAACTACTCTCAAAGAAGAGGAAACAATAACTTCAATTCCAGAGAAAGGGGTTTCAAGCCTGCTGGACAAGAAAATGGTTCTTATAACAGCAAAAATGGACCAGGTCCTCAAAACAGTCCTTCAAGTGGAAGCCATGAGAGGAACAATACTGATGCGTGTCAAATTTATGGTAGGAATAACCATACTATTCTTTAAGTGTTTTTATAGGTAGGATTACTCTTACCAAACCATAGATGAGCTACCGCAACCATTGGCTGCTGCTAATCTACAAAACACTATTGATGACACCTTGTATGTGGACTTAAGAGTAAGTAGTCATAGGACACATAACTCAGGTATCCTAACTGATCTTACACACTACAATGGACTAGATAAAATCATTATTGAAATGGATCAAAGTTAGACATAACACATGTTGGGAACATATTTGTATCAGGTCTAAAGTCAAAAGAAGTTCTTGTAGTTCCTAAGATTAATAAAAATTTATAATTTGTCTGTAACAAAGAAAATTAAGGGAATATGACCGATGAAAAAGACTTAATTTGCCACTATATATCATCATTCTTGCCTTTCACCTAATTTATTTAATATATTCAGATTAAACCAATTAAATAAAAATTATAGAGAAATTTTCACACATGGGAGGAAAGAGAATAAATTATGAAAAACTACCTAACTAGATATACATCACTATCATATATAATTATATACTAATTTTATTAGTCAAAAGAAGTTCTTGTAGTTCCTAAAATTAATAAAAATTTACTTTTAGTTAGTAAGCTTGCAAATGATAATTGTTGCACTCTTGAATTTGATGAAACTAACTTTGTTGTAAAGGACAAGAGGACAAGGACACTACTGGCCAGGGGATCTAAAAGGATTGGACTCTATGCTTTGGAAGATAAAAATCTCTATGCTTTAACTGTTGCACACGATTGGAACACGTCAGACAGCATGTGGCATACTAGATTAGGACATCCTAGTTTGAAGTCTTTAAAAGTTTTGAGTAGTAATAGTTGCATAAATATTAGTAGTTGGAATTCTAGTTGTTAGATGGGAAAGAGTTGTAAACTTACATTTGGTTTGAGAAATAAAATTGAGAAAAAACCTTTATTGAAAATCCGTTGTGATTTATGGGGACTTGCTCTTGTCGAATCTTACCAACATATGAAATATTATGTAGTTTTTGTTGATGATCACATGAGATATACATGGATTTATCTACTGAAAAAGAAATCTGAATTCTTTAAGGTCTTTCTAAAATTCCAGAAAATGGTGGAAAAACAATTTTCTAAAAAGATTAAGGTCTTTTAGTGTGATGGAGGTGGTGAGTTTATCCAAACAGACTTCATCAAGCATTTGGAAGATTATGGCATTGTGAGACATATTTTATGTCCAACACACCTGAACAAAATGGAGTTGCAAAGATGTAATGACTCAGAAAATAATAGGATGAACTAGAGCCTTGACGTTTGGGTTAGTGTGACCTTAGGTTGATGTTTATGTTTTTTTAGAACTTAAGCAGCCTAGGGTGCAAGCAAGGGCCTAGGCTAGCAAGGTAGGGTGAAAAAAGCCTTGTCCTTGGAAGGATTGTTTGGCGATGGGCTACTAGATCGCCTAAGAGGTTAGCGAGTCGCCCTTATGCCCATATGGTCGCCTAGTGGACTGCCCATTTGGCCTAGCTACTGGACCAAAGGGCGAGCTAAAGGGGAGCTCGCCAAGCTGGTTGGCGAGTCGCCCTTCTCCCCCTCCATCGCCTAATAACCAGCCTTTGAGTGAGCCCACTGTAACAGAGGGTGAGCCAAGGGTGCACTTGGCGAGTCGCTTATTGCATTTGGCAAGCCCAAGTGTCCAAAGGGCAAGCTCAGACGGGCAGGGGCTGAAATTTTAAGTTAAGACGTTGGGGGGTCCTTAGCTCTTTCTAAAATTGACCCTACCATTCATTTCCTAGCAACTATATAACATTTTTAAGACCAAAATTTGTTTCATTTAAGTCATTCCAAATAGAATCAAAAGAAAGTCTTCCTCTCTCAATAGTTCTCTCTCTAGCTTAAGGAAGAAGAAGAAGAGGTGAAAGCTAGGTTTGGTGATTTCAAGGTGGTTCTTACTCAAATTTCTTGGAGAATCTTAGTAAAGGTATGGTGTTCTTGATCCTTTTCTAATTTTCCATTCAAGGAGGCAAATCCAAAGTGATTTCAAAGTATGAAAAATCTAGGGTTTTACTCAATCTCATGGAATCTTTTACCGAACGATTTCAAATGGTTTCTAATGGAATATATTGATTGTGTTGATGTTTAATTTATGATTTATGATGAAAATACTCCATGAACCCATGATTTTCCTTCAACTCCTAAAATGTACTTTTATGAAGTGGGTTTTGATGATTATGAAGGTTTATGAATGAAACTTGTCTAAAATGCTTTGGGATATTGATTTACACAATTATGTATGTTTTGGTTATATTACATTGAAGGTTTGTTGATGACTTGTGAGCATGGCCTTGAAAGGGCAAGTTAGGGTTATATTACTGGTGAAATAGAATTGTGGTTGAATTGTTGATCCACTTGAGAGGTTGAGGTGTTTACTTACTATGCATATTGTGATTATGGCCTTGAAGGAATATTGTGAGTAATTGAAGTATGTTCAAAGTGTTGTATATATATAAATGTGATGTGAAGCATGTGTGTGATCTAAACGCATGAAAGATGATCATGTTTAGAAGCTACTTATGTTAGGATTGAATGTTATCCCTCTATTAACACTTGTGAATGATGGTGATTATGTGAAAGGATATTCTCACATACATACATACTTACATACACATGAATGAACGAACGAATAAGTTTAATGAAAATGTTATGAATGTGGAGTATATTGAAAGGCTATTTCTCAATTGTACTCTAATGAATGAAAAGACATGTTGTGAAAGGACTTTCTCACAATAAGGGGATTCATAGGTGAAAGGCTATTCTCATCTTTGAATCTATGAGCTTTCCAATGAATGAATGAATGTTGGATTCGGGATGGATGCTCATCTGAGTTGAGGCGGGGTATCTAGTAGCAATCATTTATCCCATAACAAACTAATGTAAAGAACGTAATGTACTCCGTGGGGAATAATGCCGAGCACCGAGTGGATAGGGATTGGAATGGGTGTTCATCTGATTTGAGGCAGCGCACCTAGTAGCAAGCTCTTGAGATGGATGCTCATCTGAGTAGAGGCGGGGCATCTAATAGTAATCTCCCTATCCCTTAAACTATGTGCCCACATAGGTCTAGCTAGTAGATCCACTTAAGGCTAAACAAACGATGGTCCTACCTTAGGCAAGTAGGAATCCCTTTATCCCGTGAGGGTGACACCGGGATTCCATGTCAAGCTCACATGGTCTATGTCAGTTAAGGCCTACCCCCACAATAATGTTAATGAACTATGGTTTCTTAAGGATGTACTACTTCGTGTGAGTGGTGGAATGGGACACCATCTATGTATTGCACAAGTAGGCATTTGAGAGAGGTCATAGTGTGTTCCTTATAATGTTAGTAAATGAATGGGCTCTTGTAATGAATCTAATGAAGAATGTTGTCTTTTATATGCTTTGATGTAGATGACGCATGCTATACTTGGATTGTATTATGAGTTACTTCCTTGTCTTGACTATTGTAAATGAATGTGCCTTGTCTATGGTGACTTCAAAGGAGTACTTAGTGTAAGTAGTAGTATGGGATGCTACTTGCACATTACACAAGTACGACTTAGAGTTGTTTTAGATGTTGGTCTTAATGCGATAATGTGATGTTTATGGCTCTTATATGCTTTATTGTGAAAAGGTGGAGAAGACAAATGGTAAGTTCACTTTTGGTGATCTTAATGTGGCACGGTGTGGATGGCGGTATGGGACGTTATTCATACATTGCACAAGGTGTAGCATGAAGGTTACTTGAGGAGGAGGCTAAAGATTAAGGTAAAAGTATATATGTATATGTGATATTGTTCAAATGTGAAAATGTGACTTGTATGTTGGTTGTGACTTATATTATGCCTCTTATATCAATATTCATGAAGTTTTATCAAAATGGCATACTAGAACGACTTTCCAACAAAAATTTCCTTTTAAGCATGTTTTTGCATAGTCATCATACTTAGTACATTTTTCTGTGCTAACCCATATTCTCTTATTTTTACTACAAGTGTAGGTTGCGGTAATTGAGTATCTCTCTAGTTGGAGCTTGGACTAGACTTCTTCCAAGACATCTTTTGGTATGTCCTCATAGATCAAGGGTAAGGACTTTT
This sequence comes from Solanum pinnatisectum, assembly GCA_035578085.1. Lineage (NCBI taxonomy): Eukaryota > Viridiplantae > Streptophyta > Magnoliopsida > Solanales > Solanaceae > Solanum > Solanum pinnatisectum. The sequence continues at coordinate 2,969,209 of CM069081.1, forward strand.
AATGTTTCTAGTTCCTTTATGTTTTAAGACTATTGTTAAGACTTCGTTTGTAAAAGGGCCATGACCCTATCTTGTTAAGTTTTGTCTTAAGATGGCCATGTGAGACTTTAGTATTCCACTGCTTTATAAATGAATTTTTTATTATTGGTTTTATTAAGAAATGTTATAATTCCGCAGTGTTTTTATTACCTAAGCGATGAATGATGCTATGAGGCTTGTATAAGACCCCTTCGGGGTCGAGTACGCCGTATCTCATTCGGGGCCTAGACTCGGGTCATGACAAGAGAGAAAACATAAACATATTGTGGAAACTGACTTAACTCTACTACTTTATGCTAACCTACCTTTGTTTTTATGGGTTGAGGCTTTCCTCACTGCAGTATTTTTCATCAATAGACTGCCTTCCTCAATCCTAAAGATGGTGACTCCATTTGTTAAGTTGTATGGAGAACAACCTAATTATAACAACCTAAAAGTGTTTGCGGGTAGATATTTTCCATATATCAAGGGTAGCAACAAGTTCAGTCCAAAGAGTTGCCCTTGTGTGTTCATAGGGTACAGTAGCTTAAACAAAGGATATAAATGCTATCATCCCTCTACAAGAAGGGTTTACATATCCAGACATGTTGTGTTCGATGAAAACACATTACCCTATATGTCTCCAAAGTAACCTCAGACTAAAATTGATGTCTCACCTCACCTTGCTACCTTTGTTGAATCTTTCCCTAAATTGTAGGCACATGATAATTCTGATTCAGGAGAAGTACAATGTAGCATCCCGCAAATTGAAATAACTAGGAAGAAGCCAATAATTAGAAATAGTCATTTTTGGAAAGAATGAAAATCTGGAAATTTTGTTAACTTAGAATAAATTGAGTTTTGGTCAACTTCAAACAACTATAACTTCTAGCTCAAGATAATTTAGGTGTACTTCCAGATATGGTAGGAAATCTATTGGAATGATCTTTCCAACACCACTGATTTTGCGTGATTCCAAGTTTGTATGAGTGAGGTATGCCCTCAGAAGTTGGGCTATTGGACTTAGGAAAGTCCAATCCAGATTTTTAAAGGGTAGTTTGGTCTTTTTCTTGCCCAATTATGTTATTTCGTTTTTGGTAATTAAGTTAGCGTCTAATCAAAATTAGATCAGTTTATGCTTTTACCAAAATACGCTAGGGCTTGGAGAAGAGGAGAAAAGAGGAGAAAGGAGAAGAACGTTCAAGATTCGTCGATTTCGTCAAGGATAGCTTGTGGATTTCATCAGGGGTGATACCTAAAAGGTATGTGAGATCACATAGCATTGGGTTAGTTCACCCACATGCCAATCATGATTTATTTCAGCGAATTTAAGTTCTTAAAAGCTTAGAAATTGAGTTCTTAATGGGTTTGTTGAAGTTTTATTAAATTCTTGATTCGTTGAAATCATTGAGGAGTTGTTTGATCCGAATTCGTGATTTTTTGTTTGATTTTGAGAATCTGATATACTTTGAACATATAATCGATTCTAAGTGTTTAGGGAAAGAACCCATGGAGTCTAGAGGATTTGGATTTGGAAAACGAAGAAGAAATTTCGTCAATCGAAATTTGGCAATGCCTCCGCGTCGCGGAGCTAGTCCCCAGTTTTGGGAAAATTCATTTCGCATCATGGATGTCACGACTCGAGAGCACCCCCTCGTCGTAAAACGGCATACTCTACCCCAAAGGGGTCTTATACAAGCCTCATAGCTCATTCATTGCATAAGATACTTGAAAATAGAGAGGAATTAAAAACTTTCCTTTGCAATCGAAGACATTTTATTAAAAATCAAGCGGAAGACTTTCTAGACTTTGTACACTATGTCTAAAACCATCTAATACTTTGAATACAACATTAGGACTCAGCCCATACAAAAGCTTTAACATAAACTACAAGACATAAAAGGAACATAATGGATTTTGTCCTCGAAACTATGAGGACTCACCAAGTCTTCATCTTCAAGCACCTTAGAAACCAATCTTTCAAGCATAGAACACCAACATCTCCAAAGCCTACATTTTGGTAAAAAGGGAAAAGAATGGGGTTAACACATTAGATGTACTAAGGATGATGACTATGCAAAAACATGCTTAAAAGGGGACATTTGATTGAAAGCCATGCTTTTATGCCATTTTTGTAAAACTTCATGAACATTGATACAAGAGGCATAATATAAGTCACAACCAACATACAAAGTCACATAATTCACATTTAGTCAAAATCACATATATAACCCTTTACCTTCACCTCAAGTAACCCTCAAGCTATACCTTGTGCAATGTATGGATAGCATCCCATACCACCACCCACACTAAGGTACCACCTTAAGGTCACCAAAAGTGAACTTACTATTCATCCTTCTCACCTTTACACAATAGAGCATATAAGACACATAAACATCACATGAATCACATCATCACATTAAGACCATCATCTAAGATGAGTCTAAGTCATACTTGTGCAATGTACAAGTAGCATCCATACTACTACTCACACTAAGTACTCCTTTAAAGTCACCATAGACAAGGCACATTCATATACAATAGACATGATAAGGAAGTAATTCATAATACAATCCAAGTATAGCATGCATTATTACCTTTAAGCATATAAGATGTATTGAGAGGACTTTCATTCATTAGACATTAGATCAACATTCTCCTTAACTTCTTCTTAGGAGGGCATTCAAACAATAGTCATTAAGACTTAGAGCACTCACTATGACCCTCTTAAAGCTTACTCATGCAATGTATGGAAAGCATCTCATACTACTACCTACACTTTGTAGAACTCCTCAAGAAATCATAATGCACATTTCACATGATGGGAATAGGCATTAACCGACATAGACCCTGCAAGCTAGACATGGAATTCGGTGTCATAAACCCCACACCGTGGAAGGTGTTCTACTTGCCAAAGGTAGAACTAAAACACATCATATATTGGCACATAGTTTATGGGATATCCAAAAATGTTCATTGGACTCTAGCCTCTTCATTAGAAAGAGCCACCATCTTAACCATATCCACTCGGTGCTTAGCCTTAGCTCTCATAGAATAGTTTCATTCACATTAGTGTACTAGAGAGGGCCACCAATATTAGGCCTACCGACCCTAAGTACTTGTACCAAGAAGGGCCACCACCAATAGGTTTACCATTCAAGGTACATTAAGGATAGCTCACTGATCTTCCTAGAGAGAGCCACCACCATTAGGTCTACTGTCTCTAGGTTCATCATTTCACACAAGAAGGAGGCCACCACCATTAGGTCTACCACTTCAAGGTTTCACATTCACATAGGGTTTTAGACTCACTATAAAGGGCCACCAACTTTAGGTCTACCGATTCAAGTCATAGTCTAAAATACCTCATTAGTGATTTATATAAAGGCTACCAACATTAGGTCTACCAATCAAGACATTCATTCATTCATTTATGAAGAGGCTACCAACATTAGGTCTACCAATCAAGACATTCATTCATTCATTTATGAAGAGGCTACCAATATTAGGTCTACCAATTCAAGACATTAAGACATCAAGTCAAGATACATTCATTACTCAAGAGAATGATGCCTAAGCCTACCAAGTCAAGAGATCACATTCAATCATAGCTTTCATTTATCAAGAAGAGGGCATCTAAGTATACCAAGTAAAGCTAAGACATTACAATATAGAAACCCTCCACATTCTACTACCAATATTCATAAGTGTTTAGTGAGAATACACTTTCAATCACAACACATTCACATTCCATTTATGATCATCATTCTACCATTAAAACCACAAGTATAACCTTTACATCACAAACATATACAAAACATCATGACAATACTTCAATTCCTCATATAATGCTTTCAAGGTCATGATCACAATGTACACATAAGTAACCACCTCCACCTTTCAAGTGGATCAACGATTAAGAACAATTCACTTTACATGAGAATTAGGTCACAACATACCCTTTCCAAAAACATGATTCACAATTCCTCAATCCTCTAATAATTCACCATATATAGGCATAGATAACAATATAATTCAATCTAAGCATAATTCCATCAACATTCATTCATAATCATAAAACCTACTTCATAAGACAAATTTAGGAATTTCGAAAAATCATGGGTTCATAGAGTTTTTCATCTTAAAACATCAACTAAACATCAATGTAATCATACTTTATCATTTGAAATCGCTTGATGCAAGAAATTTGATAAAGACCTTTATCTAGGTTTTTGGTGAAACTTGAAAACCTTGAAAACATCTTTGAAATTGTCTCTAGGGTGAAAGATAACCCTAGATAAAGGATCACCATACCTTTAAATTTGATGAAGAAAATCCTTGGAATCACCAAGCCCTAGCTTTAATGGCTCCCTTCTTCTTCTTCTCTAATGGAGGAATTCTAGTGAGAGAAATATTTGAGAGGAGGTGGGTCTCTTTTTTATTCAATTTGGAGTAACTTAAATGAAAGGATTTAGGTCTAAAAAGGGTCTTATCCTTGCTAGTAAAGGATTATAATAATAAGCACTTAACTTTGGAAAAGGACTAAGGACCCACAAAGTTTAAACTTAAAAGTTTGCACCAAACCCGTCTAAGCTCGCCCTTTGCACCCCTTGGCTAGCCCATTTTTCCAGCTTGATAGTGCTTCACTATTTCGGGAATAACTTTTTATTTCGAGGTCAGAATTGGGAAAACTCGGTGGCATTGGAAAGAGGACTCAGAGACCTTTTAAATTCCAACTTAAAATTTCACATCCTTCACGACTTAGCTCGCCCATTCTCCCCTCTTGGCTCGCCAAAGGCACTAGCCGACTCGCCAAGTGCACCTTTGGCTCACCCAATTTTCCAGTGAGCTCCCAAATTAGGCAGTCCACTAGGCGATAAAGATGGGTCAATGGGCAGCACGCCAAGATGGTTGGCGAGCTTGGACTTAGCTTGGCCTTTGGTCCAGCATCTTGGCCAAATGGGGCAGCCACTAGGCGATCACAAGGGCACAAGGGCGACTCGCCCAACCCTTTAGGATATCAAACAGCCCCATCGCCAAACAACCCTTTAAGGAACAAGGCTTTCTTCACCCTATCTTGCTAGTCTAGGCCCCTTGCTTGCACCCTTGACTTCTACCATGCTCCATCTAGGTTCTAAAATAGCATAGGCAACAACTTAAAGTCACACTAACCCAAACATTAAGGCTCTAGTTCAACCTATCATTTTTCGAGTCGTTACAGCGGAGCAGTCACGGACCGTTCTGCCTCAAAAGTTATTTTTGAAACCAAAATTTAAATGCTTCTCCGCACGCGGACCCACCTTCAAACGGTGAAATTTTGATCTTTTCTCATGTTTAGATATCTAAAATCATTCCTAAACATCATGAGATATTTCCTATCACTAATCACAATCCTTGAATCTATAATTCAATTCAAGGCAAGTTAAGAGTCAAGTTAGAAGTTAAGAAGCAAGTCTAGAGAAGTTCTTTAAAGTTTTCAAAAGTCTTTCACAAACATTTTAACTTTGTTCTAAGACTTAAGTTTTAAGTTAAGCAAAGAGTAAAGATTTGAAGTTCATTTCTTCAAAGTAGTATATGGGGACTATGTATTCCCAAAGAGTTTAAAATGTTTTCACATTTGAGCAAGAAAGGGGAACATCAATTCCAAGAGAGCTTTTAAGCTAAGTTTTTGAGTAATTATCTCAAATAAAAAATAGAAGTCTGTTTTAAAAACATATGAGTTAAGTATATTTTAGGAATAGATTGAGCACCGATATGGGGATGCGAGTTCATATTAACTCAAGTCTCCATAAACCATGTAGTCATTATGGGTAGTAAAGGATCATACTTCTTAGATGACTCTTTAAGATACTTTTAGCATATGCTAGTGGATTTACTAAGTTAAGTGTTCTATATGACAGCAAAGTATAGGACAGTTCTGGCAGCGTGGGCAAGACCTTGTATCACCACTTAGGCTCATAGTAGTGGTTATCGATTAGAGAATCTCCCACAGAAACTATATTACTTTATTATATGAGTAAAGTTGAGTTTGTTATTGCATTTTTTTTAACGAACTAAGTTGTTTTCTTCTATTTTACAAGCTTTCTATATATTGCATATATTTATTGCTTTATATTGAGTTAAGTTATTCAGGAGTTGAGTAAAGCCAAGATAAGTATTCCTTTCATATTCTTTCAAGCTTAAGTTGTGTTTAGCATTCCAACTCGCATACTTATACATTCAATGTATTGATGCTAGTTGGCATGCACCTTATTATGATACAGACACAAGTATCCAAGATCAGCATCCAGTGCCTTGTTGATCTAGTTTAAGAACTCAGAGTCTTGTGGTCAGCCTCCTTGCTTCTGGAGGATCCTTTTTTTTTTTGCTTTCAATTTTACTATTAGTTCATTAGGATATCGTGGGCCTATCCCAACATCCATCTCAGTTGTTTAGAGGCATCATAGACAGACAATCAGTTAGTTAAATTCATTTGTCAATACTTTATTATTGGCTTATGTTATTGAGAATTGAGGTTGCCATTTTGGCTAAGTTTAAATATTTACTTTAAGACACTCTAAGTTATTTCATAAGTTCCTTTTTAGACTATTTCTTGTGTTTAAGTCTTCCACTGAGTAAGTAAGCCAGGCTAAGGGTTCGCTCGGGGCCAGCCACGTCTGGGGTGTAGGCTCGGGGCGTGACAAACTTGGTATCAGAGCATAGAGTTTAAGAGTCCTAAGGAGTCTATGAAGCCTTGCTTGTAGAGTCCTAGTTATCAGTGTGAAGCGCGCCACATCTATAATTAGGAGGCTGCAATACTTAGGAAAATATATCACTTCTTTCACACTCATTTCATGCGTTAGACTTTGATCTCTAAAAAGTTTCCTTCTAATCCATACTTGTGCGTGTTTTCACATAATCATGCCTCCACGAAGAGTTGTCAGAGGTCGTCCTGCTAGGAGGAATGTTGAGGAGCAGGAGTTACCAAATGCACCTGAAGTGCAACCCCAAGGGAAGTTACTAATGTTGAGTTCAGAGAATCTATAAGGATGTTAAGTCAAGTTGTGACTAACCAAGTTGTGCAACAAAGAGGAGCGCAACAAGAAGAAGCTGACACTTCAAGGATTCGTGAGTTCTTGAGGATGAATCCTCCAAGTTTCACTGGTTCAAGCTCTTTTGAGGATCTGGAGAACTTTGTTGATGAACTGAAAAAGGTGTTTGATGTGATGCATATTGCTGATACTGAGAGAGTTGAGCTAGTTGTATATTAACTGAAGAATGTTGTGAGGACTTGGTTTGATCAGTGGAAAGGGGGTAGAGCTGAGCATGCACCACCTGCGAGTTGGGCCTGTTTTGAGGAGGCTTTCTTGGGGAATTTTTTTTCCCGAGAACTGAAAGAGGCTAAGGTACAGGAATTTCTTACTCTTAAGTAGGATTCCTTAAGTGTTCATGATTATGGGTTGAAGTTCACCCAACTATCCCGTTATGCTCCGGAGATAGTTGTGAACATGAGGAGTAGAATGAGCATGTTTGTTGCTAGGTTATTTCGTCTATCAAGAAAAGAGGGCAGGGCAGCTATGTTAATTGGGGACATGAACATATCAAGGTTGATGGTCTATGTGTAGCAAGTTGAGGAAGAGAAGTTGTGGGAAAGAGTGGAATTAAAAAACAAGAAGGCTAAGACAGGGAATGAGTCCGGGCAGCAGAAAGGTAATGTGAATCGTTCGTCCTTTCAGCAGAAACAAAAGGGACCTGCTCCATCATCTGCTAGTGCACTTGCACCCAGAAACAAAGGCGAGTATAATGTCCAAAATTTGCAGAACTTCAGAACTAGACTTTTACAGTCTCAGGGTAGTGTGGCACAAGGAGGTAAATGGGCTCCTGCATGTGCTAGGTATGGTAGAACCCACCCAAGTAAGTGTCGTGATGGCCAGACAGGTTGTTTCAAGTGTGGACAAGAGGGTCACTTCATGAAAGAGTGCCTAAAGAACATGCAAGGTAATGGAAATCAGGGCAATAGGGCCCAATCTTCATCAGTTGCTCCACCAGAAAGGGCTGCATCTAGATGAGCTATTTCCGGTACTAGCGGAGGAGCAAACCACCTTTATGTGATCACTAATCGCCAAGAGCAAGAGAACTCTCCAGATATTGTCACTGATATGATCCAAGTCTTTGACTTTACTGTTTATGCTTTGCTCAACCCAGGAGCGAGTTTATCTTTTGTAACTCCATATGTTTTTATGAATTTTGATGTTATTCCTAAGCAACTTAGTGAATCATTCAGTGTTTCTACACCTGTTGGTGAGTCTGTTCTAGCAGAGAGAGTCTATCATGATTGTCCCATTTCCGTCAATCATAAAAGTACCATAGCCGATTTAATTTAAGTTAGACATGGTAGATTTTGATGTCATTCTTGGTATGAACTAGCTTCATGCTTGTTATATCTTTTGTAACTCCATATGTTTTAATGAATTTTGACATTATTCCTAAGTAACTTAGTGAATCATTCAGTGTTTCTACACCTGTTGGTGAGTCTGTTCTAGCAGAGAGAGTCTATCATGATTGTCCCATTTCCGTCAATCATAAAAGTACCATAGCCGATTTAATTTAAGTTAGACATGGTAGATTTTGATGTCATTCTTGGTATGAACTAGCTTCATGCTTGTTATACCTCAGTTGATTGTAGAACTCGAGTTGTCAAGTTCCAGTTTCCAAATGAGCCAGTCTTAGAGTGGAAAAGTTGTTCACCGAACCGGACGTGAGGGTCTCCCCTTATCCGGCTCCCTGTAGGGGAATCTCCACTCACTGCTTCCCCTAATATCCTTCCTTTTCCATATCATGGGGCTTTACAGGAGATCCCAAAGGCTTCTTTCATTTGGTAGGGCGACAAAAGGCTACTTTAATGACGTAAACAGCCGGAAACTCGAGAGGGTCGCCTTTGGAGAAGCGTTTGCCGGTAACCAAAGCCTCACTCTGATTATGTCGTGAGGCTGATGGAATCCAATCCATAAGGGTCATTTCATTTCATACCTTAAGGCAAGAAAGTTAGTTTCTAAGGGTTGTATCTATCACTTAGTCCGAGTTAATGACTCTAGTGTTGAGATACCTCCTATTCAGTCAGTTCCTATAGTAAAAGAGTTTCCAGAAGTCTTTCCAGATAATCTTCCTGGAGTCCCTCCTAAGAGAGAGATAGACTTCGGTATAGACCTTCTTCCAGATACTCGTCCTATATCTATTCCGCCATATAGAATGGCACCAGCATAGTTGAAAAAACTTAAAATGCAGTTGAAAGATCTTTTAGAGAAAGGTTTAATTCGACCAAGTGTCTCACCTTGGGGTACTCCGATTTTATTTGTGAGAAAGAAAGATGGTTCCCTTAGGATGTGTATAGATTACCGCCAGTTGAACAAGGTTACCATCAAGAATAAGTATCCTCTTCCGAGAATCGATGATCTTTTCAATCAGCTTCAAGGTGCTTCTTATTTTTCTAAAATAGACCTCAGATCTGGCTACCATCAGTTGAAAGTAAGGGAATGTGATATTCCAAAGACAGTATTCAGAACTCGTTATAGTCATTATGAGTTTCTGGTCATGTCGTTCGGTTTAACTAATGCACCAGCAGCGTTCATGAACCTTATGAATAGAGTCTTTAAACCTTATTTAGATATGTTTGTTATCATCGTCATTGATGACATACTAATCTATTCAAGGAATGAAGAAGATCATGCTAGCCATCTCAGAATAGTTCTTCAGACTTTGAAAGATAAGGAGTTGTATGCTAAGTTCTCAAAATGTGAATTTTGGCTTGAGTCTGTGGCATTCTTGGGCCACATAGTTTTTGGTGATGGAATTAGAGTTGATACTCAGAAGATAGAGGCAGTGCAGAGGTGGCCTAGACCCATATCTCCAATTGATATTAGGTTTTTCTTGGGTTTGGCAGGATATTATAGAAGGTTCGTAGAGGGGTTCTCGTCTATTTCGTCCCCTTTGACCAAGTTGACTCATAAGACAGTGAAGTTTCAATGGTCTGAAGCTTGTGAGAAAAGCTTTCAGGAATTAAAAAAGAGGTTGACTATTGCCCCATTATTGACCTTACCAGAAGGTATACAAGGCTTTGTGGTATATTGTGATGCATCTAGAGTTGGTTTAGGTTGTGTACTAATGCAGAATGGCAAGGTTATAGCTTATGCCTCCAGACAGTTGAAAGTTCATGAGAAGAATTACCCAACCCATGACTTAGAGTTGGTTGCTGTAGTGTTTGCTTTCAAAATATGGCGTCATTATTTGTATGGTGTTCATGTTGATGTATTCACTGATCACAAGAGTCTTCAATATGTGTTCACTCGGAAAGAGTTTAATCTCAGACAGAGGAGGTGGTTAGAATTACTCAAGGATTATGATATGAGTATTCTTTACCACCCATATAAGTCTAATGTTGTTGTTGATGTCTTAAGCAGGTTATCTATGGGTAGTACCGCCCATGTTGAGAAAGAAAAGAGAGAGTTAGCAAAAGATGTGCATAGACTTGTACGCCTGTGAGTCAGACTTATGGATTCCATAGACAGAGAAGTAGAGGTGATGAATGGAGTTACATCATCATTACTATCAAAAGTAAAAGGAAAGCAAGACCATCAGCAAAAAGTATTAGCTTTTGAACAAAGGGGAGATGGCGTACTGAGATATCAAGGTAGATTGTGTGTACTAATGGTGGATAGACTCCAAGAGAGGATCATGGAGGAGGCTCATAACTCCAGATATTCCATTCACCCGGGTTCCACAAAGATGTATCATGATTTGAAAGAGGTGTATTGGTGGAATAGTATGAAAAAGGGCATTGCAAAATTTGTTGCTAAGTGCCCAAATTACCAACAAGTTAAAGTAGAGCACCAAAGGTCCGGTGGTTTGCCTCAGAATATAGAACTTCCAAAATAGAAGTGGGAGATGATTAATATGGAATTCATCACAGGTTTACCAAGGTCTCGCAGGCAGCATGATTCTATTTGGGTGATTGTCGATAGAATGACAAAATTAGTCCACTTTTTACCGATAAAGACTACTCATTCGGCAGAAGATTATGCTAAGTTGTATCTTCAAGAGGTGGTAAGACTTCATGGGGTTCCGATCTCTATTATTTCAAACAGAGGACCTCAATTTACTGCACAGTTTTGGAAGTCATTCTAGAAAGGTTGGGTTCAAAGGTGAACTTGAGTACTGTTTTTCATCCTTAGACAGATGGTCAAGTAGAGCGCACTATTCAGACCTTAGAGGATATGTTGAGGGCCTATGTCATTGATTTCAAAGATAATTGGGATGATCACATACCCCTTATTGAATTTGCATACAATAATAGTTACCACTCTAGCATCCAGATGTCCCTATATGAAGCTCTTTATGGGAGAAGATGCAGATCTCCTATTGGATGGTTTGAAGTTGGTGAAGTAGGGTGATAGGACCAGATTTAGTTTATCAAGCTATGGAGAAGGTGAAAGTGATTCAAAAAAGGTTGAAAACAGCACAGAGTCATCAAAAATCCTACACTGATATTAGGAGAAGGGAGTTAGAGTTTGAAGTAGATGATTGGGTGGGTGTATCTAAAAGTCTCACCCATGAAGGGTGCTACGAGGTTTGGTAAGAAGGGAAAACTTAGTCCCCGGTATATTAGACCTTATCAAATATCCAAGAGGATTGGCAATGTAGCTTATGAGTTGGACCTACCACAAGAGTTAGTCGCGGTTCATCCTGTATTTCACATCTCCATGTTGAAGAAGTGCATGGTCGATCCTTCATTGATCATACCAACTGAAAATATTGGGATCAAGGATAGCTTATCTTATGAGGAGATTCCTGTTCAAATTCTAGATCGCCAAGTTCGCAAGTTGAGAACAAAAGAGGTAGCATCAGTCAAAGTCCTTTGGAGGAACCAATTTGTTAAGGAAGCTACTTGCGAAGCTGAAGAGGACATGAAAAAGAGATATCCACATCTCTTTGAGTCCGGAGAAAATGCAGACCAAGGAAATAATTCTCTTCTTAGTACTCTTTAAATTATGAGTGAGCATGTTGTTTGTTTGAATTTGTTGTTGGGTGTTTGAACTTGATGTTACAACCTTATCTTAGTAAGAGTAATCTCATTCGAGAAAGAATATTCCCAAGGGGGAGATATTGTAACATCCCGCAAATTGAAATAACTAGGAAGAAGCCAATAATTGGAAATAGTCATTTTTGGAAAGAATGAAAATCTGGAAATTTGGTTAAGTTAGAATAAGTTGAATTTTGGTCAACTTCAAACGGCCATAACTTCTAGCTCAAGATGATTTAGGTGTACTTCCAGATATGGTAGAAAATCTCTTGGAATGATCTTTCTAATGCCGCTGAGTTTGCATGATTCTGAGTTCATATGAGTGAGTTATGCCCTTTGGAAGTTGGGTTGTTGGAATTAGGAAACTCCAATCCGAATTTTTAAAGGGTAATTTGGTCTTTTCCTTGCCCAGTTATGTTATTTCATTTTTGGTAATTAAGATTAGGTCTAATCAGAATTAGATCAATTTACGCTTTTACCAAAATACGCTAGGGTTTGGTGAAAAGGAGAAAGGAGAAGAAAGTTCAAGATTCGTCGATTTCGTCAAGGATAGCTTGTGGATTTTGTCAGGGGTGATCCCTAAAAGGTATGTGAGATCACATAGCATTGGGTTAGTTCACCTACGTGCCAGTCATGATTTATTTCAAAGAATTTAAATTCTTGAAAGCTCAGAAATTGAGGTCTTGATGAGTTTGTTAAAGTTCTATTAAATTCTTGATTCGTTGAAATCGTTGAGGAGTAGTTTGATCCGAATTCGTGATTTTTGGTTTGATTTTGAGTAGAATCTGATGTACTTTGAACATATAACCGATTCTAAGTGTTTGGGGAAAGAAACCATGGAGTCTAGAGGATTTAGAGCTGGAAAACGAAGAAGAAATTTCGTCGGTCAAAATTTGGCAGTGCCTCCGCGTCGCGAAGTTAGACCCCAGTTTTGGGAAAAGTCGTTTCACGTCGCGGAGTGGTCACGAACCTTTCTACCTCAAAAGTTATTTTCGAAACCAAAATTTAAATGCTTCTCCGTGTCGTGGACCCATCCTCAAATAGTGAAATTTTGATATTTTCTCATGTTTAGCTATCTAAAATCATTCCTAAACATCATGAGATCTTTCCTATCACTAATCACAATCCTTGAATCTTTAATTCAATTCAAGAAAAGTTAAGAGTCAAGTTAGAAGTTAAGAAGCAAGTCCAGAGAAGTTCTTTAAAGTTTTCAAAAGTCTTTCACAAACGTTTTAACTTTGTTCTAAGACTTAAGTTTTAAGTTAAGCATAGAGTAAAGATTTGAAGTTCATTTCTTCAAAGAAGTATATGGGGACTATGTATTCCCAAAGAGTTTAAAATATTTTCACATTTGAGTAAGAAAGGGGAACATCGATTCCAAGAGAGCTTTTAAGCTAAGTTTTTGAGTAATTATCTAAAATAAAAGAAAGAAGTTTGTTTTAAAAACATATGAGCTAAGTATATTTTAGGAGTAGTATTGAGCATTGATATGGGGATGCGAGTTCATATTAACTCAAGTCTCCTTAAACCATGTAGCCATCATGGGTAGTAAAGGATCATACTTCTTAGATGACTCTTTAAGATACTTTTTAGCATAAGCTAGTGGATTTACTAAGTTAAGTGTTCTATATGACGAAAAAGTATAGGACAATTCTGGCAGCGTGGGCAAGACGTTATATCACCACTTAGGCTCATAGTGGTGGTTGTCGATTAGAGAATTTCCCACAGAAACTATATTACTTTATTATATGAGTAAAGTTGAGTTTGTTATTACATTTTCTTTAACGAACTAAGTTGTTTTCCACTGTTTTACAAGCTTTCTATATATTGCATATGTTCATTGCTTTATATTGAGTTAAGTTATTCAGGAGTTGAGTAAAGTCAAGGTAAGTGTTCCTTTCATATTCTTTCAAGCTTAAGTTGTGTTTAGAACTCCAACTCGCATACTCGTACATTCAATTTACTGATGCCAGTTGGCCTGCATCTTACTATGATACAGACGCAGGTAACCAGGATCAGCATCCAGCGCCTCGTTGATCCAATTTGAGCACTCAGAGTCTTGTGGTGAGCCTCCTTGCTTCCAGAGGATCCTTTTTTATTGCTTTTAGTTTTACTATTAGTTCATTAGGATGTCGTGGGCCTGTCCCGACATCCATCTCAGTTGTTTAGAGGCTTCATAGATAGATAGTCAGTTAGTTAAATTCATTTGTCGCTACTTTATTATTGGCTTATGTTTTTGAGACTTAAGGTTGCCATTTTGGCTAAGTTTGAATGTTTACTTAAAGACATTCTAAGTTATTTCATAAGTTCCTTTTTAGACTACTTCTTGTGTTTAAGTCTTCCGCTGAGTAAGTAAGTCAGGCCAAGGGTTCGCTTGGGGCCAGCAATGGTTCTCGAGTGTCAGCCACGTCTGGGGTGTAGGCACGGGGTGTGACATACAGGCTACTAGTCCACACGTTAATGGTGATAATGCTGCTACAACTCATATACTCTTTGGTGATGAGAGTACTATTGACCTCTCAGGCGCAGAATCAGATGTTGAGGAACAAGTTGAAAGTGATGATCCTACAGTAGTATTGAAACTCCAGCTGCAGATTTTGGATCTGCTAGTGGCATGAGGAACAGGTTGCACTTACAGGTCCAATCAATAAGCATCATCAAACAACTATTTTAGTTGATGTACTAGTTGACCATCAATTTGATAATGCTACACTCCAGTCAACTACTTTGGTTGATGTACCAGTTGAGGTACTTCCTGCACCACAGGGACATCATATGATCACCAGGCACAAGGAGAAGGAACACCACTTAACACTTGTTGCTCGCAGCAGCACAGAAATTTTAAGAGAACCAAATACTACTAAGGAAGCACTAAGGTCACCTCATTGGCTTGCAGCAATACAGGAAGAAATTGATGTGTTACATACTAATAAGACATGGATTTTGGTGCCCAAATCCCTTAGTATAAACTTGGTTGGCTCAAAATGGGTGCTCAAGACAAAATTGAAAGCTGATAGAACAGTAGATAGATACAAAGCCAGACTTATGGCAAGGGGATTCTCACAGCTTGAAGGGATAGATTTCGAAGAAACATTTAATCTTATGGTTAAAGCCACGACTATTAGGGTGGTTCTATCCATTGTTGTTAGTTCAAAGTGGGAAATTAGACAACTAGATGTCAAAAATGCCTTTTTCCATGGCTTCTTACAAGAGGAGGTATACATGAGTCAACCCCTTGGTTTTATTGATCCCTAGTATCCTCAGCATGTGTGTCTACTTAAAAATGCACTGTATGGTCTTAAACAAACACCAAGAGCCTGATTTGATAGGTTCAACATGCATCTCTTGTTATATATGGATGATATTATTGTCATAGGAAGTAATCCATCACATGTCTCAGAGTTGGTTCTACAACTTGGGAAAGAGTTTGCTATGAAAGATCTTGGCCCTTTACACTTCTTTCTAGGAATTGAGGTGAAGTATTTCGAAGGAGGAATTCACTTAAGTCAAAGTAAGTATGATGCTGAGTTGCTGGCCAAGACAGAGATCACTTTGGCAAAGGCAATAGCCACTCTTTTGGCTTAAAAGCATGGTTTGCATAAAGCTATGGGAAGTTTTGTAGATGCCTCCTTGTACAAAAAGATAGTAGGAAGCCTTCAATATTTGACCCTCACAAGACCTGATATCACCCATGCTGTGAATTTAGCAAGCCAGTTTATGCAAAGCCCAAATGTTGAACATCTTCAAGGGGTAAAAACGATTCTCATATATATCAAAGGTACTCTACACTTTAGACTTAGAATTATTTCACAATCACCATGTAGGTTGTATGGATACTCATATGCTGATTGGGAAGGTTGTACCCCCACTAGAAGATCAATTACAAGCTATAGCATCTACCTAGGTGCAAATCATTGGACCCTCAAGAAACAGTCCACATTATCCCGATCGAGTGCTGAAGCTAAGTATAGATCACTAGCCTTCACTGCCGCAGAGATGACGTGGATCATATATCTTCTTCATGACCTTGGAGTGTTTCTTCGATCTGTTCCTACATTGTATTGTGATAACATGAGTGCCTTGTACATGAAGGTTAATCCAGTTATGCATGCTAGAAACAAACATGTTGAAATGGCCTATCATTTTGTTCGTGAGGAAGTGGCCAAAGGACAACTCCTTACTCAGTTTGTGAAGTCTAAGGATCAGCTAGCTGATATTCATACCAAAGCCTTAACGAAGCAGGTTTTTTTTTTGGGTTTCGCAGCAACCTAGGAGTTACAATTCCTCCACTCACTAGCTTGAGGGGAAGTGTTGAAGGAAGCCTGAAGACTGATGGAACATGTCGAAGGAACAGGTCCATCGAAGCAGGCTGACGAGTTAAAATTAGAGTCATACTAGGACTCGACTACTAAATCCTAAATTATGTACGACTAAGCTATTGGATCGTGTATGAGGTTAAAGTTGACTGAGATATCCTGTATATAATATATTTGTGTTGTAGTAGGATTCCTAGTATAGCTAGAATAGGACTCTTCTCCTATATAGGGATCTTGTAACTCAACATTATTTTTTATCAATATAATCCTTGATTTCTCCATACTTACGTGAGATTTCTACAGTCAACACTTTGACCTTTAGTGAACGCGGGGTTCTCATCCCTTCCCTCTAAGAACGCGGAGTGTTGCACCAGAACACAGAAAAAACAGCCAACTCAAAATCATCAAAAGAAACCTCGGGATTCGTTTGTAACTCCTTAAACATAAACTCCATATGTAAATCAATTATACTCGATATTTCGGACTTAATAGAACGTCAAAATACGAATCCTAGGTCTCCTTGACCCAACATCCATGAAAATCAGAAGAAACTAACTCAACACCTAAAAAGACTAAAACAAACTTGAGACCTCACAAAAATCAATCAAGACCTAAAATCATCCTTTGAATCCAATGAAACTCTCGAAATTCCAATCCGAGCATTCAAATCCCGAATGTTGACCAAAATCAATCCAAAGGCTAAAAATTCCACAATTTCACAACTTAGGACCTGAAATCCTCAAAAAGACTCACAAACTGAAAAAGAAAACTCTCGCAGATCTTTTTCTACATTTCGGGACTAACGGAATTGACAGAGCCTCATTCCAACACTTGAAACTCTTAAAGACACCGAAAATCACTTTCTTAAAAACTTAGCCTTTCAAACTCAAACCTTACCTAAAATTTCAACTTTTAACTCAAAGTACAAAACCAACTTCTCAAATTTAATCAAAAATTATTCGAGACCAACAATGGGAGGGAAAAAATAGATTCCATGGAAAAACAAAAAATGACCGACCGCTTCATTACATTCTCCACAGTGGCTGATCGTGTCTAGCTTTGGAAATCTTTTCGAAGTGGTGGTGAGATCATGTTCCCATATCACCATTAGTTTCATCCTTTATTTTCAATCTTTGTTTATTTTTGGAGACTTGTGATGAGTTGTATACTCTAAAGTTGTGTTAGATGTTTTTTATACTTATGTTACCAGGTTTTGAGATATTCTTTGTTGTGCTTTTTTATCGTTTGTGGCCTAACTTCCCTTCGGGAGTCTCGTATGTATGCTAGTTTTAGCTTACACACCATTTTGGGAGTTATCGAGGTGTGTGCCATCATAACCTCGACTTTTGGGTCGTGACAACAGCGGTGCAGGTTAAGAATTTCATGGGTTGAGCTCAACCAGCCCCATTGTCATCCATAGTTTCACCAGAAAAAAGTTGGAACTTTTTAATTACAAAACTATGGAATTTGAGATTACAAAATTAGAGTGCTAGTGAATGAATACGATTCAGATGCCCAACAACAAGAAGCAAGGGCAGAGCTACAACTATCTAGAGTGGTCAACTGAACACCCTTCACCAAAAAATTGTAATGTATATATAGGTCAAATTTTGGGTATAAGCAATACGTATTTGATGTTGAACACCTTGACATAAACTTTTCCTTTGGTGCAATGGCTAAGGATGTTCATTCAACCTTACAATTCCAAGTTTGAACCTTATTGAATGCACTACATTTTTTTGTTTTATTTTGAGAGTAGTCACAATCAGGGGCGGATCTATGGGTACCCGTGGGGGTGCCACGGCACCCATTGATCTCGGAAAAAACTTTGTATATGTATAAGAAAATTAATATATATTTTCTTTGCCACCCACTAAACAATATGGTGAATAGTTCAATTGGCAAAGCAAGCAATTTGCCACATGGGCAGCGCGCCAGCGCGTGTTCGAACCTCGTTGGTAGCATTATTTTTGGAAGCTTTTTCTTTTCTTTTTTTTTCTTTTCTTTTTTGTATTTTTATTAATGTGTGAAGGTATTTTTGTTTCCTTCCATTCATTCTTATTTATTTTACTAGTATTCTTTATTAATTCAAATTGACTCCTATTCACCATAATTAATTCTTAAGTTCTTTTACTTTCTCTTTCACTAATTATTAATCTTTTGATATGAGTGTCACTTTATTCTTTATCAATTAATGAGAACTGAATTATGAACGTGACATATATATTATTAAGAATATATTTAAATTGTAGTTTTAAAAAAAATATAAGTTTTAAAAATAATGAATATTATTATTAGAGTTCTTTTAATTTGGAGGTTCTTTCAATCTTCACCAACGTTCTTGCTAAGTAAGATGACTAGATTGAAACTAAAATTTAAATTCTCTTTATTAAATATTTGCAACAACACATAAAGTCAATGAAATATAAATATATTAAGTTAACACTATTAGATAGTTTATACAAACTCAAATTTTAGTGTGAAAAATTTCTTTTTTTCCCTCAAAGTTTCAACAAATAAGGCCACTAATTCGTAAAAACAAACAAAAATTGAATTGTTTAGTTAGCTCTAATCTCATAATATCTAAAAGAAAACATTACTAACATGCATGTTTGATTGATTTGCTTATAAAAATCGAAAAAAAAAATAACTATAACCCAATATTAAAGCAACCAACCCGCTATCTTACTTGAACAATGTGACACCCACGACCTCCAAATCCTAGATCCGCCTTTGATCACAACATTACACTTGTATACACATCATTATTCTTGCATCAAACAAATACATCTATTAATTTTAATTTAGTTGAAATTTTTAAATGTTTCTCAAGTTTCTTAAATCTTATTATTATAATGAAAAAAATAACATATTTAGTTTATATTGTTTATATAGATACCAATACCTTAGTTTCTCTTTAAGTTTTTTCTCCCTAATTTACTCATGCAAATTAATATAAATGTTACTAAAACTAAAAATTACCATATTTTAAGAGAAAAATGCTAAATAAAAGAAAACAGTCTTAAAAAACACCGAAAAAACTACCTTCAATAAAAAGAATGCACAAAAATATTCTTTTAAAAACATTGAAATATGTTTGAGACGAGGGAAATAAATGCCATATTACTACTATTTTCTTATTTGAAGGAAATTTTCCTTTTAATTTTCTTCCAATTAAATTTTCTTAAATTATATTACCTAGCATGCTGCTTTTGAATTGTACGTATATATTTTTCTAGTCTATAATATGGTAATTTTCATTTTAAATAATATTTTTAATTATTGATGCAATTAAAACAGAAGGAAAAAAAAGGAAAAGATTGAAGGAGTGACATCTATATAAACAACAGAGAATATGCAAGAAATTAAGTGCCATCTTTCACAAAGTTAAAGTAAGTTCCTTCACTTTGTGTGATTTGTTTTTCTTAAGAACATATGAATAACGTTGATCTTATTTGTTCTTTATTTAATTTCTTGTTATATAAAGAAGTTTATAGTATTTTCATGGACAAAATCAATATATTTTGGCTTAGTTGTGTAGTATAGAAATTTTTTAAGTATTTTGGTTTAGCTTTTAATTGATTTATTTAATTATGTTAATATTGCAGTATTGGTTGCCGTTTGACATATATATCAAAAGCAAGAATGTCTTCATCAAGAAACAATAACGAGAAGTTGAAGTTGAAGGATAAGTTGGATGAGGTAAGAGAACAGATACAAGAACGAACAAACTACATTAAGCAGCTTGATCAGGTACAAGAAAACCATGGATATGATTCGAGGAGAGATAGATTTGATGCCTCAAACCAAATCAATGGATTGAAGGATAAAGAGACCAAACTCGAAGACAAATCGATAAAAAAGGGTTTTAGTTACTACAATTTTTTAAACCCGAAGTAATAGATGTTGGGATTTAGGACCTCAAATTTTATATTCTAGTCACTAGCTAGTTTTTTTTTTTCCTTTCTAGATAATAAAATAAAGGCAGGTGTTCTTTATTAAAATTTTGGAGATCTCATTAATAATACGCAAATTATTTAGACAAATATTCCAAGTAGTCTAGAAGAGATCATTTTTTATTCTTGCATATTGGTGAAGTTGGATGTCATATTTATCCAAGTTTAAACCGTCAGTTTCATAATACGAAACAAACAAAAAGTATACAAAATAAAAGAATCCATAGATAATAATATGAATCTACACAAACGATATTTAAATAAGCGATACATAAATCACATTCTACAAATGCATTTATTCGTCAATGTGCTTGAAATTGCTACTTCCAAAATTTTCATGTTGGTTGTTCATGTAGTCTATAGATTATGACGTAGTGATTATGATGAAAAATATTTGAGTTTGATAGTACGAGAATAACCTATTAATTAATGTAAATTATCTATATATTTTGATCCAAACAAATTTTGGACAAGTTATTGATAGAGAGAAGTCATTTTAATAAAAAAGACAGGGGAGATCTATTAACAAAAATATTCATATAGTTTAGCTCATCTACTATTTATTTTTCGTGTGTTTGAGATATGAAGAATTTGATCACAAGAAAGATGAAAAAAATAAAGACTCCATATTTCTTCAAAATTTGAATTCAATCCACATCCCTTTCTAACTAACTCAATATATACACTATAATATTTCTCATTTTTTTCTTACACTCTTTCTCATATCTCTTGTTCTTTACTACACAAAGAAAGATCACTATTTATAGGTGATGAACTCTTGCTCTTTTGCAATTTTCGCTTTTGATAACACTGAAGAATGGTGTAGTTTTTGAAGAGTTTAACAGAGGAAGAAGATCATTTATTAGAACAGAAAAGATCTTAAAAGCAGTCGTATTCAAGATGAGTTACAAGAGGAAAGATCTATGGTATTTATAGAATAGATGCACTAACCTCTTTCTAACTAACTCAACTACTTAACTACTTAAGATATATTTAACAGCTTTATAACTAACATTACTTGTAGTTGTATCTATCTGTTATCCTCAACACTCCTCCTCAAACTTGGTGTTATGAAGATGTTGAAAACACCAAGTTGGAAAATGAGATGCTCATGTTGCACTCGGTTTAGGCTCTTGGTTAGTGCATCTGCAGGTTGCTCAGAAGTTGGAATGTACACTGTCTTCATTAGGCCTTGTTGGATTTTCTCCCTTACAAAATGACAGTCTATTTCGATATGTTTTGTACGTTCATGATATACACGATTGACATCTATTTATAAAGTTGCTTTGCTATCACTGTATATATTGACAGGTAGATGAAGTTGTATATCAATATCCTTAATTAAACCAATAAGCCATGTAAGCTCTGCAACTGTAGATGTTAGGCTCCTGTATTCAACTTCTGCTGAGCTCCTGGATACTGTGGACCGTTTGTTTGATTTCCATAATATCAAAGACTCCCCTAGTTTTATCATGAAACCTGTAACTGATTTTCTTGATACACAACATGATGCCCAGTTTGCATCACAATAGGCTGTAAGTGTATCCACCTTGTTGCTGGATAACAGTAATCCTTGTCCTAAATTATTTTTTATATACCTGATAATTCTTAAGGCAGCATTCATATGAGATCTTTTTGGTGCTTGCATGAATTGACTCAGGGTCTGTATGTTGTAGGATATGTCAGGCCTAGTTATTGTAAGGTACAACAATTTTCCTATGATTCTTTGATATGTACCTTGATCAGTCAATAAATCATCATCATCTTTAGCTTCTTTTGTGTGTTGATCATACTCTTGAGTTGTCAGCTTGGTGATTGTATCCATAAGAGTATTTGCTGGTTTGGCTGCACTCCAGCTTCAGATATGAGTTCAAGTGCATACGTCCTTTGGTGCATAACAATGCCTTGTTTTGATCTTGCAAACTCAATTCCTAGGAAGTACTTGATTTCACCTAGATCTTTCATCTTAAATGTCTTGTGTAGACTAGTCTTGGTTTCTATGATCTGTTGTAGATTATCACCTGTAATAAGAATATTATCATACCAGCTTATGTTTTCCTTGTGAATAAAGAGTGAACACACTGACTTTGTTGAAACTGACTTGTAATCAGAGCCTCAGACAATTTAGCATTTCATTGTCTTGGTGCTTGTTTAAGTCCATACAAGGATTTAGAGAGTCTGCATACTTGTTTCCACCCCATGGCTCTTGAATCCTTGTGAAGATCCATGGAGATCTCATCATGGTGGTCTTCTTGTAGGAATGCATTATATAAATCCATTTGATGGATATGCCACTGTTTGGTTGTTGCCATTGCAACCATTGTTCTTAAGTGTTACCATCTTCACTACAGGACTAAAGAATCGTTTCTTGGTAATCAATGCCCTCTGTCTGATTATACCCTTTGGCAACTACTCTTGCCTTGAATCTCTCTATGTCTCCTGTAGCTTTGTATTTGATTTTTTAAATCCATTTGCAACCTATAGGTTTCTTCCCTTTAGTGGTGCAATTGTCCATGTATGATTATTTTCCAATGCTTCTTCTCAGCTTGCATTGCTTCAACCCACATTGGATCCTTCGCTGATTCTACATAGGTTGTAGGCTATATATCATTAGAAAATGTAAACAGATAAGCTTGATATTTAGGAGATATGAAATCATAGCAGATGTATTTAGATAATGCATAAGGCACATTAGTATGAACATTCAGAGACACAAAATTCTTCATCCATCCTGGTGGATGTGTTCCTCTAGTGGATTTTCTAACTAGTATTGTAGATTGAACTGGCTCCACAATACTTGTTAGTTTCACCACCTGCAGAATCATGTACATTGCCTTCAGTGTTAACAAGTTCACTTGAAACTTGTACTTTTGATGCTTCAGAATCCTCCAGTAATTGGTTGGTTGGTGCAGGAAACAATTGTGAAAACTGATCACTTAGTGACTTAAATGGAAATATGTTTTCTCTAAATGTAACATCCCTATTAACAAAAAACACTTTATTAGTTGGATCATATAGCACATAACCCTTTTGTGTTTCAGAATAGCCCATATGTATGGCTTGTTTAGTCCTAGGCATAAGCTTATCAGTTTCATGAACTATCTTAGCATAGCATAGACATCCTAGAACTTTCAGATGTATTAATGATGGTTTTCTTTTATATAGATTTTCATATGGTGAGATACCATTAAGAATAGAAGATGGTAATCTATTAATCAAGTAAATTGCAGCTTTCACACAATATCCCCAAAATCTAAGAGGTATTTTTGCCTGGAATCTTATGGCTCTAGTAATCTCTAGGATATGCCTATGTTTCCTCTATGCAGTCCCATTTTGTTGAGGTATAGGAACATGATTTTTGATAAACAATACCTAGACTGTTAAACAAATCACCACAGAGAGAATTAACAAACTCAGTTTCATATTTTGTTCTAATAGTATTTACTGACCTATTAAACTGAGTTTGTACATATGTCAGGAACTGCTTGATAACAATAGCTACATCAGATTTAAGTTTTAGTAATAATATCCAGGTTAGTCTAAAAAAATCATCAACAACAATTAAGAAAAATTTGTATCCATCACAAGTAGCAACTTTATAGGGAGCCCACAAATTCATATGAATCAAATCAAATTCATTTGAACTAACAAAAGTACTTAAAGGAAAAGGTATTCTAGTCTGCCTAGCACAAGGTCATACTGTACACTTGTCTACTGCTTCAATTACATGTTATCTTTGACTAGGAAATAGTTTCAGTAGAGTCTTAGAGGTAACATGGTCAAGCCTTAGATGCCATAGATGAACACTACTTTTATCCTGAGCAATGGAATTGCTTTAAAACTATCATTCAGATAAGCCACTTTCGGCTTTCTTTACTCCATGCAACCTTTGATTGACTAAGAAGTCTAATCCTTGTTTCTCTCTACCAATCTCCTTCACCTTTTCATTGTAAAGATCCTGAAAAACACAGAAGTCACAACAGAAAGTAGTTGAACATTGTAACTGCTTAGTTTCCTTAGAGGAGGATAACAAGTTATATTTAAACTGAAGTGCATGATCAACATTTTGTAAAGTGCTTCTATTTGATATGTTACTTGTACCAGTGCGAGTAACTAGTGAAGTGTCACCATTAGGTAAGTATACTAGTTTAGGAATAGTATTCTTTACTATAGACTCCTTATTTAGCAATTCAATCATAGAAGTCATATGATTGGAAGCCCATGTGTCAATGATCCAGTATTGTGGACCATTAGACACTATCAAGGCCCTATTGTTACCTTGCATATTTATAACATTGACTAAGCATAGATTGCTTTGATTCTGATCCAGCATCCTGCAGATTTGATCATATTGTTCATTAGTGAATCTTGGAGGTTTAGCATAGCTTTCTGTTGTGTTCATATCCGGAGCATTATGAGCTTTCTCATGCACCATCTGAGAAGGTTGAGCATCCCCTTATTCTTGCTACTACATCATGAGACCCAGAACCTGTCCTCCTTTGTTTATTCTTGTGATCAACATTCTTTCTATAGTCATAACTGTTTATTTTCCAGAGCTTCTCTTTGTTCATTATGCTTAGGATGACTAGGTGGATATCCCGCTAATCTGTAGCAATCCCTCTTATAATTCCCTTTTAGCTTACAGTGGTCATATACCACATTTGTATTATAGTTTGGATTGTAGTTTCCTCTTCCTTTCTGATTTCCAGCTCTTGTATACATAGCCATCACATCAGATACACCAGGAGCCATTCCCAATAACCCTATATTGCTTATACTTTGAGCAACTAACCTTTGATCCTCATCACTCACAACCATGACATAAGCCCAATTCACCATAGGCAAAGGATTCATGAGCAGTAGTTGACTTCTTGTTTGCGCATAGGAATCATTAAGTCCCATCAAGAATTGATATAACTTCGGTCTTTGAAGATATACTAAGAAATCTTTTGACTTTTCACATTCACAAGCTGGAGAGGGTACCACAGATTCAAACTCATCCCATAGTGCTTTTAACCTTGAATAATGCACACAGACTGGACTCCTCGAGTCAAAATAGCTATTTCTTAATGAAGGTTAAATGCTCTTGATCCATCAATCTTGTGAAATCTTTCTTTTAAATCTTCCCATACATCACTAGCATTAGATACATATACTATTCCCCCAATCAGATTACTAGCAACATCATTTATTAGCCAAGATAATACTATGTCATTAACCATTTCCCATTGATTCCTCAACTCAATAGGAAATGCTTCTTTTTTCCAAGTACCATCCACAAATCCAAACTTATTTCGACCTAGTAAAGCTATTCTCATAGCTTTACTCCACACAACATAATTTTCACTCCCAGTTAATTGAAAAGATATGATTGTAACACCACTTACATCAGACGAAGCAAGATAGACAGGGTGGTTGTGATTATTGGCATTTGAATGGTCAATATACTTTGAGAAATAACTGGAGTTGCAACTGGATTGACAGACATTGATCCAAGTTCATTCCGACTTTCCATTTTCAGTGATTGATCATAGCTGATTCAATTCTTGAATCAATTTGAGAAAACTGCTTAGAATGCAGAAGAAACAGATGAAATTTGTGCTTCGAATGAAGATGTGAAACTACTTTGAATGCAGATGAGATATGCAGGATTGTTTCATGCTCTGATACCATCAAGAGTTTAACAGAGGAAGAAGATCATTTATTAGAAGAGAAAAGATCTTAAAAGCAGTCTTATTCAATATGAGTTACAAGAGGAAAGATTATGGTATTTATAGAATAGATGCACTAACCTCTTTCTAACTTAACTACTTAACTATTAAATATAACTAAAACTACTTGTAGCTGTATCTATTTGTTATCCTCAATAGTTTTCAAAACACAAAGCATCCGATTCACTTCAACTTGAAATATTCTTACTTTTACATGAAGCATAGTTATATGTGAAAAATCACTACTATTAATAAAAATCATTAATAACTATAATTACAAAAGTGTAATGAATTCATTGGCTAGAACATATGAGTGTTGACCTAAAATTTATAATATTGAATTTGTGTATACATGACCATGGGCGGATCCACGTGGGTTCACCCGAACCCCCTTGGCAAAAAAATTGCACTATATATAAGGTAAATTTTTTGTATTTATGGAATATATATATATATTTGGAACCCCCTTAAAGACAAAGAGAAACTGATAGCCCAGCAGTAGATCCCCTTGAAATTAAGCTTCACGTTGGGGGTTTGAATCCCTGTGTTAGAGTTTTATTTTTTTTCTTTCTTAGTTTCAGTTTTTCTTTTTTTAATTTTCAGTTCCATTTTTCATGTTTTTTTTTAGTTTTTTTATTTTATTTTATAAACATGCTAAAAGTGTGGTTTTAAACCCAAAAAAATTCAAGGGTCCGCCACTAAAACTATATACTGCTACTTTCTTGAAATTTTGTTTTGTTGGCTTATTTACACGTTTATATTTTTATTTTTTGAACCACTGAACGAAAATCCTGGATCCGCCATTGTACATGACTCAAGAACATGCAGATTGAGATCACCAAAGCAAGAAGATTGCACACTACAAAACATAAAAGATTTTTCCGCAATTATTTAACAACAATAATTTAATTATCAGTATATTATATTTAACAACAATAATTAAATATGAGCAGTTACAACCAACACTCTATTTAAATATCACTAAATTATATAGTGATTTTGGATGCAATAACATTAACTCAATTGCTACTAAATGTTCTTGAAGCAAGGTGTCCTATGCGATAATGTAAAAAAATAACAAGTAAAGTGTCACGACCGAAACAGGGTCATGACGGGAACCCATACTTAACCTTCTAGATGGGTGAACCAACGAATGCAAACCTCAACTTATATTAGTTATTCAACTTAT
This sequence comes from Solanum pinnatisectum, assembly GCA_035578085.1. NCBI lineage: Eukaryota > Viridiplantae > Streptophyta > Magnoliopsida > Solanales > Solanaceae > Solanum > Solanum pinnatisectum. The sequence goes on from CM069081.1 coordinate 2,996,454, forward strand.
GAATAACTATTTGATTAGTTCAAATTTAACTATACATTTTAATCCGTGAAAATTTTGTATAATAAGTTATTACTCTATCTCCTTTTAATTTGTTTTAACTCCACAAATTCAACCAAATTTGTCCATGAGTATTGTTTGTTTTAAAATAAATTAGACTCTTTTTGGTCTAAGAGAGACAAGAGTGTTATATCATTCTTTCAAGAACTTAAAATTTCTTCAATCTGAAATAAAAAGTTAGGCAGATCAGTTCTAATCAATATGTGTGCTAGGGTAAACTAAATTCACTTTTACTTGAATATCTAGAAGAAAAAAATAGAGTAAAGAACTACAAAACGAAAGGTAGTGATGGAAATATTAAACTTCAACTCCTAGTAATAAATCTGTAAAAATCCTAAATCTAAACATTTTAGTAAACAATAGCAAGAAATAAATATATAGTCTATATCATCCTTTTAGGAAACCCAGATTTCTCCAATTTGTCTTCGAGCTAATCCTCTTTGTCTTCAACTTCCAAAGATCAATTGTGGCCTCGAATCTTTTGTATCAGTTTCACTTTCTTGTTGGTTTTTAATGTCATTTGTTCGGCGGTTTATCTTTTGTCTCATATCTACCAACTCCTTCCAATTCATCTCAATTGTTTATATTTTGAGGTAGACATTCTTGTGTTTGATGTACTATATATCAAACTAACTCGAACAACTGTGAATGCAAAAGTAACAAAGTTAATGATAAACAAATCAAAAATATGTATTTTAAAAATAGCTTCTTTCATATATATTGACTTAAAAGAAAAACGTATGGTATTAATTTTGTGGCCATGAACTTACGTAGATGATGAAGCCTAACCCAGCTTATTGCATGCATAATGACACTTCATATTGTTTATATAGACACCAATATCTTTTTTTTTTTTCCTTAATTTTTACTCTATTTTACTCGTGCAAATTAATGTAAATATTACTAAAAATAAAAATTACCTTATTTTGATGGAGAAATACCAAATAAAAACACAGGAAAAATATAGAAAAACTTATAACTCCAATAAAAGAGTAGACAGAAAAAGAAAACTTGATAACTCCTACAAACCTTTTTTAAACGTTTTTTTTTAAAAGGTCTTTTAAAACATCGAAAAAAGTTTGAAACCAATAATAAAAGGTGTTATATTACCACTATTTTCTTATTTCATGGCAATCTTTTTTTTTTTTCTTCCAATTCCAATGTATATATTTTTCTAGTCGACCATATGGTGATTTTCATTTTTAGTAATATTTTCAATTAACACGCTAAAATAGGAAAAAAAAAAAAAAGTAAGGAAAAATTGAAGAAGTGACATCTATATAAACAATAGAGAATATGCAATTAATAATATTGCTCGTCTTTCATAAAGTTAAAGTCCGTATTACGTTCTTTTGCTTTTCTTAAAAACATAACAATTGATAATATTGCTCTTCTTTGTCTTTATTTAATTTTTTGTTTCTTATGAAGACGTTTATATAGTACATTCACGCATGAACAAAATCAATATATTATGACATAAGAAAAGTAAAAAAATTGTAAATGTGTTTGGATTAGTTTTGTATTAATCTATGTAATTAAGTTACGTATTGTAGCGATTTGAGTTTGATATATAAGCTACGCAAAGATGTCTTTGTCAGGAAAATTATTTGTCAAATTCCCAAAGAAGCATTAGAAAATTATTTGTCAAATTCTATGGCATATATGAAGAAAAAAAATGTTCGTTGATAAATAGAGCAGACTAGAATCTATCTATATTTAGATTTGATTAATGAGTTGATATCATTGCATTTATTGTTGTTATAGATTACTTTTAGTGGCAATATTTATTGTTGTAAACACTTGTAAAGGCAATTGATTAATGTCGACGCATTCAGAATCGTCAAAAACTTTAGCAGCATTTATATAGAGTGTTGTTTAAATATAATCATATTAAATATTGTAGTGAGATTACAAGGTGGGGGATTTGAACCCTCAACTAACTGAGCTACTAAGATACTCCGAATTCATTCTCATTTCATTTGGCTAGTTAGTTTCATTTTTTCATGTACTCTGGCCCTTGAAGATACATTTGGCACAGAACCATTTATCTTAAGTACTGATGATCTTCCCTTAACAAAAGTTGATTCAGCCAAGTCAATTGCGCTGCATAGACAAGCTGCTTTATTTTCACATTCTTTCTGTTTCTCATCAGGATCACTATCAGCGACGATTCGAGCCTCAGATTGGAGATGTGCAACCCATTCCTGACGTTTGCTGGCATCCGTGTATGAATACATTGTGTCATAACGAGGTCCGTTCATGAATACCATCGTCCTTAGAGCTAATCCTATGTCCATGTCACCTGACAATGAAATGCCTCCAAACCCACCACTGTAAGGCCCTCTCCGCCCCACTTCTAGTTGATCAATCAACTCCATCGCCTTAACCTGGACAAAGAACAGGACTATAAATAATTCCATAGTGTACAAATTTATCGCAACATGTTAAATCTAGAAATGAATGAAACTTCGACTTTGGTCCTTATAGTATTAAGACAAATAGATAAGCTTGTTTGGTTGGGGAACAAGTTATCCTGGGATTTGTAACATTTCCATCAACAATGAATGACCAACGAATCTAAAGTCTAGAGTGTAACCTTTGGTGCTCCACAGATGGTCCCAACAGGCAATGCAGCCCGCAGTGCATCCCAACAGGTTAAATGATCAACCTTTGGTGTCGTCCCTCTTCTGCTTGTCCCAGCTAATGGTCGATTACCAATTCTTCTCTGTCAATGGAACAAATGAACATTACAAACTCTCAAGAACTAATTAAATGTGTGAAACAGAGAAAAAGGGAGAAGAACAAGATCATCCCTCTTACTTTCTTCACACGCATCAAAGTTTCTGGACTCGATGCAACTAAAGTACAGCCTCTGGCCTGATATAGAAAAGATAACATAGTTACTTCACTGAAGCACAGGTAACTAGGAATATCAGATATTTACTCACACTGAATACGCAAAGAACGAACGACTTACTTGTATGTAAGTCATGTATGGGCTTGGATTCACAATTCTTAATGCTCTATAGACTTCAAATGGATCAGCAAATGTTCTTCTCTGGAAACGTTGACTTAAAACAATTTGATGTATGTCTCCTGAAGCAATGTGTTCCTTTGCCTGTAAGATGGCATTCTTGTACTCCTCACGTGTCATGTTTTCCGTGGTTAATGAAGTTCCAAATTCATTAATACAGAAATCCACACAACCGGGAGATAACCTTGGACTAAAAATTAAAAATTCAATACGTAAATAATGTTTCTCAATTGCTTGTTTTTATGCAACAAGGAAAATGAAAAAGGACTTACGACTCGATTCCTTGTACTCTAGACATTAATATTTCCAAGTGTTTCTTCCCATCAAGATAAGCCTCAGGAAGAGAGGAATATTGATCCAACCGCACCCAGTGAATCACATGCACTTTCTGCAGGAACAAGAAGTATTTATCCTATTCTCATATATATGCACCAAGTGTAAATCAAGAACAAACAACGATAACAGCTTGACTTTGAAAAGGCCGGACATATAAGAAGTAATGGATAGAGAGACTACTCATAAGTGCAAAATTCGACAAACATACCTTCTCTACATGATCAAATACAATGACATCCTCATAAAGTCCTAACTGAATATCTGCAAGGTTCCGGTCATCCTCTGGAGCCCATAGGAATGGTAACTTCTTGTTCTCCACATACCGAACTGTGTCATATGAGAAGTAACCAAACCATCCACCTGTTTGAAGTGATATTAATGACAATAAACTTGTGATTTAATTAAGAAAATGCAGAGTGAAGTGATCATGCCAGCAAATCATGTGCATAGAGCTCAAGCTGTAGTAGCCTTCCCAAACACAACAACAACATACCCTATTCTAGTACTATTGTTGCTGAAGCATGTTAAACTTCCGAATTCTGATGCAAAACTACATCTATGACTAGACTGTACGTAATGAGATGGAACCGATCAGATTGACTAAATAATATGGAAGCTCCCAACAGAAAATGCAGTTCATTTAAAAAATTTATTGGAGTTGGTTGAGAATTGGGGAGTTGATTTATAATTACTACTAGATAACATACCATAAGTGCAACTTTTTTTTATTCATACATATTACTTTATTTCTCAACTACTTCAACACATGTGGAATTATTTATGACTCTCATGACACTTATGTATTCAGATGAACACCCTCACGGGGCCTTAGACCACCCCTGAATATATAAGTGCATGTTTTCCAGTGAAATCTAGTTGTTAATCGAGAGCGGAGCCCTATATTTATTCCTTGTAGCAAGCTATAGTGGGAAACTAATTAAATAAGTTACGTACTCATACCACAATTAGTGAAAACAGAATCCTCACCACAAAAAGTATCAGGTAGTTCATCATCAATAAGTCCGGGCTTCCATCCGTTGGAAATACTTGCTGGAATTGTCATCGGATCTTCGACCATCTTCTGAGTCAATTTTCCAGCATGGTGGTTCAATATAGTCACATTGTGTTCCTTAACTACAATTTCCATGGATGGTTGAGCTCCCACCGCGCTGTATCGACCCTGAGAGAAACAACCACAACATAACCAGTGGAATTTGGGGAGGATAGAGTGTACCCAGACCTTATAACTACCTCATGATGGAGATAGAGAGGTTGTTTCCGATAAATATGTATACATATCAAATCAATCAAAAAGCTAAACTTACAACACTAGAACCTTCAACTGACTCATATAGAAAACTTGGAGCTTCACGATCCTCTTCTTTCACCAAACATCGGTACGCCAACACCGGAGTCAGATGATCAGAAAAAATGGTTTTGTGCAGCGGAATCAAGTTTCCGCATTTAGAAACTTCAATGAACCTCTTCTCATCCATAACTGAACAAAAGGAAAACAATTTATTTATTTATTTATTTATTTTACTCTCACACACACATATATCGTACATATCAAAATAGCAACTGTAGAAAATTTGATAAACTCAAATTGAAATAGTAACATTCAGAAAATTTGATAAACATATCAAAATAGCAACAGTAGAAAATTCAGAAAATTTATAGTTTCTTTTTTTTTTTTAACTAAAACAATCCAAACAGTCAATTACGTCACTGAGACGAACTGAATAGTAAGGTACGACAAGACATATATACCATGACGAAGAGATGAAGAGTTGAGAGAGCAGCAATGGAGACGAGCATAAGTTGAACTCCGGCTAGAAATGAGGGAGACGGGCAGAACATTCAGATGAGAGATAGGTAACAACTGCATTTTATGAAAGATTTTGTGATGGTGACTTTGAAAATGGATCACTTATTTATACTCTATATATAAAAAAACATTTATAGTAAAATGTCACTCAATTAATGGTGAACCATAAAATATTATAATTTTGAGATTCAAGGAATGAATGTTAACTTCGACTATTAATGTAACTTATTAATTTATTTTCTATATATGTCCACTTATTAATGAAAGTCAATTTGACTAATTTTCAAAGATAAATTAGATTACATTAATTTAATATTTTAAATAAAAATATTTTATTAGATATTCAAAAACTATACGAAAAGTACTATAAATTTCAATTTTTTACATATCAATATGATGAAAAAATACGTCGTAAAATGTCAGTCAAAGTTATTATTCTTTGACTTCAAAAAAAGAAAATTATGACAATTAAAAGTGGACGTTGATGGTATCATATTTATTGAATTCAAATAAAAATAAAATTATTTATTATATATAAAGTTCAATGAATACATCCAAATAATTTTATCTTACTAACTATATTTATTGAATTCATATAAAAATATATTCATTATACATAAATTACAATGTATGTGTATGATTCATTGTAATGTATATATTTTTGTTAAATGATTCATTGTAAAATAAATTCAAGAATTCAATAATTCATTATAAAATTAAATTCATTATACAAAATGTTCATTGTTTCATAGAGCCCGTTTGGATTGACTTAAAAAATAGTTTTTAAGTCAAAAATAAAAAGTCAAACTTAAATGACTTTTAAGTCAAAAAATAAAAAGTAGGGGAGACCTAATTTTGGTTTTGACTTAATTTAAGTCATTTTAAACTTATTTTAAGTTATTTTTAACCTTGTCAAACACTTCCTAACTTATTTTAAGTCATTTTTGACTTATTTTAAGATATTTTTATATTTGTCAAACACTTCTAGAAGTAAAAAAAATGACTTAAAAGTAGGTTTGACCAACTTTTAAGCCAATCCAAGCATCCTCTTAATAGTCAAATATTATTCATTGTATTTTTACTAAAAACATTCAATGTATGATTGTGAGAGAATAAACTATATAAGCAACATAAAAAATATCTTCAAACCACATCCAAAAATGGTTTTCATTTAAAAGGTGTCACAAAATCAGCAATGACAAATCAAATACGTAAAGTGTTATGTGAGTACAAAAGAGATCATTAATCCACGTGCACTTAAAAAGACTTGCAGTTGTGGCAACATCGAAACTTTTGGATGCAATAATAAAAGTTAGAGATGAGCTTCAACAAGATTTGAATTTCAACAAAAAAAAAAAACACAATAGAATCGTATTTCACTAAATTGTCTTAGATATATTTGTACTTTTAAAGAATTATAAATTTATAATATTAATGAGACCATATATTTATATAGGGGTCTTCTGAAAATATATTATCTTATCGAAATGAGTGATATTTTTCATTGACCCAAGCCAGGATCGGATAAAAATATTGTCTTAGAAAGATTATTAATTTATCGAGTATTAATTTAATGAGGTTTTACTGAACTTGTACTTTTGATCTGTTTAGCCATACATAATGATCCACGTGTCTCAATTTATGCGATAACTTTGGGTTTTTGTAATTTGTTTTTTATTCTTAGTGTTAATTACTTATTTTCTAAATAATATTTTAAGATTTATTAAAAATCAATTAATAGGGATAATATAGTAAAAGGCAAAGACTCAAATACATCGAACTTTGAGAAACGTTTCATCTATGTCATCCGTTAAAAGCTTGGTTCATCTATATTATTTTCATTTGAGAAAAGGCTCATTCATGCCATTATTTGTTAAGTGAAAAAAGTTTCAGTTTTGCAAAATCATTCTTTACCTACGGTCAACTATGATTTGGCGACGTCATTAATTAAATCATTTTCATAAATGAAAAATGTTCTAATATGCAATTGAACTTTGAGAAAAAACTCATTTATGCCATCCGTTTAAAATTTGGCTCATTTATATCATTTCAATTAACAAATAATGGGGTGGATGAGCCTTTACTCAAATAGCAATAGCATAGATGATTCAAACTTTTAAAGGATGATATAAATAAGTCGTTTCTTAAAGTTGAATAACATATTTAAGCATTTTTCCTACAGTTAAATAATATACCGATTATTAATTTCTTGATGAATACGCCGAATTTAAATATGACAAGTACTAAGAAGTAATAAATTTTACTGCAACCTACTCCCAAATAATTGTGACAACTGGTCTATTTTGCAGAAAGGATAATTTATTTAAATTTCTTAACCTACTGGAATACTACTATTAATTCAAAATTGCTATTTGCACCATTGCCATAAATGAGGAATTTATGACGTGCACAGAACCGCTATGATCACAATTATGTGTACTAAATATGACAATAAATATAATCTAATCCTTTTTTTTCTCCCAAATAAATCTAAGATTTTAATAGTTCTTGAATTCTAAAAGTCCAGATTACTTTTATTCAAGGGAAAAAGGGTAAATGTGTCTTTTAATTTTGCGATTTAGAGTGAATATATCCCTCACTAAAAGAATGATGCATATATATTTATAGTTCAACATACGGTGCATATTTATATCTCAGCCAATTAAAATAGAAGTTTTGAATCTTTTTTCCAAAAAATATTAATCGCTTGAAATAACAAATTGAATTAATAAATACCTACTCAATTAACACCTAAAATAAAACCTACTCAACATATTTTCTATATTCTAGATCGTTAAGGTTGCCTATTTTTTTATTTTTTATTTTTTTTGTTTTGCACAATAACAATAATAAAAATAATTAAAAAAAAAAAAAGTGAAGAACCTTCAAGTACCTTTGATGTTCCTAACTAACATTCATTTATTTAAATTTTAAAAATTTGTCCATTCCCTATGTATTGAGAAATAACTAAATAAATAAATTGATTAGAAAATTTTAAATTTGAGAGGAAGAGCAAAAAAGCAAAAAACTAATCTAGCATAATTAAAGTAATAAAATCTAATTAAATTAGGTATATCAATTGAAGTTGAAATAAATAAACATCATAGATTTACTAAATGTTGAGGTGTTGTATATTTAATGCCATAATTGAAGCTTTTATTCCCTGATATTAATGTAATATTGTACATATATCCCCACACCAATGAGAACAATATTGTTGGTCGTCAATTTTTAATTTGAATATATTCATGGTAAACTCCTTTTTTATTTTTATATATTAAGATTTTACATTATAATTTGAGACTACAAAGATTGCATCCATTATAGTGGTAAAATCTCATGAGCATTGTTAGCCCAAACGAATCCATAGCATGACATAATATAGTGCACACATTCATTCAGACATAAACGGAAAACATAATTTCAAGCATTTGAGGGGATATTAATTTCTTATGAAATAGATACTTTGTATTAATCATAATGTTAATTATCATACAACAATACAACAGCTATAATGGGAATACGTGTCATGACAACATATTATTGTCTACTTGTGAAACCTCTACATATTGATTATTGATTATCGAGAGAAGGCACCTATCGACATACCTTAAGCGAAATAATTTATTGTGTTGAAAGATAGGACTAAACCCTTAAAAGCAAGTGGGGTCTCACCCGAAGTAGGATATGAAAATTTTAACGTGTTGCTTAATCGTATGTCTACATACCTAAGTCTACATCATTTAAAAGAAACCCCAAAGAAAAAAATATAAGTTGATATTGAATTGTGTTATATATAAGATGACAGAATGAAACATGAACATACCTATATAGAAAGGCACATGATAGCCAATTGAACATAGAGATGGCATGGAAAGGATTAAGAAGTCAAAAGTCATTAGAATGTCTTAATTTTGTTTGCACTCAACAAATTCAGATTCAACATATTAAGTTCATTTGTTTTTTTTAAAAAAATAAATAAATAATCTGATGAATCTGAGTAAATTTGAACGGGAGAGTCTTAACAACATTCAGGCTGATTTAATACGTCACAAAATAATCATGTTGTCCGCCTCTCTCTCTCTGCACAACTTTGCCTTGATCTTTTGTTAAAAACTTTCTTCCTCGTTTTTGACTGACCAATACTCAACTCCATACAACATATATAGCCGGTCTAATCATCGTTTTGTAAGATTTTCCTTTAAGTTTTGATGACATCTTCTAATCACACAAGACTTCGGATGCGAGCCCCCATTTCATCTAACCTACACCTATATGATGTGCGACATCGTCAATCTCCCTTTTCCTTGGACAATAGACCTAAATTCTTGAAACTTCCTCTCTTTTAATTTGAATGACTTGTGTATCAAGCCTCACTTTCACAATAGCTTTAGGCTATGTCATTGAACTTTTACTCTAAATATTATGTCTTGGTTCTACTCAACCTAAATCCTTTAAACTCCAAGGTCTACCTCCAAACCTTCAACTTATCGTTAATTCCACTTCAAATCTTATCAATCAAAATTATATTATCCATAAATAACATACACCATAATACCTTTACTTGGATATGCTGCGTCAATTCATCTATCACCAAAATAAATACATAAAAGGATTAAGAATTGATCCATGCTAAATCCCATCATAATAATTATATTCTAAAATTCCACATAAATATTGCTACTAAAACTAAACATTCAATCTATTAAAGTTATGGATAAACCATTGTTATAATTAAAATGTGCTTAATAAGCATTGAACACAGTGATGAATTTGTTTATCGAAATATCTTTATGTGAAGTTTAATCTTTAATCTCTTATAATTATTCACTAACACTTGTATAGTATAACAAGAAATTTACATTCATGTATACTTCCAAATTTAGTCAAATTTTAATAATTTAAAATTAAACAAATAACTATTAAAAATTCAATATAGAACTCATTTTTTTCTTGTAAAAATCCGGACCTTAATATCTTCATTTGCTATTGAGAAATATCATTGATAAAACAACATTTCTAAAAAAACAAAGAACAAAGAAATTGAAGAATCAAAACAAATTTTGATAAGAAAATGATAATATATGTTACAATCAAGCATTTAAAAAATAATAAAAAATAATTTATAATAATCATATTTAAATATAGTTAAACTCATAAAAACCACATATGACAAGGCTATAAAAAAATCTACAACATTTTAAATTATCTAACAAGATATATAATTTATATATCAGTTCAATTCATTTTTTCTTATTTAATATCAAATCAAACAAAAGAAAATATATGTCAGTATTTAAGTTGATTGATTTAATTATTTTGTTTTAACCATTTTTTCCCTCTTAAATAGCCTTAATCTAACACTAGTTAACTTGTAGGGGTGTTTTGCAATGAATTATCATCATTAAAGCGTTATCCATAAATGAGCCTTATGACGTATTAATTGAATTAATTTGAATTTCAACGTAAGTTATCGAACTCATTAAAAAAAAAAGTTTATTATATCTATTTAAACTTTATTGGGATTTAAAGCAAAATAGTTTAATTTATGTAGCAAAATAATAATTGCACCCTTAAACAATTAGAGGAAAAAGTGCTAAATATTTAGGTTCTAAGAAAAAAACAAAATATAAATAAACATCCCGCCGTGACGTATCGCCGGCGAGTATCTCCGAATTCACCGCAAACGGCAGACTTCTTATCTTCTTCGGCATTCTTCCGGCTGAACATCGCCGGAGATATCAGAATACTGATACACTTGTTTTGAGCCTGTAGAAGAATCAAAACTGAAAAAAGCGAAGAAAGAGCATTAACAGAGCAATGGATCGGTTAGTAGCAGCAAAGGAACTATCTTTTCGAATAGGGTTTACAGGACACAGTGGTCACCTCACGATTGAGCCTCTCCCTCCTGTTGAACGCGACACTCCTCTCAATTCTATTCCTGACTTCATTTTGGTAAGCTTTTCTGTCACTCACACTCCTTATTTTTCCTTTTATTGAGGGAGTTATTTGGTATGAGGGATAAGAGATAATAATCCCTCTATAAAATGCAGACTGTGTTTGGTTAGAGATAATAATTAATCACGAAATACCCTTAAGGGTGGTATTCGGGTCACCTTGCTTGCAACTGGGACTTCTCAAAACATGAAACTTTCTAGAGATGTATCTAGAATATTTAGGCATTAGGTCCTGAATTAAGGTGCAGCATTTGAATTGCTATGTAGGCATCTGTTTACCGAGTGTTCAAATCCCACTCTTTCTGCACTTTCACCTAATTCATTGATGATAATGATTGAAATGTATCAATTGGCAATGGAAATAATGATTCCAAGAGAATTCGCTTAGTCTTTTTCTAGTTTGATTGCCATGTATGGTTTGGATAAGTAAGTTAGAAAGAAGTTCTTTCTCCGGAAGGGAAGCAATAGGTGGTTGGATCTTGGGATAGGAAGGAGAGTGATTGGAATGACTTTGGGTAGAAAGAGGGATTTAATGCTCTTTAAAAGACATTTCATCTATTTTGGGTTCTATTATTTTTTGACAACTATCTTCAACATGTGTTTACTTGGAATGACTTTCAAGTTGCATCCGAGTCTTTGCTCTAGCATGAAAAAGTTCCTTTTTTAGGAAGGACAACGTACCATTATACATTTTGTATTATTGATCCCTACTATGGTCTTAGCACACATACACACACTCTGGCATACATGCTCACGCACATTAGTTGTTCATCCATTTTAGGTTTTATTACTTCATAACAATTATCTACAACATATGTGGACCTAGAATGACTTTCATGTTCTTGCTCCATCATGAAAGTTTCATTTCACCGTAGGTAAATGTAACATGATAGTTTCTATTTCATCGAGCTCTATTTTGGTCTCTGATAGGAATACATGTTAATCAATCACATGTAAATAGGGTTTGAGTCAGAATTCACAGGTTTCGTGGAACCCGTACTAGATAGGACTTACTACTTGGTAACTCTGTCAACCAAGACTTAGGTATATGAGAAGAAATTACTTAGCTTTTTATACATTTACACTCCCTATCTATACATTCCTGAAGATTTTACAGTTTTATGTTTTTACTTATTTTAGTTTGTTGATTGAATGCATGTTAGTTAGCCACCAATGAAAAGAGGAAAATGAATTTTAAATTAATATGACTTATTTATGACAACAGTGAGAACTACACTTAATACCAAATTGTTGGGTCAATTATATTGATACTCTTTATTCATTCTGCTATATTTGAACCGTTTTATGCTCCCTACACAGGCAGTAACCCTTGGGGGTTTAAGGGGAGAGAGAATACATCATAATTTGACAAATATTTCCAACCAAGAACCACACTAGAAGATCACCTACTCTTACATTGCCTGGTAGCACCTTTGTTATGGGGGTAGCTGATGAGATGGTTTGAGTTTGAGTGGGTAATGCCAAGAGGCGAGAACTGTGAAAGAAACAATGTTCAGTTGGGCTCGTAGAAGACACAGGGCATGTGGAGTTGCACCTTTAGCACTGATGTGGACCATATGGAGAGAGAAATAGAGCTTTTGATGGAATAGAGAAATATGTCATACACTTGAGAAATGACCTCTTTTCTCTTATTTCTTTTTGGTGCACCCATGAAGTTACTTTTTGTATGGATGATTGGGTGGTTTTCATAAAAAATCATGTATTTTGTATGTTTTTTTTTTTTTTTAACTTTTTGGTATGCTTTTTGTATTTGAGCAAGTTAATGCTCTGTTGTTAATAATATTTTAACTTCATTTTTGTCAAAAATAATGTCATAAAAATATTCTTACTTCATCTAAAAAGGTCACACCCCTTGCCGCCAACCATGCCAATAAACAAAGCTTTCTTGGTGCTCTAGGGATCCAAACGGAATTGTGGGGGGAAGGTACCTGCCTTTCTCACTAGCAAACTCTTATAAAAAGAACTAATAATGGATAAGTCGTCACCAGACTCTCGCCACCTCCAGTGGCAAAAGGGGGAGGATTTGTGGCTTAGGTCACAGGTTCAAGCCCCACGCCATGCAAAGGAAGCCCAATATTTAAGTGGAGAAGGGTAGAGGGGCGGACCCATTATCCACTGAGTTTAGAAGGCTGTGATTGATCCAAAGGGCGGGTCACAGGCAAATTTCTCGGTTATTAAAAAAAAAAGACTCCCGCCACCTCCATACATTCGAAAAGTTGTTTGGTGTGTCTAGCCCATACAAAAGCTCTATCAAGTTATGAAACTCATTCATCTCCCAATCATGAATGTTCCTTCTCAAATCAAGTAGGAGTGTACATATTGTATGTTCCTAACTTGCAATAGATATACTTGGATTTTGGAGCAATAGAGTGACTCTGTAAGAATATCTTTCAACTGATACCATGCTCGTATCATGCTCTGATACAACCACCACCACCAACAACAACAAAAACAAGCCCAATATATCCCATAGGTGGGGTCTGTGGAGGGTAGAGTGTACGCAGACCTACTCCTACCTTTAGAAGGTAGAGAGGCTGTTTACGTTAGACCCTTCGGCTAAACAAACAATAGAAAAGAGGCAGCAATAACACGCAGAAACAACAACAAGAAAATAAGATAAGGAGGTTTAATAATAACATGTAGTAATAGTAATCTAAAGATAGGGAAAACAAGAAGAATAATATTAATACTCTAAGAATGGGAAAGAAATACACCCGCCTATCTACTACCGTTCTACCTTAATCTTCGACCTTCACCCGCTCCTATCAAGGGTCATGCCCTCAGTGACAGTGGCGTATCTAGGATTTTCGCTAAGGGGTCTTGTTTATAATTACGGGTTGTCTTGATTGGTTAGCAGAAACTACGCTTTCTTGATTTGGATGGATAATCAAGTCCATATAATTCAGATCAAGCCAGAACCCACCAAATTCTTGATATCTACCTAATAACAGGTGATATATTGTTTGCAGAATTCTTAGAGATCACACTTTAGTGCTGGGCCTAGTTTGATTGTCTTTTTCCCTCCAATTTGCTTTTGCAGTAATAATTAACACCCTGCAACCTTCTGGCTGTCCTTTCTGGGACTCCTTAATTGAAGCCTATGTATTGTTTTGGCTCTATGATCTTAATCTAGCTTTTGGCCTCTGACTATTAAGTGGGAGATTTGAGGCAGCTTTAGTTTTAGAGAATCCCTAACTTTTCATTAAAAGACAATTTTTTTTGCATTTAAACAGAACGTACCTGGAGTTTAATGAATACAGAGGATTCCGATACCCAGCCAATCTAATCTGGGACAGAATGATAGTTGATTGATTGATTTCTCTTTGAACTGCTACCTATAAGGCCAAGGACTTTCAAATCTTTGTTTAAATTTCATATACTAGCAGCATATCCATGCTTAATATTTCCAGTTATATGAATAACTTCAGTCATTGCCTTTTATTAACCTCCCTAATAATGAGATCTGGACTTGATGTTTAATATTGAAATTATAACTTCAATACTTGCTCCATATCAGTTCTCCTACACATCCCTCTTAAAAAAAGTGTAAACACTGTTTATGATCAATTTTATGTTGTTTCAGCCACCTGCATTTCCAAAGGAAACACCTGAAACAATAAAGGAATATATTAGGGAGAAGTATCTATTGCCTCAGCTGGATGCAGATGAGTTTTCTCCCGAAAAAGTCGGAAGGCAGTGGGAGTTTGATTGGTTTGAGAGAGCTAAAATCCTTCCAGATCCATCTTTGCCTCGATCTGTTGTTGTTCCTACATGGGAAGTGCCTTTTAGACGTCAGCGGGACAGATTAGATAATGGAGGATGGGAACCAAAGTCAGAGGAGGTATACAGAATTTGCATTATCATTTTATCAACTTTTTAAGTGTTCATGCTTTAACAAGTTCCTTTCATTACTGATTTTCATTTCCTTTCCATACTAAGACCACTGGAATTTCAGGATCTGAAATTTCCTTTTTGGTTGCTAATCCTGACATTTTTTGGCTCACTGCTGATTTTCTCAGAGAGATGTATCAGAACTTACAATTGGAGCTGATGATTCTGGGGCTCTACCGCGCATTGTTGGACCACCAAAGGATTTTGTTAGAGGAAGCATTAACAGTCGTCCGTTTCGACCTGGTGGCTTGGATGATTCCCCTTCGCTGGGCAGAGTTGTTCCTGATGGTGCTACAAACGGTGATTGGGTAAGGGAGGTGCTTAATGGCGGTCCTGCCCAAACTGCTCCTCCAAGCTTTAAGCAAGGACCTGATCTTGGCGATCTTAAGGTAAGGTTTTTGAGTTTTTTAACCATTGAAGAGCTTTTGATTAAGTTATTATTCTGTATATAAGACGTTATGAAACATCTTATTTGTATATTTCTAAGGATACACATTCATGCTCTTGGAATATATATGAGGATCAGAGTGCTGTCATGAACACAGTGGAGGTGAAACTGGTTAGTACCACAATAAAATCAAGTTTTCTTATATTCTTATATAAAATATAGACATCTACTTTTATATTTCCATCCTATCAAGTAAATACTGTGTTGGATTATATGCACCCGAGGTCTGCTTGCCAGATTTGCTTTGGAATGTGTCAAGTAATTTTGTTCTCATCTTCTGTTTTTTTGATAAACATCTTTGTCTGGCAATCTGCAGAGTGACTTATCCGTGCAGTTTGATGACTTGTTCAAGAAAGCTTGGCAAGAGGATGTCACGGAGTTTGTTGGAGATGGTCTGTATCATCTAGAGACTTCTTTTAATTGTTTTATATTTCTTGTGTTTGAAGAGTGATTTCATAGTCAAAGATCTCTAGATTAGCCAAAAGCCAATTTAGCCAGGACAGAGTTAGTTTTCTTTATCCGATATACATAGCAAACATGTAATATTTTAGGATAGCATGCCTATATGTCATGCATTCCTCCTTGAAGCTCAGGTTTTCCTGTTTTTTTCCACTTTTGTTGGGAAAGCAGTTTCCATAGCAGAAGAGTGAAATGTTTGTTGAACACCATCATGTGCTTAGGTAGTTTTGATCACGGGTCTTAAGTGAAATGTTTTGGTCATGGATGCTGGTTTAGGTTGGATAAAGGGATTGGATAAAGCGATTTTATGTTGATGGCAATGAAGGAAATGGAGACGAGATTGCACATGTGCTTTATGCTGATGATACCCTATTGCAATGTGAAGTAGACAGGGTGCAAGCTCTATATTTGAGGGTCATTTTTTTGGTGTTCGAAGTTGTGCCAGGGCTGAAATTTAACTTATCCAAAAGTACTGTTTTCTCTGTTAATGCTGCAGATTCTATTGCTCAGTTTGCTGAGATCCTGCAATGTAAAGTAGAAGCTTTTCCCACTACACATTTGGGACTCCCATTAGGGGTGGCAATTGGGTGGGTTGGGTCAAATTTAGACGGGTTCTAATGGGTTAAGACAACAATTGGGTCAAGACCCAAACCCAAATTTGCTTGGGTTAGGTAATGGGTTACATTATTGGTCAAGACCCAACCCAACCCAATTTTTTTTTTGAGAATGGTAACTTTTTTTTTTCTATTTATCCACAGGTATACTACATCAAGTAGCCCCCTTTCCAAAAGTATTACAAACTAGACTGACTCCATCTGTGCTTTTTGTCACAAATAGTCTAAAACATCAAAAAGTTCTTCTGCCTGAGCTATACAATTCATCTTGAAATTCTGCAAATTGTTCTTCTTTCCCTCAAAACATCTTTGATTCCTTTCTTTCCACACTGTCCACCATATACAAGCTGGGACAATCCTCTATCTCTCTCCCTTAATTGTAGTATTGCCAATATTGATCCAACAATTTAGGAGTTGTACTATTTTTCTTGGTTTCACCCAAGTGATCTTCCCAAGGTTGCTGAATATTCTCCATAATTGATCTGTCCATTTGCAATGCAAAAAGAGATGGTTGACTGTCTCTGCCTGTTCCTCACACAAATAGCATCTTGAGCATAGTTGGAACTTCCTCTTCTTTATATTTTCTTGTGTCAGCACTGCTTCCTTTGCTAGTAACCATGTGAAACAGTTTACCTTGTATGGGATTTTAGGTCTCCATATCATCTGCCATGGCCAGAGCTCCATCCTATCATTTGAATTTGAGTGATTAAGATCTTTGTAAGCTGACTTGACACTGAACACCCCTTTGCTGCCAATCTTCCACACAACCTTGTCTTCTTCCCTAGTCAGATTACTAAATTGTGTCATTGTATCATGGAAGGCCGCTATGTTCCCCATCTCCCAATCGTTTAGATTCCTCCTAAGATGTAAGTTCTACCCCTGTCCTGTCCACATTTCAGCCACAGTTGCATTTTGTTGAAGGCTTAAGTTGCATTTTGTTGAAGGCTTAGTGTATATAAGTCTGGGAATAATTGTTTCAGGGTTCTTTGGGCTATCCATTTGTCCTCCCAAAATGACACCTTCATTCCATTGCCCACTTGGAATCTGATTCTAGAAAGATATAGAGGACAAAGATTTCTTATTGATCTCCAGATACCACATCCATATGGTGTAGTTACCATCTTTGTCATCCACCTATTCTCCATTTCATATTTTGCCCTGATCACCTCTCTCCATAGCATATTCTCTCCTGTCATAAACTTCCAAAGCCATTTTAACATTAGGCTTTTGTTTTGTTTCTTCATGTTCCTGATCCTCAGTCCCCCCTCGTTCTTATTTTTTATGACCTCTTCCCACTTGACTAGATGAAACTTCTTTTTATCTTCATTTCCCTGCCAAAAGAAATTTCTTCTCAAAGCATCTATCCTGTGTATGACCTTGTCTGGTACTGGGAACACAAACATCATATAAGCAGGTATTGCATCTAGCACACTATTAACCATGGTTAATCTACCTCCCCTAGACAGATATTGGCTCTTCCAGTTGGTTAGCTTCTTTTCACATTTTTCTATCACTCCATTCCAGATCCCTATTGATTTGCTCTTTCCCCCAATGGCATACCTAGGTATATGGTTGGTAGTTCCCCTACCCTACCACCCAAAACCCCTGCCAAACTCTCCACCTGAGCCACTTCATTTATGGGATAAATGGAACTCTTCCCCCAATTGATATGTAATCCAGAGACTGCTTCAAAGATGATGAATATTACTCTTAGGATCAACATTTGCTCTGTCATTGCTTCACAAAAAATAAGAGTATCATCTGCATATTGCAGATGGGTAATCTCCAAGCCATTTTGTGCACTGCTGTCCACCCTAAAGCCCCTTACCCAACCCTTCATCTTTGCTGTGTGAATTAGGTTACTCAAACCTTCCATGGCTAAGATGAATAAAAAGGGTGACAGGGGGTCACCTTGTCTCAATCCCCTTTGGGATGAAAAATAACCACTGGGAGTAATATTAACTAAAATAGAAAACTTAACTGTGCTTATGCAGAATTTCACCCATCTAATCTATTTGTCTCCAAAACCCATCCTTTGCATCATAAGTAGTAAGAAATTCCAGTTTAAATGATCATAGGCCTTCTGTCTATCAAGCTTGCATAGAATTTCAGGGCACTTGCTTCTCTGTCTAGACTCAACACATTCATTTGCTATCGACACTGCATCCATGATTTGTCTATCTTTTATGAATGCCATTTGTTGGTTGTCTACAAGCCTGTGTAGCACCTTCTTTAACCTTTCTGCCAGCAGTTTGGCAATGATCTTGTAAACTCCACCTATTAGACTAATAGGTCTAAAATCTGTCAGTTCCTCAGCTCCCACTTTCTTAGGAATTAAAGCCAAAAAGGTGGCATTAATACTCTTCTCAAACCTCTCTGCCTTATGGAACTGCTGCACTGTAGCCACCAGATCAGGTTTAATGATGTCCCAACATTGGCTGAAGAAAGCCATGGAATAACCATCTGGCCCTGGTGCTTTGTCCCCTGCACATGCTTTTATGCTCTCTAGAATTTCCTGCTGCTCAAAAGGTGCCAAGAGTAATTTGTTTTCTTCTTCATGAATCATAGGACAATTTCTCATCTCCAGGTATGGTCTCCATTCTTCTGGCTCAAAGTATAGTTCCTCATAATAAGTTACTATCTCCTTCTGTATCTCCTCTGGTTCAGTCAAATTTTCTCCTCACTTTCAGCTTTGAGATTGTATTCATTCTCCTGTGTGCATTTGCAGTTCTGTGGAAGAAATTAGTGTTTCTATCCCCCTGCTCTAGCCACACTGCCTAGATCTTTGCCTCCAAGCTATTTCCTCCTTTTTAGCTATGTCTTCAAACTCATTGATTAATGCTGTTTTAGATGTTATCTCTTCTGGCCTCAGGGTTCTGTTCTCCTGTAACTTCTCTAACTCAGCTAGCTGTTTCAAGACATTTTGTTTTTGTGTTCCCAAGTTCCCTTGTGCAGTTTTGCTCCATTCTTTCAGCTTTTCTTTTAGTGCTTTGATCTTTGCAACCAAGACATAGTCAGGTTTCCCTATGAAACTGAAGGAATTCCACCATCCTTTAATTCTGTCATTGAAACCCTCTATGTCCAACCACCAGTTCTCAAATTTAAAGTATGACTTTGCGTTTCCAAGCACCGCATTGTAACATTATGGGAGAGTGATCTGATGTCACTCTGTGAAGTATGTGCTGCCTTATATTTCTAAAATTTGCTTCCCACTCTTCCGAGAATAAAATTCTGTCAAGTCTGGCTGCTGTTGTATGCCTGTCTCCTTTCTTCCAGGTATATTTCCCCCCAGATAATTCAGGATCAAGTAACTCCATGTCTTCTATGAAATCTGAGAAATCTGTCATTCCTTTGTTGATTCTGTTGTAATTTTTCTTCTCTGATGGGTACCTCAGAGTGTTGAAATCCCCACATAGGACCCAAGGTCCTACAATCAACCCCCTGGCAGCACCAATTTCCCACCAAGTCTCTTCCCTTTCTACTCTATCATTTGGAGCATAACACCTGTGAGGTGCCAGCTGAAATCTTGACATATCCCTGTGAAGCTACAGGTGACAGAGTACATCCCTACATTGCTAATTTCTCTTTCCCACTCCCTTTTGTCCCACATAATAATGATGCCTCCCCTGGTTCCACTGGCTTCTAACTGTGCATAATTCACCCATTTATTCCCCCATACTTCCTTCACAATATTTTCAACTTCCCCTTCCACCTTTGTTTCTTGGAAATAGACTACATCTGCCTTCCAGCTCTTCATAGTATTTTTGATCACTTCCCTCTTTCTAGCACAGTTCATCCCCCTTATATTCCATGACACTATGTTTAGCTTCATTATTGTTCTATTGCCAAGTATCCTCCTCTACCTCTAGTGCCAAAGCTCATGAACTTTGTATCCAGTTCCAGGCTCCTCAATTCGTTTGCTCCTTTCTTTTTGTTTGTTGTGACTTCTCCCTTGCCCCCCTTGTTCCCTTGCATATTATTATCAATTTTCATAAAGAGCTCCTCTGCTTTCTCCTCACATCCTCTAAAATCTACCCCAAATTCAGTGCTTAATTTGAGTATGTGTTGTTTAATCCAAAGTGGAGAACTTTTTGCATTAAAATTATCTTCTAATGGCAGCTGAATCAACAGCGGTACAACATCCTTTGTGATCTCCGTATTGCTATCATTCTGCCCATTCAGTTGTGATACGGCCATTATTTGTTTTCCCATGTTTGTAGCTTTCACTACGGTGACTGCGTTCTCCCCTCCTCCTGTATTGTCTCCTCTTGTTTGCGAGGCATGAAATTTCTCTCCTTTATCTCCAGGTTGTCCAGATTTTTGAATCTATTCTACGTCTTTGTTTGAGAAAGATTTGCCATTATTTCAACACTAAGTCTAGTCTTTGGGCTTCTTGACTGCTTTCTTTTTGTTTAAACCTTGTTGGGTCTACAACTTTTTTTGGGCCCTGGTTTTTTCTCTCACTTATTTTGCCTGCTACTGCATAAAGTTGCCCTTTCCCTCCGCTGCGGTCACGTGACTCCCAATTCAAAAGTTCTCCAGCTGTTGATGTGCCCACGTGCTGTGGTGTATAAACTGTTGGTTTCTCCATCGTACTAGGTATTGAGACTTCTTTTCCCAGCGGTTCTCTGTCTTTATTCTCTCTCCTCATCTCCACTTTTCTGACGGTCACCGGTGGCTCGCACCAGATCGAAACTTTGTAGACGTAGCCGTCGCTGGAAATTTTCACCTCGCTCGGAGCCTTTTCTCCGTCACCCTTCACTTTTATACGAGCCCAGTGAAGGTGATTTTTGAGCTTTGTTTCTTCCTCTGTTTCGATAAATCCGCCGCATTGGTCTCCGATTTGTTTGAAGATACTCGATGATCCAGACCCAATCTCTTTTTACTTCATCTGGCCAACATCCAGTGGTTGGCCTCCACTAGTACAAGCTTGGGTTCATCTTCTTCCATATCCATACCCCCGACATGACATGTTCTGCTGCTACTCTTGGGGAGTTCAAACAGAAATTGGCCGTCATTCATGGCAAAAACATTGACTCCTATGGCTGACTTCCAAGTGTTGCAGGCCCATTTTCTTACGTCGTTTAAAGCTGGGTCTCCTGTAGTGTGTCCTGGAATCTTCCAACGATGCATCTATTGAGAAGATCTGTTTCTGCTAGCGGTGCTCCGCTTATGACTTCTATGTGAGCCTCCTTCACATGTAACTTCGCTCTCTTCATGGAATCCGTCATCCACCTGCTGCTTTGGACTGCCTCCCTATAAGATGTGTTCGATTGTTTGCCCATGTTAACTTGGGGTTTTGGTTGCAAGTTGGGTTCATAGATGAATCTGGCTATTTTGTGGACGATATTACTCCATCCCCCATGTATGAAGCTTCCGGTGTAATAATTATAGACTTGTTCTGACCTTGGATAGCAATAAAACTGTCAAATCTTCCATTCTCGTTGTATTTAAGAGAGCAGTAAAACTCTGCAAAGTGTTCCTTGAACTTCCATCTCCTAATAACTTTCCCTTGTACCTTGGACGCCTCAATAAATATTGATACCAACCACCGCAAAACTTTAATGCTAATCTTCACTCTTCTCACTAATTTCTGCTACTCTCAGTCCATTCGTACTAGGAATCTGTACCACCTTTACATCTAGTGATTTCGTATGATTAAACCCTGCATTGTAGTAAATGCTGTTGACCCCTGATGATGTGATTCCGGCCATATATGCCGGAGAATAAGTCCCCAGAACGATTTTAGTTCATACTAGGCTGTCTTCGAAAATCGTGCCTGGGAGCTTTTTTAATTCAACCCAACCCAATTTTTACCAAGCTTAATTGTTTTATTTGTTCTTTTAAACTATTTTAGTACCTAATAAAATTATTTTTTTCTTTATTATGGCTATATACAACATATGAAATTGGAAAAAAAGTTTTATAAAAATATTTTGACCAGATTTTTCATGAGCCAATTTGGGTTACATATCAACCCATTTTTTAATGGGTTGAGCTAATGAATGGACGGGTCAATAACCCGCCCAACCTTAAACGGTTTGGGCGGGTTGGGCTTGATTTTGCCACCCCTAGCTCCCGTGGGTGCTAGAAAGAATGATGTGGGGTTGCAGGAAGGATAGTTCTGGTAATTAGCATCATGGTCTCTCTACTTATGTTATGCCACTTTTCCCCTCATCTCCTAAGGTGAAAAAACGATTGGATTCACTTAGAAGGAACTTCATAGGGCAAGGAAATAAAGAGAACAGATGTTCACCTTGTGGGATGGAAATCATTGATCTCTAGTTAAAAAACTGGTGGAAATGCCGAAAGGACAAAATTTCATCTGGTTAAATGGGAGTCTGTGACTAGGAGTAAAATGGGTGAGGACTTGGAGTCAGGAACTCATTATATAACAGAAGTCTTCTAGAAATGGTTGTGGAGGTTGAATGATGGGAAGGATGCTTTGTGGAAGAGGGTCATTGTTACTAAATATGGCAAAAATAGATATTGGGATCCCAGAATAGCTGGTTCTCTCTTTGGGGTTGCAGCTCGGAAGCAGATCATGACTCAATGGGGTGATTTTGAAATAGAATTAAGTTGAAATTTGGTGATGAGAGGAAAAACTAGAATTGGACAGATTCACAGGACAATGATGAACTTCTTAAGGGTCAGTTCCCAGCACTTTTAGCCGAGTTATGGACGAGGAATGCTTAATTGCTGTCTGCTTTTCTAATTTGGGGGGGGGGGGGGGGAACCTTATATCAAGGAGAGGACAGAAGAAACTGTGGATGTAAATACCCATCTGTATTGCATGGACAGTTTTCTCGAAAGGAGTCAGAGATGTTTTGAAGGAAGAAAGGATTCCACTTCTTATGTTAAGCCATATATGTATTCAGAATTTAGTCTTTTGTGTTGAAAGAGAATTATGTAACTAGGATGCTAAAAACAATGGACTTGTTTGATTCTCTTATGATGTAGGACTGGACATGTTCTTTTGCTTGTACTGAATATTAGTACCATCTTGGTACCTTTATTGATAATACTTCTTACCTTTTAGAAAAAAAGTGCTCTCTTTGACATGCTAAGCTTTTAGATGAGATGTCCACATAATTCAACTATGAGTAAGTAGTAACCATGGAAGCTAAAGGAGATGTTGAATTGTGAAGTAACATATGCACAGGTGAGACTTTTTCTTAACTTTATTTTACAAGAAGTGATGCTTTGAAGATAAATCAAGTCATATCAAGCAGATAAAGTTGAAGTGTTTGGTACTTTCGTATTTTTGGTGTAAAGGAACATGTGTAGAAAGATCATGATTCAAGTTTTGATGTTTTAGACTCCTTGTAGATGATAGAGGAGCTTTAAGTTTGGTCTCTTTACAGTCCTGTAATTAGGGATGATTATACTTTCTTTGTATAGTATTACTATTTATATAAGATATGTTAACTGTTTCAAAAAAGAAGTGATGCTTCTAGTTAAACATTGGAGAGACCGGAAGATTATAGCAAAGTTATCAAACAATGATATATATTTGAATCATGGGCTATTGTGAAATAATTAATTATTAGAGAGAGAATTATCTTCTCTATGTGTTCTCTAAGAAGGAAACACTAAGGATGCTATCCAGTTGGTAGACTTTTTAGGATATCTGTAATTAGTTTTTTTTTTCCCATTTCATTGTTGATATCTTTTTGGAGATGGCCAGCATAACCCTTAATTCTGAGGAACACAATTACCCGTTTTCAAAAAAAATAATTATTCCTCTCGTGTAGGTCATACGTCTGAATTGCAATATGAAGCGGAACAATTGCCATCTGTCAAGCCAGAGCTACTTCAGGTTGAAGCTGAAGTAAACAAGTCTGAAGTGGCTGATGAGGGTCTAGACACTGAGATATCTGTCTTGGATGAGATTTTGTCTGTTGAAGCAGTATCAATATCAAGATTGGATGGGGATAAAGATGGTGCACGTCAAGAGAATGACGTAACAAACACATTTCTTGCTTAACAGAGTTCTCGATTTCCTTCATTTGATAAGTTTAAGTGGAGTTCTCCATTTTTTTGAATACTGCATCAAGTATAGTGATCTTTTTTATGCTTTTGCTCTACACATCTGATGCAGGGATGGGCTGTTACTGGTGGCAGTGAAGTAATTGTAGAACGATTTCAAGATCTCATCCCTGATATGGCTCTTACTTTCCCATTTGAACTCGACCCCTTTCAAAAGGAGGTATAAATCTATGGTTTATGTTGTGTTTTTCAATGCTGATATGGAACTTGGCATATCTCTGCCTTATTTAATCTTGTGTCCCTTAAAATTGATGGGTAAATACATGCTTTCAATCTATGTTGCTCGGACTCTTCAAAAATGTTGACGGGTGCGTGTCGGATCCTCCAAAAATAGTGTATTTTTGAAAGATCCAACATGCGGCAACATTTTTGGAGAGTCCGAGCAACTTAGCTTTCAATCATGGGGTTCATGTTTTATTCAGATGATGTTTCATTGGCATGAGTGGCGAAGTGTTAATTTTGAACATAATAGGTTGAGTTCTGTTTGCTTTTTTATTAACTTGAAACGATTTGTTGTGTTTCTTTTTCCTTTTCATTTCAGGCATATATATGCCTATCAAGCTGTTAAAAAAATTATGGTCCTTCTCATTGTGTTAATTGCAGGCCATCTATCATCTTGAAAAAGGGAACTCTGTCTTTGTTGCTGCTCATACATCTGCTGGGAAGACTGTTGTGGCAGAATATGCATTTGCTTTGGCAGCTAAAGTATGAATTCTCTTTATGTCATGGATTTTATACTATTTGACTCTTTTTTTGGTTATAAAAAAATATATCAAGAATTTTATACTGATATCTAATGTATAATCTTCTTCTTTGCTTATAAATAAAATGTCTTCTGTTTTACATATCCTATTTATAAGTTCCTTTACAACTTTTTGGGTCTATACTGTCCAAATTTTCTTGTCTTTATTTGTCAATAGGTTTGGACCAAAATTATGTTTTTTTATTGTGTGCTGCAGCACTGTACCAGGGCTGTATATACAGCTCCAATCAAAACAATCAGCAATCAGAAATACAGGGATTTTTGTGGGAAATTTGATGTTGGCCTTCTCACAGGTGATATAAGCATAAGACCTGAGGCCTCTTGTCTTATAATGACCACTGAGATATTAAGGTCAATGCTTTATAGAGGGGCTGATATGATTCGGGATATAGAATGGGTAATTATTAAATATTTTGCTCTGCTCGTTTCACTTCTACAACCTTTCCAGTACTTGAGATAATTTGGTTGGTTACTGGTATTTTTTTGTTGCGAGTATAGGTTATATTTGATGAAGTGCATTATGTCAATGATGTTGAAAGAGGTGTTGTTTGGGAAGAAGTTATCATTATGCTCCCAAGACATATCAACTTTGTCCTCCTTTCAGCTACGGTAGGTCTTGATATTTTAGTCACTTTATTTTGTGCTTTGGATCAGTACTCTTAATGAAGGTATGAGAGTTAAAAGACACAACAAAAAGATGTGTGAGGATGCATGAGACAAATGTCTTACACCTGCACTTTCTTATACACACTTTTCTATGTATAACTTCACATTTGATCAACGCAGGACACTGATACGTACAGTAGTACAACTTCTAACTATTTAGCGTAGAAAATCTAACATTCTACCTGAAGTCAATGCCCACTGATCGAATGTCGATGTAACTAATTCGATGATGGACATGGTAAATATGTTTGGATAATCATTTGACATTATGAATCTAGTGACAATGTCTCTTGAGAGTATCTTTTCTGTGATAGCATCTTGTATGTATTCAATCCTTTCTTGAAACTCTGGACTTGATGCAATATCAGGTGCAGCTTGATCATCACACACAAGTTCCATCTGAGTGGGTTGTTTGAATTTAAATTCCTTCCATATTTGCTTGATCCGTATGTGTTCTCAAGTTGCCGTTGCGATGGCTCAAGACTTTGACACTGGATCTTGTAATCACACTTTGATCTTTGCTCTTCAGGATACTAAATTGTCTCCAATTAGAACACAATATCCAAAAGTAAAATGTCTATTAGAAGAGAATCCTGTTCAATCAGCATCAATATATGAGAAATAAAGACATGCAGACGATTTATGGGAATGCGTGAGACCAATGCCTTATGCCTGCATCTTTTTATATGCACACTTTACAAAGTATAGTTATACATTTGATCAATGTGGGGTACTCATACGTATAGTGACAGCCCCTTTGAACCATTGATGCTTGGCCTATCTAAGAAAAGGTAGCATTTGACATTTGCTTGATCTGAGCTTAATTACTATTGTCTAAAATAGCATAATAGGGTCAACATATAGGCATATTATACTTTATGTGAATAACAATTGTAGGGTGTCATGGATTAGAGGCTTCCCTTAGTTACTGTTTTGAAAAACTTTTTTGGTCATCAAAGTCACGTTATACTCCAACAGAGTTGATTCGCTATCATTTTTATGGCATGAGACATCTTTCTCATGACATGACACTCCTTAATCAGTTTTGGGTATACATTAATTGATGATAATGAGTGCTTGGTTGTTGGTCAGAAAGCGGTTGCTTGATACATTGCACTGCTGAGAGGAAACATAGGAAACCAGATTGAAACTTTTGAAAAATCTGTAACTTGGTAGTATGCTGATTTATTCTTTCACCAAATCCCGCCGACAAGAAACCTTTTGGTGCCACAAAGAAGAAAAAGAACATCTTCAAATTTGTAATTGACCATCAAATTATCTCTGTGGACTGTGACTTGTAAACAATGGGTTTGTTGGATAAAAGTCTTAAGGTTCATCTAGTTGAGCCCTCACTTCCCTTAAAAAAGAAGCAAAACTAGAAGTAGAACTAGTCAGCTAATGTCAGATGTTCTTCCAGAAACCCTTTTTTTGATGTGTCGTTGACGGTGAGATTTTTGCTGCATCCAAAGGTGTGGCTTAGTGGTCAATGAAGTGGGTGGAGAACCATGAGGTCTTAGGTTTAAATCTCAGCGGTGACAAAACAATCTAAGCGATTTCTTCCCATTTGCCCAAGCTTTTGTGGTCCAGTAACTATTCTGGTTGGGGTAGTAGGTACGTGGTGGAATAATCGAGGTACACACAAGCTAGCTTGGACAGCACTGTCATAATTTCTTTTTTTTTTTTTGTTGCTTTTTTTGATATGTTGAGGTGGCTTTCAATAAAACTTCCCCCCTGATCCAAGCACAAAGGGGACTATGCTCTCTAGACTTCAGTGTCAAATTTTGGACCATTTCGACCATAAAGACAACTATGTTGAAGATCTCTTAATTTCTATTGGAGTGGGAACACAATCCTTCCTAAAAAAGGACTTTGGGAACCTATTGCATGATTGTAGTAGGTTGGCATTGTGCCTACTTTTGTTTATAGAAAAAGTCTTAAATTACCTCATTTGGTTGATTGTTTTACAATAGTCTAATGAAAACTAGAAAAAAAGGAAATGAGAAAAGTGAACATAAGAAATCATATTAGGGCTTATGGCATACAGCTTGAAATAAATGGAAACCCGATTTCTTGGATCGGCAGTAGGTCCCGACTCGCCATTCATCATTTCCCATTGTCTGTAGAATTATCGCCGATAGATAACCAAGATGGTAAGTAAAGATGTGTGGGGACAGGGTTTCTGTAACTTGCCAGCGTGCAAATTGCTGGCAGTAAAGAGATTTCTACCATTGAAAGGCCCCAGCTTTTTATGACATGCATGGGTGTTTGGAGGGAATTAAAATTGGAAATATGCTAACCTACTGCAGTTTCCATGTAATAGGTTAGTAAAACCTGTCAAAAGGAGCTCTCAAGGTGAGAAGACATAATATAAGTAGGTGCTTCAGTGGGAAGAAACGTTAGCCCGACTATTGGTCTCTATCTATGAACTAGAAAAGCAAATGCTTGAGCTTGTGCTAGGAGGGAAACTAAGAGATGTTTCATTTTTTCATTGCAGGTACCCAACACAATTGAATTTGCAGACTGGATTGGTCGTACAAAACAAAAGCAAATTCGTGTTACTGGGTTAGTCGTTCTTTCATTAAATTATAATTCAAAAAAATGAAGTTACATGACTTTGTTTCTTGAAGTTCTCTGGGACCTACTATGATTCAGGAAGCAAGATAGGAGCTTTTATCATTATAATATATCTATAGAGTGCTTGCTTGATCTGGTTTCCTTTTTTTTATGGCCTTTTCTATCAGGACGACCAAAAGACCTGTCCCTTTGGAACATTGTCTCTTCTATTCTGGGGAGCTTTACAAAGTGTGTGAGAATGAAGAGTTTCTGCCTCATGGATTTAAAGCAGCCAAAGATGTACATAAGAAGAAGACCACAAGTTCATTCTCTGGCGGCGCCAGCTTGCGTCCTGGGTCTTCAACAGCTGCTGATAAGGGTCGAGGGCAGACGCGTGATAGCTCTTCTCAGGCAAAGCAGCACAAGCATTCTGGTCCCCAAAGATTTGGGAATTTTGGTGGTGGTTGGGGAACGCAAAGCACTGGGCCTGGACAGAATGTTATGGGGTTTAGGAGATCAGAGGCATCTTTGTGGTTGACGCTGATTAATAAACTCTTGAAGAAATCACTGTTACCTGTATGTAAAAAGATTCTTTTTTAAAACATGCATGCCTTGTATATCTTCCTTCCACCGCGTGCTTACAGTGTAGTTAGCATTGCTGTTAGTATTTAATCTCTTGATAACTTGTCCGCTGTGTTTTTCTTCTCCTCTTTTAATTTTTAACAGTACCGTTTTTCGTTTACAGGTTGATAGTAGACTTATCATGTATTAAAGCCTAATATTTATCATGAAATTGTAATTTCAGGTGGTTATATTTTGTTTTTCGAAGAATCGGTGTGACAAATCAGCTGATAACATCCCTGGTACTGATCTCACAAGTAGCTCTGAGAAAAGTGAAATTAGGATATTCTGTGATAAAGCATTTTCGCGGCTTAAGGGATCCGACAGAAACTTACCGCAGGTGTCCTACCTAATTTGCTGCATTTGTTAATCTAGCAGACCATCTGGTTCTTGGTGTCCTGCTAATTGCAGAACAGTGTCTTATTGATGGTCATCTAAACTACAGATTGTCAGAATTCAAAGCCTTCTCCACAGGGGCATTGCTGTGCATCATGCAGGGCTCCTCCCAATTGTCAAGGAAGTTGTAGAAATGCTTTTTTGTCGAGGTTTGGTTAAGGTAATATAACATGCCAGCTTTTTTAAGGGAAAGGGCACATTGTTCCACAGAAATGCCCATATCGTTAGGACATTACAACAACAACAACATACCTAGTGAAATCCCACTAAGTGGGGGTCTTGGGAGGGTAGAGTGTACGCAGACCTTACCACTACCTCGTGGAGGTAGCACATCGTTAGGATGTTACCATATTTAATTACTTACTTATTTAGTTTCAGATATTATTCTGCATTAAGCATGCAAGAGGCATATAATTTATTGCTAGAGCACTTGTTAGTGTACACAAAGACATGCTCATATACTTCATTAGATACTCAGACATGCAGAATAAAGTTAGAGACTCAATCAAAATTAGCGGAAGTTAATTTAAGATATTTGAAAATTACGTTACTACTTACTATTACATTACCAAGAGTTACACGCCTGTGGTGGGAGGTCCGTAACTGGTTTTGAGTACATTGGTTATGTTGAGAACAGTAAAGAAGGCAATGTATAGCTGGGCTTCCGAAGATGGAGGAGAAGACCTAAATGTAGTTCCACTTGCAATCAAGTGGGTAATTTGGAGAAAGAGGAATACGAGGGTTGAGAACAATTTTGTACATGTGAGGAGTAGCCTCTGGTCACTAGTTTCTTTTTGTTTTATCCATGAGCCCCCCAGTTTGTGATAATTATTGGGTGACCTTTGTAGAGACATATTTTGGTTAATGTTTCTCCTCTTTTAGGTATACTACTTAAAATGCAGTGATTTCCCTTCTATAAATAAAATTATTCAACCTTAAAAAAGAAAAAAACTAAAACAATTAGCATTTGGTCATGCTTGTATGTACTAGCACTGATAGTATATCCTAGTAGGAAATTATACTTAAATAACTTCTTAAGATCTGGGAAGAGTCTACTAGCTTTGGATCCAATTAAGAAATTTTGGACCCCATGATTCTTGTTTTTGATGTATGATTCGTGATCTAATGTTATGTTCTTTTCAAGTGAAAAATTAACTAAATAAATAAAGGGAAAACAGTTGTGATGAAATGAATTATCAGTCAAGTGGTGAAATCCTTGAACAAAGTTGAACGTTGGGATAGTCATTTTCATGTTATGTACTTTTACCACTGCTGCTGAATTTTCTTTACCTCCTTTAGCCATTTGTGACCCATTTGTTATCAAAATTCCTGTCCTTTGGTGAGTTTTACTTTTGAAGGTCTTAGATGCTCATTTAATTCTTGGTTCTTTCTTAGGTTCTGTTCTCGACAGAGACATTTGCAATGGGAGTTAATGCTCCAGCCAGGACGGTAAGTCATCATTTGTAGTGATCTTGTTACTTTGATTGCAGTTATTTTCATAGAACATACTCACTCCATCCCATTTTACGTGGCCATGTTTTATTGGATACGGAGTTTACAAAAGAAAGGAAGACTTCTGAAACTTGTAGTCTGGAACAAATCCTGGTCTGGAACAAATCAAGGACATTTATGTGACTATAAATCATTTCATTAAGGTAAAATGGAAAGTGTAAAGTTAAACTTTTTCTAAACACAAAAATATGTTATTCTTTTTGGGATAGACTAAAAAGGTAAGTCTGCCACATAAATTAGGATATTAGGAATAAAAAGTTTACTCTTTTTATGATAAAAGAGTCTTTGTCATATGATTCATACCATGTCTCGACTCTTGAGTAACTGAGGATAGTGATCATGTTTCCATTTAATTGTTGTAGAATGGTTTTGCTATTTATTCATTGTTTAGAGTTGAAGGCTGAGAACTTTAAGAACTAGCGCTGGATCTTTATTTGTCAGCCTCAGAACATATTTAGAAACAATGATTAATTCTGGAAATATCCTCTTTCAGGGGAAAACCTAAAGCACATACAAGAGAGAGGTTAACTGAGCTATAGTAGTATATTAGCTCTATTCAGGGTCTAGACAGAATGCAGAAACAGTTACGAATGAGCTGGGAGTTAAAGAACTTAGAAAGTGGAGATCATGGAGGAAAGCAGAGAATGTAGAGGAAATCACATAAATTTCTGTCATGCGTTTCAATCAAGTTTGCCAGTAGCACAAAATATGCACGTGTTTTAAGAAGAAAAGACCACATAGGAAATCAGATGTTATTGACAATCTTAGGGGTTACAGTCTAAGATTTGGTGGGTATTTTCAAGGATTTTGCTGCGGAATTGACTATCCATTGGTTCCCAATGAATGACTCATCTTGAAGGGGTGAATTTCTTGAAGTTCAATTTGACTATTAATTTGAGTAATTAGCTCCAAGGTCCATTTGTTTGCAGAGGTATCAGAGAGAAAATTTATCCATATCTTGAACTATCCAATGTTGTTTCCACATTATGTTGTCCATATTCTAGATGTCCAGTCCTGGGAGTGCCGGGGGGAGAGGGCGTGGTGTTAAGTGTCCCACATTGGTGGAGGGACTGAGCTGTTGTCTCTTTATATTGAAGAAAATCATTCTTGTTGAAATTTTGAATTTTCAGTACCAAACATGGCAATATTTTTATATAGTTTTTGTCAGGTTTGCTTTCTGATTCTGGTCATTGCGTATTTTCCTTGATGTTCAGACTTCCTATGCTCTCTAATTCCTTGATGACATGTGGCATATTATTGCACTGTACCATCTTAGATTGCAGAATTTCTTATTAGTTTAATAGTTGATATGTGCGCTGTCGGCCTTTTGGCTAAGATCATGGGTAGTATCTATTCTTATAAGTTTAATATCTGTGGGCTATCAGCCCACACAATATTAATTCAATTTTTTTATGGGGAGCATCCGTCAAGGTAGCTTGCTACCTGGGCTCTTGTGTGTTGCTTAATAAGTAAACAACTTAAGTGGTGACACTCATAAGCTAAACAACTTCAGTGGTGGAATTTGTCAAGATGACAATACTTGCCTGTAAAATATTGATTTCTCTTGTAGTACCTCCCAAATCTCTAAGATTACTATTTGTATCGAAGGGAAGTATTGGTTACTTCTGACCCTATGTGCTTTCTCCCTTTATCCAATTCAATTGTCGCATTTCCATAGGCAGCAAATGATCAGATATAAATATTAGTTGTTAGTACAGAAAATTGACAATTGGGTCTAAAGTATAATTAACCACTTCACATTGAATTTTT
Source organism: Solanum pinnatisectum (assembly GCA_035578085.1). Taxonomy (NCBI): domain Eukaryota; kingdom Viridiplantae; phylum Streptophyta; class Magnoliopsida; order Solanales; family Solanaceae; genus Solanum; species Solanum pinnatisectum. The sequence continues at coordinate 3,029,429 of CM069081.1, forward strand.
CAAAGTTTAATGAACCCAACTTACCTTCTATATCTTTTTACTGTAATATATTAGTTATTAGAAAATGGTAGCATGAGGAGAGAAGGTCAAGAACAGTTTGAGCTGTTCACTTCTTATATGGGATCAATTGATCTCACTGAAAGAACTATTGGTAAAAGGTCTCCTTAGTTCAGTATCTGATAATGTATTGATCAAATTTTGACTTTTCAGTACCAAACATGGCAATCCTTAATATAGCTTTTGGCGGGTTTGCTTTCTGTATTATGGTCATTCCTGGCTTATAATTTTCTACCTGCTTATTTTCCTTGATGTTCAAATTTCTTGTGCTCTCTAGTTCCTTGACGACATGTGGCATATTATTGCAGCTGCAGAGTACCATCTTAGATTGCAGAATTTCTTTAGTTTCCCAGTTGATATTTGCTATTAATTATTTAAGGATCTGTAAGAAAGCATATCTCTCTATTCAAATATCCTATTGCTAAAAAGTTTAAACTGTATTAAATTTTGGGCAGGTTGTTTTTGATTCTTTAAGAAAGTTTGATGGCAAGGAATTTAGGCAGCTACTTCCCGGAGAGTACACTCAGATGGCTGGGCGTGCTGGAAGAAGAGGACTTGATAAAACTGGTACAGTTGTGGTGATGTGCCGAGATGAGATCCCTTACGAAAACGATTTGAAGCATGTAATAGTTGGTACTGCAACTAGGCTTGAATCTCAGTTTCGACTGACCTACATCATGATTTTGCATCTACTTCGGGTTGAAGAACTGAAGGTACATAGTTTTGACTAACTAGGAAAGAAGAGAAAACAGCTTGATCTCAAAATAGTCCCATACACAACATCTATTTTAAAATTCAGTTTCTGACTGTTCATTTTTCCTTGCAATTTAGTTTTATATGATTTTAGAGCTAATTGGTTCTTGCTGCATCATTACCATTCTCATTTGTCTCTCCTGGAGCTAGTATGTAGTAGCGAGTTGAAGTATTTTCAAGTCTCTTTATTCACCTGCAAAACATTGTTTAAGAACGCTTTAGCAGATAATGTTCATGGTTATTGAATACATACGATAAGTCTAAAAGTTTCTAGCATCCTCAGGAAATTCAATGTTTCTTCTTCTTTTTTCTTTTTTCTGTTTCCTTTAGTTTTTAATAAGCAATAAAAAAGGATCAACACAAAAGAAATTAACTACTCTAAAAAGTACTGCATATACTGCTGACACAACCTTTCTTTTTTCTTTTGCAAAATACAGCTGATTTGTTCAACAGCATTACTGAGCAACGGCGTATTGCCATTATATCTCTAACTCATAATTTTAGAGTAATGACGCATGTTAGTAATATGATTCATGTTAATGATTGTTCCATTTCACGGATCGATGTTCATTCTCACTGCATAGTTAATTCATCCCAGCAGATTTCTCCTGATGAAGTACAGTTTACAAATTTTGCAGGTTGAGGACATGCTGAAAAGAAGTTTTGCTGAATTTCATGCTCAGAAGAAACTACCTGAGCAACAGCAACTCTTGATGCGAAAGCTTGCTCAGCCTACAAAATCTGTTGAGTAAGAATTACTAAAACAGTTACACTATCCGAGTTTTTCTACCATAATTGTCTTTCTGGATTCATTTTTCGACATGTATTGGTCACACCTTAAAACACTTATATGTGCTTCCTTGTTTGTGTGCATGTGCTTCAGTGCTTTGATGTTGTGTAGATTTTCCCGAGCTTATTCTTTTGTACTTTCATTTTTTTTGAAACTGGTAATGACTTTACAAAATCTCAACCTAGCTTAGGTTACTGCTTCACAAGGATCCAATCATATCAACTAGTGATTCAACCTCCTCAGCATAGCTTTCTCCAAAAATAAAACAAGAATATACTACTCATCTTGATTTTCTCCACAAAATTGTATTAGTCTTTAAAAGCTCTATAGTTCCTCTCCTTCCAAATGGTCCACCATATGCAAGCAGGGATAAGTCTCCACCATTTTTTCTGACTAACTGCCCCTTTTTTTCTTATTCTTTTGTACTTCCTGGTATTGTTTAACATGTCCTCTCTCTCACACACACACTCACACAGATGCACTCACACACACACACACACAAGAGAGAGAGAGAAGCACAGACACCAATGGTCTTGAGAATCCTGTTTTTTGGTAGTGCTTTTAATTGCTAAATTCTATAAAGCCTGTCTGGTCTATGAAATACTTGCTTCTATGAAGCCTATTATAGCTTCTAAACACCACCTTCTGTGGATGACTCTTGCATTATTTGTGATATTTATTTGCATAGTAATAAGTACAATTTGTCTGATATAGATGCATAAAGGGTGAACCAGCAATTGAGGAATACTATGACATGTATTTGGAGGCAGAAAAATATAGCCAACAAATAGCAGAAGCAGTAATGCAGTCGCCAGCTTCTCAGCAGTACCTAAGTCTTGGGAGGGCAGTGGTTGTAAAATCACAATCAGTAAGTTCTATTACATTCTTTTCACTAATAGGCATTAGGCAGTTGCCTCTTTTCATCTTCAAGGTCAAAATATTGTCAGCTATCTGGCATACAATAATAATAATAACTATGCATCGATCCCAAAGTAGTTGCATCTGTATATCAAAGCATTATTCTATTTGCACATGTTTCATTCTAATACTCAACAATCTTTCTTTTGAGATACAGTAGAGTTGAGCTATCTGGTATGATTTGGAAATTTACGAGGCCAAGTTCTTTAGTTCCATGATCTAGTCCTCTGCAACGGAAAGTCACATCATAATCTTCAGTATGCAGAAACATATGAACATTTTGATGATATATCATTAAATGTAACCAAATATGGTATTATTAATAAACCAGCAAAGAAACATATGGTTCAAAGTGTTTCATGCAGTAGGTCAACGTCTCTTAAGGAATTTTCAATGGTAAAAATGGCTGAAGGTTGATAATCTGGATGATTTGACTGGGCCTCCTAGCATAGAAACTTCTGCAGTTTGAGATCACTTGTTTTAGAAACTGAAAGTGTTCCAATTCCTTTTGCGGTTTGTTCTGATCACTGTTCATTCTAGAAGTATCATAATACTGTCTACTTTTGCCCATCTCATGAGGTTACTTGGATATTGGAAGTATATGATTTTTGCCTCACAGTTCATATTTCCATTAAAGAGATTCACATGAAAAGTCCAAAACACGTGCAAATGTTTTTCTTTCCCTTTACTACTTGCAGGCTCAAGATCACTTACTAGGCGTTGTGGTGAAGACACCTTCCTCTAACAACAGACAATATATAGTTCTAGTTCTGACTCCAGAATTGCCTTCAACTCTGGAAACTTCGTCAGATGCAAGCAACAGGAAAGATCAAAAAAATTCTGAAATGCAGATACTAGTGCCTAAATCAAGACGGGGTTATGATGATGAGTATTGTTCGTCAGTCACCTCCCGGAAGGGATCTGGCGCTGTCAACATCAAATTGCCTCACCGCGGTAATGCTGCCGGCATGAATTATGAGGTTCGAGGAGTTGATAACAAGGATTTCTTGTATATATGTGTGAAAAAGATTAAGATCGACCAAGTTCGGCTTCTTGAAGATGTTAGTGCTGGGGCCTACTCTAACGCAATACAACAGCTGCTCGGTTTGAAATCTGAAGGAAATAAGTATCCTCCAGCCTTAGATCCGGTTAAAGGTATGTCAGCATTATTTATATGGTTATCTGTACCTGCCGTATATATCCCGCCTGATTCTTGGCTCCCCATCCTTAAACTTTATAGTTTATACTGCAGATCAATCCCTGTACTTTCTTTGAACCCCTAGTTTTGGTAGATATAATAGAAGAGTTACATAACTCACCCATAGTTCATCATAATCCTTCCTGGTTTCTGGTTCTTGTGGAATCAATTCCAGTTGCATGTTATCTTGTACCCCCAAAATATCTTCCTCTGGTTCAGCAATTGTGATTGGAGTGACATAAATAATATTCTCCAGCAGTGGATAAATTATCCCTTCTTGCATTGGGTCTGAGTTTTGCCTCTGCATTCTCTTTAACATCAATTCTTGGCTGGAGCGAGACCCATAGAGAAGGATCAGATTCTACAATGAAGGTCTTAAAAGATGGGTTGACCATCTCCATGTTTTGAAAAGGCCCAGGACCAATTTCCATTAATTCTGTCAAGTTTGGCTTGTAAAACTTGGGCCAGCCCACCTCAGATAAAATAGCATTCCAGATTCTCCATTAATTCCTTCCCATGTGTTGAGGCATGCGTGCTTGGTTTGAACTTTATAAGACCCCCACCCAATATAGGATCTGCCATATCGTCTAGCCCTAGACCCAGGCTATTACCAATGCCAGTCTTTGACCCCCCTGCGACTGTCTGTAAGTCGCCGAAGGCTGATTCTTTTCAGAATGTCTTTCCAAATTGGGATGGGATAGAAAAGACCCTCCCATTCAATGTTGATGTGACTAGGTATTCACTCCGTGTCTCCTTTGACCCTCATGTGAGCACATCGGAGATGATTTTTGAGCTCAGTTTCTTCGTTTTCGATTCACGCTCTGCATCTTTCTTGATTTCTTTCATCATCTCCTTCGTCCCAAGCATTAGAGGGAGGCCCAATATTCTAATCCAAGTTCTGGCATATCAACAATTTTCCGTCACGCAACCAGATGCCGTAGACCACCATGACAGATGTAGTGCTTTCTTTTCCCTCTCCAGTCCCCTGTTAGAGTGTGCTCCACCATGATCTTAGTCGGGAACTCAAAGAGAAAATGATGGTCACACGTTTCGAATACCCTATGTAGCTGCCCCATTTTCTGTTAGCCCATATGCACATGACTATATGGTTTGGGATCTCCTGACCGTCGAAATGGACCAGCAAGCATCTTCCCAGAATCTCTTTATCCCGGATTCCTCCAATCCGTTTGCCTTTATGGAGTTCCTCCATTGAGAGAGTGCCAGATCTCACTTTCCATCTGTTTTTGTTAGTAGCTTCAGCATGGGAAGAGTTCAATTATTGGGGAGATGTGACTGTTGTAATCTTGTTTTTCTCTGAATAAAATTTCCAATTTTATCTGCTGGCTTGTGTCAACCAGCATTGAATGCTGATTCTGGAATAATAAAAATAATGGACCTTTTACTCCCCTGTACTGCAACAATGGAAACAAATCTGCCAAAAGCACTGAACTTCTTTGTACAGAAATAAACGGCTCGATGGTCCCTAAGCTTCCACCTCCTGACTTCATTACCTCTGACCTCAGAAGCCTTGTGCAATAAATATCAAATCCACGACACAACTTTCCATCTGATTGTCATCCTTCTAACCAAATTATCTCTAGTTTCCCTCTTTTCAAACCATTTTTTCCGACGAGGTGACATTCTTTGTGATATTGGATGACTTTAGGGGTGGCAATTTCAGCCCATATTAATGAAATGAGTCCATTTTGCCCATATTTAATGACTTGGATCACTCATATTTTAATTGGTAAACTATGAGCTTCAATCTATTTTAAGGGTCTCTACAAATATGGTCAAAATGGGTTAAATTTGGGTATCCATATTGATCCATAATAGATCACTTAGTTTTCACTTCCACTCAAAATTCTTAATTGTGCTAAAAAATAAAAAAATTATATTAATTTTCAAACTTAATTGAAAAAACAGATTTTTTTTTTTGGGAAAAAGGACAAATATACCCCCGAACTATCGTAAATGGTATCTAAATACCATTCGTTATACTTTTAGGACACTGATGGCCCTACCGTTCAAATTTTGGGTTATATATACCCTTTGAACTAACGGAGAAACATGTGTCACAATCTTAACGGTCTATCCAAAATTTATTTATTTTTTATCCCTTATTAAAAAGCCGTTAAGATTTTGACACGTGTCTCTCCGTTAGTTCAAAGGGTATATACAACCTAAAATTTGAACGATAAGGCATCGATGTCCTAAAAGTATAACTATTTAGATACCATTCTGGGTATTTTTGTCCTTTTTCCCTTTTTTTTTTTTTTGTTTTACAGAAAACAAAAAAAATTTAGGGGTAGGTTGGTGGACGGGGGGCGCCCTCGGGGGTGTGGGGTGCCCGGGGGTGGGGTAATTTTTTTTTTTTTTTGTTTTGGAAAACAAAAAAAATATTAGGGGTAGGTTGGTGGAGGGTGGGGGGGGGGATGGGGTAAGTTCTTTTTTTTGAAAAAATAGATTTTTTTTTGTTTTTGGAAAACAAAAAAATTTAGGGGTCGGTTGGTGGAAGGTGGGGGGCTTTGGGGGGGTGCCCGGGGGAGGGGGTAAATTTTTTTGTTTTTGGAAAACAAAAAAAAAAAATTAGGTGTAGGTTGGTGGAAGGTGGGGGGGGGGGCGGGGGTAGGGGGTGCCCGGGGGAGGGGGTAGTTTTTTTTTTTTGAAAAACAGATTTTTTAAATGGGTTAGAACCATTTTACCCAAACCATATTTGACCAAATCCATATTTACCCATATTCTATTTGGGTGGATTGTAATCCAAACCATTTTTGCTCAATCCATCCAAATCCTATCCAATCCAACCATTTGCCACCCCTAGATGACTTGTCTCCAGCCCTAATATTACTCTTCTTGACCATGTTTTTTGTCAATCAAGGATGCTTGAAGTAAAACACGGCTACCAAGGTTTCCGGTGATCCTGGAGAAAGAACCTTTTGACTTACTAGTTCAGTGTTCACATTCTCTAAAGTTTTGAATTTTTTGTAGTGAATATATGGCAATGACTGTCTGTAAGATTCTCCACATTTCATTCTCTAATGAAGATTCTATGCCAGATCTGAAGTTGAAAGACATGAATCTTGTGGAAGCATACTACAAATGGAATAATCTCTTGCAGAAAATGGCACAGAATAAGTGTCATGGTTGTATTAAATTGGATGAGCATATGAAATTGGCTAAAGAATTAGAGCTGCACCGAGCGGAAGTCAATGCTTTGAGGTTTGAAATGTCAGATGAGGCACTTCAGCAGATGCCAGATTTTCAGGGTCGGGTATGGAACCACATTATCATAACAATTTGGTTTCCCTTTTCATGCCAATCAATTCTTGCAAAGGAAGGGTTCATAAACATCCCCTTTTACACTATTTGCAGATAGATGTGTTAAAAGAAATTGGCTGCATAGATGCTGACCTTGTAGTTCAAATCAAAGGCCGTGTTGCTTGCGAAATGAATTCCGGAGAGGAGTTGATATGCACAGAATGTTTATTTGAGAATCAACTAGATGACCTGGAACCAGAAGAGGCAGTGGCAATCATGTCTTCCTTTGTGTTTCAGCAGAAGGAGACTTCTGAATCTTTCCTCACGCCAAAGCTTTCTCAGGCTAAAAAGAGGTTATTTTTCTTTTCAAATATTTGATGTGATATGCTCATGTCTACGTGTTGTCATTTTTCCTGTTCATCTATGATATATATATTCAATTGTTGTTGGTAGTTTTGGATAATAGTTTTTTATTGAAGAGTTTTGATAAGATTTTGTGTTTGCGGTGTCTGAGTTATTGAGGGATCAAACCTATATATCAGCCATGTCGATTTTTTGTAATGTTTCTTTAATGGATGAGCTTAAAAGACAGTGAAGACTTCTCCTTGTTATACAATAGGTTTAATGATAGAAAACTCGTCAAAATTAATTGATGAGATGATTGGAATATGATATCAGACAAGATGTACTTTCCTTTTTATCACTGCTTTGTTGGACAATTTAGGGATCTAACTTGGTTTTTATCTCTAGGATTGGAATAAAATACATCATTCTTGTTTTTTATGAGAACAAAACATATCATGTCAAATGTATTCTCATGTTTCACAGAATTGCATATGCAAGTTGTACGGGATGCTAGTTACTAACTTAGGTATATCTCTATAATTGGATTACAATATGTCAAGTTAAATATGTCACATGTTTCACGGAATTGCACATCCTAAGAGGCACATCACAAGGTCACAGGTCAAAGAGCTATGACACCTTTTCTTGATATAATAAAGTGGGTGCTGTGAAAGTAGAGATAGAGTAAATGTGTGGTAAGCAATTTTTGTTGAGTGTCCCACCTTGATGGTGGAAATGGGCTGCTGTTTCTTAAATGGTTTTGGGAAATCCTCATTGCATGAATTAGCTTTTGGGGTTTTGTTAGGCCAAAGGTCCATTTCTCGTCATGGTATTAAAGCCAGACCTGTTCCTGTTCTTGGTTTACTCAGCATTGGGCCCCATTGTTTGTTGTTTGCTCTCCAATTATCCAGTCCTGAGCATGTGAGGAATGTTAAGTGTTCCACATTGGTGTTGTCTCCTTATATGGTCCTGGGCAATTCTTACCTCATGAGTACTTTTGGAGTTGATTTAGGCTCGAGGCTCATTTCTTATCAAGTTGTTTCTTCTTTGTTATAGTGAATACACTTTTTAGAGGGAAAAGAATTTTCTGGCCAGCTGCTAATTCTCTTATATTGTCAGTGTATGCCCTGCTTTTCCTTTATTGAAAGATTTTTTGAAAATGGGATTTTGTCAGATTTACAAATCAAGCATGTAATGGTCTAAGACCTGGTTGCTGCTTTTGGGTCTTTCTCTGAATGCACAACTGCTAGTGGAATATCTTTTGACCGCAAAATATCCAAATTTCATTCTGTCAAAAGTTACTGAACAACAGAGGATAGAGTTTTTCACAGCTTCAGATCTTCCGCAAAATATTTCTGTCATTATTTGTGCCTACAAAGGCTGTTACTGTTTAAATGGTGTATGGCCACTTTGCTGTCTTTTACTTCTGAAGTCATGTCATCTCCTCCTTGCACTTTGTCAATGTTGTCTACTCGTCTTTAGTTGAGTAGTGCAACTCTAGTAGTTGATTATGGTAATTTCATTCTGATAGCTTCATTCGTATTTTTTCTAATTGTTTCAAGTCATTTTGTTGTATTCTGTGGTATTTTCTCATTAATTACCATGAGCTGTAACTTAACCCTGTTCTTTGGGATTATAGTTTCTTTTGTTACTTACAACTCAATGACAATATCATTATCGTGGCATTTCAGATTACATGAAACTGCAATAAGACTTGGGGAGCTTCAGGCTCAGTTTAAGCTACCGATTGACCCAAAGGAGTATGCCCAAGAGAACCTTAAGTTTGGTTTGGTTGAAGTGGTATATGAATGGGCAAAGGTTCTTTCTCTCTCTCTCTCTCTCTCCCTCCCTCTCTTTCAAATCAAGGATTTGCATGTGTGGTTGCGTATGACTTAATTATCATAATATCCTAGCTGTTGCTTGATTCTTCCGTTCTCCAGTGTGGGGTGTCTCTAATACTGCTTCCCTCTTGCAGGGCACCCCATTTGCTGAGATTTGTGAACTCACAGATGTCCCTGAAGGTGTAATAGTGAGGACTATTGTTAGACTAGACGAGACTTGTCGTGAATTTAGAAATGCTGCTGCAATTATGGGCAACTCTGCACTGTACAAGAAAATGGAAACTGCATCTAATGTGATCAAGCGCGATATCGTGTTTGCAGCTAGCTTGTATATTACTGGAGTTTGATTAGGTCAGGAAGCCTTGATTTCATTTGCAATTCTAAAGGACCTGACGATTCACATGTTGTACACTAAAATATGTTCGCCGAGGTGTGGACTTTGAGCAAGGATACCCTATACTTCGGCTAATTTGTACAGAAATTCAAGTCTTTCATATGTACATTTACCAATCTACAGTAAATTACACCCTGATTAGCTCAGAGAAATACATGAACTTAAAGATTTACTGTATGACATTCTCTTAAAATTTAGGTATGACTTTGAAGTTCTGCATCTATGTGTTTGTCTTAAAGTTGTTACGCAAGACTTGGGTTCTAGTTTATCACTTGAATGTGATTGATGTTAAGGAAGCTGTTGATCTGGTCATCTTTGTATTTCTCTTTGGGTGACAAAGAAGGTAGCAAAGTGCTCCCTCCCGGACTCAGGCGGGGAAACCAAAAAAATAAATAAAAAATTGCTCCTTAACAATTGCTTAACTTGAGAACAAACAGAGAAGATGGAAATTCAATAGCCTTTGTTTAACAATTGGAAAGAGATTACAAATTAGAAATTCAGTAGCAATAGAACAACAACTAAAACACGATTAAGAAGGATTTCAGATTTTACACAAGAAGAAAAGGGCATCCTTTATAATGCTATTTTCGTTTTTAACTCAAGACCTCTGGTTAATGGCTTAGGTTAGTCCAACCATTCCATCACACCCCCTTAGCGGATATTTGGCTAATTTACGTTCTTCGTTTTAAAACTAGAAAGTAGCAGACTGACTGCTTGCTGGAAATAAAAAGAGAAGGGAAATAGGGGAAAATAGTCTGAAATAATTCATATAGCATGTTATTCAAATACAACCAAACAAAAGAGAGACAAGTTGAAGCAAAGCTTCACAGAAATACAAAATAAGCAGATACTGCCTTTATCAAAGACTCAAATTTCAGTTATCACTTCTGTTAGGTTTTCCTGAGATAAAATCAACCTGATCCACCAAAAATGATAGACAATTAGAAATTAATTTTGAGAATTACAATAACCAAAGAAATAAAATTAAACATTTTCCTATCATTCAATCATCTATTAAATCAACCCAAACTAGTCATTATTGTCTATGTAATATTCCACTGTTATAAAGTAATATTTCAACAGTGAGAGTCATTATAGTGTCCTATTTGAGTTAGTTTGTTCAGATGTATGGGGACTTGCCCTACTCTTTCTTTATCGAGTTATAAATTAGAGTGAATACTAAATAGGTTAACAAACAGTAAACCAATCTCATTTTCTGAGTTTCATATTTAAATTATTGAGTGCTCACGGAATTATCCTGAACTTTTTTTTAGAATACCCTTGGAGGAATATGACATGCTAGGTGAATATCACGCTTCAAAAGCTCCTCCAAAGAATTCTAAGTGGCAATACATGTGGAAATTAATTTGAGTGAATAGATTAACCCCCACCCCCCTCCCCCAAACTATTATTGTCTTGTGAGTTTCATACCTAAACTATCAGGTGTTCACATGAACTCATTGTGTCACGTGAGATCATTTCTATGACTTTTTCATCTCACACGCCTCTCAACAAGTTATCGCAAACATTTTGTCACATATACAAAAAGTTTCATTTGGTCATACCTCATCAACAGCAGAAGGAATCCAATCATTAGTAGCTGGATTCCCCTTGTAAACATGGCTTGGATCAGAAGTAGAATCAGCTCCTATATTGAAAGTGTTCCCATTATTCTCCACTTTGATAAATCCTGTTCCTGTCTGTATTTTCCCATAAAAAAAAAGTTCATCAACCTTATTTTTTAAACCAAAAGCTACATTGCTCTTGGATCCAATAAAAATACGGCCACGAGTAGGTCAGATCCTCCAAAATTGCATTATTTTTAGAGAACCCGAGCAACATAGACATTAAAAGAACATAGTCAAACCTCTCTGTAACATCCATCCTCAATAACAACATTTCACTATAAGAACTAAGTTTTCTTCGGAACCGATTTTTCACATTAGATTATAATATATGTTGAGTTAATGTTTAAAAGCACACCTAAAACATCATTTTTTTCGTGACTTTCATACCTTAACTATCTGTTCTTCTATTTACCTACCTAATCTATCACTTTCTCACGAGTTTCATATCTCAACTATCACTACCTTTGTATTTAAACATATCTCGACGTTGAGTTGGCATACACATGCCTATTGTTGATTGTGAACAAATATTTGGCCAACTCAGCATTGATGTGTGCTTTAATACTAGAGAAGTGATAGTTTAGATAAAGAGAACAACGATAGTTGAGATATGAAACTCCCGAAAAAGTGTGTAAGTGTATTTTTTTACTATTAACTCTTATATGCTGTCTATAACTACATTCATTTTAGCAGCCAAAAAATATTCAGACAAACGATGTTGTTATAGAGAGGTTCGATTGCAATTGGATTTTTTTGGTAATAAGAGTGAGAGTAGTAACCGTGTGGTGCTGCTTGTCAATGCAATTAAGATCTTTGTAATACTCTGTTTCAATAAATTCGTCTGTCACTTGGCTGCCATTGTAAACCAATTTCTGCAAAACCAAAAGATATATGAATCCGATTGACGTTAATGTGATTTATAATCCCCGACTATGTTACTCAGACCCTCCAAAATGTTTCCGTTCCCGTGTCAGATCCTTCAAAAATACATACATTTTGTAGGATCTGACACAAATCTAGCGATGTTTTTGGAAGAATCTGACCAAACATAGATCCCCAAATCTTTTACATAATGGTTCCTGTTTACTATCACATCATATAGTTCGGTCCCCACCCCCGTCCCCCGTTATCTTCCTTATGAGTAAACTGGAACATAGTTCATAGGTACTCTTTGATACATCGGGAAGAAAAAATTGTACATGACTCAACACTTAAAAGGGAAAATTGTACATGACTCAACACTTAAAAGGGAAGTGCTATTTCTGTGCCATTGGATCAACAAAAGTGTGATTCAAATGGATCAACTACACTTCAATTCCAAGCTAGTTGAGGTCAGCTATACAAAAGGTTACTCCTCGTCATATTCACTACTAAAAGTCATTGTTCAATGGCTACGTCCATAGATATTTTGATTGGATCGGTGAGAAAAGAAAAAATAGTAATGTTTTCGTATGAAAAAGGGATAAGGCATAAGTACCCCCTAGACTATGACCGAAATCTCAGAGACACACCTTAACTAAAAGGTCCTATTACCCCTGAACTCATTTTTCTTGTAATTTTGTACACCTTTGGGCTTATGTGGCAGTCGCACACTTCGTGACTCCACGTAGTTGAGACGCGTGAGAGATATTTGGATGCCACGTAAGACAAAAAGGTATACAAAAATACAAAAAAGTGGGTTCAGGGATAATAGGACCTTAGTTTAGTTAGGATATGTCTCTGAGATTTTGGTCTTAGTCTAGGGGATACTTGTACCTTATTCCTATGAAAAACTTAGGAAGTTTGGGTTGAGCCCTGGGATTTGACGGCGGACTTAAAAAGCCACCTATAGGCGCTTTACGCCCAATCATTCGTGATAACGCTTGCATCCTCTGTATTATCGCGGCTGCTAGCACAGAGTTAGCCGATGCTTATTCCCCAGATACCTTCATTGCTTCTTCTCCGAGAAAAGAAGTTCATGACCTGTGTGCCTTCAACCTCGCCCGCGTGTTAGCTTGCTTGTACTATCGCTCGCCTGCCTGACCTTTCTTACTATTTTAGTGGGAAGTTAGTCTCCACTATACATTTTCTTAGTAAAGCTAGTTCGGTGGGAAATAAGTGGTAAAATCATGTCCTATTACACAAATTTCCCACTGAATTACGGCGAGAAAAACCTTTATTTTCAGTAGTGGTTGCTTCATTTAACCTCATCTCGCTCCAATATTATATTTAAAAAAACTAGTTTCTGTATCACTTTTCTACTGATATATAAATCACCAACAAGAAGAAACCCCAAAAGTGAAAAAATGAGGGGAAAAAACGCTTGACATGAAAATCATTCTCAAGGCATAGTTAAGAGTTCGACAAAATTCATTAACTTTAGCTCAAACATCATATTTGTATTAAAAACACATCTAATATGTACAAATAATCTACTCAGAATCTATTAAACAAAAAGAATTATGATTCAATACTTTCGATGCGGAGTATAATTTAAGCATAAATATTCATAAAATTTGCAAATAAATAGCAGCTAGGTATGAAACCATAACTTCTAAATATATTAAGAGTTTAAATCCTGAATCTGCCTCTACTAAAACAAAACAGACAAATGTAAAGAAGGAGGTAGACCTGAGGATCATTTTCGAGACGTTGGAATTCGAGATTTTCGGGAATTGTGTCATGGGAAGAAGGATAAAGATTGATGTGATCAACATAAGTTGAAGAATAATCACTTCGTTGAGGTTTAGTGTGTCTTTTTGGTGCAATGTCATCAAAATACTCTCTTGTTGCCTCTTCTATCTTTGTTTCTTCCTCTTTTGATAAATGAACATCACTTCTATTTGGTCTAATATTTCCATTCACTTCCATTTTCTTCTTCTTGTTGTTAAAAAAAGGGGTAATATTATATTTGTTTGATGTTAGTTGAAGGGGTTCATCAATGTAATACCATCATGTGCTACAAATGTTATAAAGTAGTTAGATATCTTTGGGGGTAGATATTTCTTCCTTAAAAGATATTTTGAAGGTTTGGAAGTTGGTGGTAGGTAGGTTGGTTTTGCGTATATATCTTCATTTTTTCACATAACAGATATTAATATAATAAACGAGAATTTGAAAGAATTATTTTTTTATGTTCGAATTGTAAATGGTTATACAAGAATTTTTTTAATACAAATATTGGTAAGTGTTTTGTTTTGTGTATTTTTTTTAATAAGAGATTTTTATTTTTATACGTAGCAGATTTGAAAATAATATACACGAGTTTTGAAAAGATTATTTTGTTTTATTGAAATGGTAAGTGGCCATATAAGACCATTTCATTCGAAGGAGGTTGTTGTTATTTGTGTTTTGTAAGAAATGTATTAGGTTAAAAAGAACCTGATCGCGTAATGAGATTTTTTTTTTGCATGAATTCATTACACACTCAAATTTAAGTTATGCTTTGATATTCACTATATTTAGTGTCATTAAGATTGAGTTTTTACATATAAATTTATAGTATGTGTCAAAAGTAATAAGTTGAGATGAATGATCCCTACCTTCCGTTTCAACTTATGTAACTTTAGTCAAAGTGTGAAGGTCAAATTAACAAAATTTCAGTATGAATTTGAACATAAAATGTTCTACTTATTTAAAAATAAAATTTAAATATTTTGACAATACATAACAAAAAGCAATAATTAGTTACAATATTAACAATTCAAAAATTAATTACAAAGTAGTTTAAATTATTGTGGGTTAAAAAGAAAATCTTTTTAACTTTCCAAATAGCAACAACGACACATGAAATGAAAGAAAAAGGAGTGTAGGTTTAGGATTATATGTTAATTTCTCACTTGGTATTATTTAAATTAAATAGATATAAATACTTGATGTAAATAAATATTTATCGCACTAGATACTTTTTTTATGTTAGATAAATATCTTATGAGGCTTATCCACTCATGAAAGAAGTTGTTGAGAGGTCTCTTTCAAGGGAAACAATCAAGTGGTTGTGTGAACTCCATGTACTCTCAAAGATGGGTGGATTTCATTAAAACTTGTCATACCTTGTCTCTCTACTTTTCCTTTTTCTTTTATTTATTTCTTCACTTAATTTAAATTTGCACAGTGTATAATAATATAATCTTATAGGTGAAGTCCGAAGAGGATATAGTGTACACAAATTTTACTTATATTATTCCACGTAGAGATAAATAAGTTGTTTTCAAAAGACTTTGGGCTCAAATAACGCATATCAAAGTAATTTGAAAAAGAAAAATATAAAAATAAAGACGACATGATAAAATAAAGGATAAAAATACACACTTAAATTTTCCTAGTATCTTGAGTTTTAATTTATACCTAAACTAGTCTCTAGGAATGTGCGTTGCACGTTTGTCCAATGTCAACATATATAATTTTTAAAATAATACAAATAATATTAATAAACATGTAAATAATGACTAATTAAAAATTTGAAATTAAATGACAATAATTTGTAGCTATATATAATAATTTGAATTAATTTGACCTTTTTCTTGTGTGGTTTTTATGATATATGTTTCTTCGTCTTTTGATATTTCAACAACAAATAGTTCGAATATGAACATGAGCAACATGATCAGTGATGTTTGCAAATGCTTCGAGTCTTAAAGTTTGTATCTTGTCTTAAGAAATTGTAGCATTCTTTTATAAAGTCTCATACTCTAGTATATTATTGTCAATTTCATGGCACAACATGTGTCAAAAAAAATATTCTTCTGATAGAGCTAATTAATTAATAATTAGTGATATCAAAAAAATTTAATCAATATTACATATATATAAATCATAGCTGTACATACATGCATCCTTTGTTTAATTCAAGATTAGTATATTATATATATAAATCATGATTGTACATACTACATGCATCCTTTGTTTAATTCAAGATTATAAATTATAATACATGTGAATTTGACAAAATAATTTTAGTAAACCTTTTAAATATAATCATATTGTTTAAAATATAACAAAATCTATCACCACGTGTAAATATCCCCCAAAAAAAAGGAAAAAAGTTCAAAGAACTAATAATCATGTATCTATCTAACGTTTATATCTTTTATACTTTTCATAAATCTTAATCTTAGACATATGTTACATTTTTCTACTTATTCTATTTCAAAAAAAAAATTTAAATAATAATTGTCAGAAAATGAGTACATGATGTTGTGATTGAGAAGTGAAGAATACACAACTGCAAATTTAACTCTGAACTGTAGAGAAACAAATAAGAATTAGTTAGCGAAAAAAATTCAAAAAATTGGCAAATAATAATTGTCAGAAAATGAGTACCTGATGTTGTGATTGAGAAGTGAAGAATAACAACTGCAATTTTAAATCTGAAATATAGAGAAACAAATAAGAATTAATTAGCGAAAAAAATTCAAAAAATTGGATATATATATATATATATATATATATATATGTATATAAATGAGAACAAAATTCTCTCCTCCAACATTAATCCACAAAATTCATGATTTTTTCTCTCATTTCTTTCCTATCAAAATGATCTGTATATATTTGATTATATAGATGATTATGGTCTTTTATTATGACTTTAATTCAATGTTAACTCTTCACGGTCTTTAAATTTATGTTAACTCTTCACATTCTTTATATTTTAATAGTAATGATTGACAGTTTTAATAGATGAATGCAATCTTTTATTATGTTTTTAATGAAAAACTAACTTTTCAAATTTTTCAGACATTTTACTATTTTATTAAAAAAAAAGTAGATTTCTAGCATCCCATAATATTTAATATATAATAATTAATAATAAATGATTTTCTTAAAATGTTTTTAGTATAGGGGTAAAATGGTATTTTAACTTTACACTTTAGAGCTTCCCACTTTTAGTAATACCAGTCTCTGGGAATGTGTGTTGCACGTTTGTCCAATGTCAACATATATAATTTTTAAAATAATACAAATAATATTACTAAACATGTAAATAATGATTAATTAAAAATTTAAAAGTAAAGTACAATAATTTGTTGCTATTTATAATAATTTGAATTAATTTCATCATCACTCATTAATTAAATATTTTCACCTTAAAAGAAAAAAAAAAGAATCTCGTTTGTTACACATGTTTTACACTTTACAATTACAATAAATAAAAGTACTAGTTGTTATCTAACATGTTAAACTTTTTAGATGACTTGAACCCATATGTATAAAAATGATCCATGTATAGCAGTTTATATATGAGTATTTACTAATAATATTTGTAACATTTCATATATATATATATAGCACTCTTCTTGACACAAACTTTAAGTCAAATTAAGATAGAATACTTAAGTTAATTAAGGTAGGAAGGAAATATGTTTACAAATTACAATACACATATAAGGAGTACATATTGTTACTAAATAATCAAAATTTAATATTACTATTCTCCAATAAGTTTGTCAAACACAAAGTTTTTCTATCCAAATATTAATAAAAATACATTTAAAAAATTTTGGCCAAACAAGCTATAAAACTTCAACTAATTTGGGAGCTAGTTGATTAGTTATGTAACGCCTCAAGTGACCCCAATTCTCTTAAAGATTGTTAAAATAGGCACGACGTATGATGTAAGGTTCAGGAAAAGATCAACATCCATTCCTAACATATTAAACTTTGTGTTTTGATATATGTAGTTCAACAAAATGGCACCAAAAACTAATTTGATGTACTAATCCCGTAAGTATTGTATATAGAGTATCATGTTGAACTTTATCTGGAAGTAAGACCTTCACTGCAACAGTCCCTGACAGTAAACTACGCATATCATCAATTTCAGCAAATTCGAAATTTCCTTCAACTTCAGCATCATATTAAACATGACGAGGCATACGGTAATGACCCACAAATTCTCTAACTCACTCACGAATCTCATAATTTTGCTTACCACAAGTTAATAGTCTGGTCTCAACATACCTGCAAGACGAAAAGTTAAAAGTTACATCTTAGCATAACTGAAAATCACATTTCATAATAAATGGAAATTTCAGTATTAATTAATACACCCCAAATACCTTTGCTTATTAAAGCAATAATATCCTGGATTGCCTATGTCTGTGTCAAAGTTGGCATCCACGCCAAAGAAATGCTAGGCAACGTCTGGGAACTTCTCTTTTTCTTTTTCGATAATTTTTATGTCAAATTCTGTTATGAATTTTAGAGTTTTCTGTAACCGTATCATCGTTTCATGATTACACAAGAGACTGTGGGACACTTTTTTGAATGCTTCGTGAAGTTAGCATGTCAGCAGTATGATCCGGCTAGTGCCGGCAAAATGAGTCCATATTTTGGTAATCTGCCCAATCCGTCCATATTTTAATGGGTTGATGCCCATATTCAACCCATAAAAATATAGGTAAAATATGGGTAAACTATGGGTAAAATATGGATTAGCCAAATGGGTTAAGCTTCTAACTTTTATTCACTCAAAATTCATGATATCACTAAAAAAAAAAATTGTAACTTCTCTTCCTTTTTATATTATTCTATAGAACTAATTATTTTTCTCTATAATTGAAAAAGTGAAGTCTTTGACTCTCCAAAAATATATATTTCAAATGTACATTTCTTTTGTTAATTATAATTATATTTTTTTATTTGTTAAATTTTATATTGAATAATAACTAATAGTGTAAAATAAGCAAATCATGTATTAGTATTGACTATTTTTTTTTTGGTTTCCCACCCGGTGTCTGGAGCCCACATTGGAGCTTCGACTACATTCGGATCGCGCTCTGCAAGGCCCATTCGAGGGTGGCTCTCCAAATAATGACTATTGACATTGCTTAAAGTGCATTATGTTAGGATTTTGCCCTGATTTTCTTTCCTCATTTGAAGTTTATTTTTTTTCTTTAAAAAAAAGTCAAAGTATTACCATAAATGCTTGAACTTTTTCTGAAAGGAAAATATAATTTTCTTCCATATTTGATTTAATTTTTCCTTAGAGGAAATGTTTGAAGATCTATAAATTGAAGATCCATATTCTCATAGCATAACACAATAGTATCTACAATGTAGACATCTAGAGAGTTTTGTTTATGGGGAGATTTATTCTCTCAACAATTTATAATATTTTTCTTTTATATTAATTTTTATATAATAATATTATATTTTTAGCATTAGTTTTTGTCGTCTGATTTTATCAATCATATGATATGCAGTTGTAAGTTTTCGCATGGCGCCCTATTCACCTTCATAACCCAACAAGTGGTATTAGAGCTAATGGTTTAATGACCCGGTTCATCGAGGTTGAAGACAGGTTTAACGCGGTTTCAAATCAATTTGCAACTAATTTGATGATAAAAAAGATTTTTTTCCAGCTACATGTGGAGAATAGATTAAAACCATATTTTCAACATTCCTGCTGCTGCATCTTTGAAAATAAAAATAAAATATTTTTAAATCATTTTTAACCCATATATTTTAAACTTTATTTTTAATCATGACAAGCAGTAGTGATGAAGACTATGTGAAGAACGAAAATTATCATGCATGTGAAGAAGGTGAATCAAGTTTTGTCAAGAAAATTCAGTCAAAAGGAGAGATTTGTTAGGGTTTTGCCCTGATTTTCTTTCTTTATTTGAAGTTTATTTTTTTTCCTTAAAGAAAAGTCAAAGTATTACCATGAATGCTTGAAATTTTTCTGAAAGTAAAATATAATTTTCTTCCATATTTGATTTATTTTTTCCTTAGAGGAAATATTTGGAGATCTATTAATTGAAGATCCATATTCTCATAGCATAACACAATAGTATCCACAATGTAGACATCTAGAGAGTTTTGTTTATAGGGAGATTTATTCTGTCAACAATTTATAATATTTTTCTTTTATATTAGTTTTCATATAATAATATTATATTTTTAGTATTAGTTTTTGTCGTCTGATTTATCAACCATATGATATGAAATTGTAAGCTTCCGCATGATGCCCTATTCACCTTCATAACCCAATACATTAAGCATGTTTTAGTCTTAAAATGCAACTATTCATTTACTTTGAAATTAAAAATATTTGCCCCTTGTTATTACATAAATTTATTTTATATTGAAAAGTTAGGATTTTTTCTTACTTTTATGATACAATAAAACTAAATGAAGCATTTTCAACATTTTTTTATCTAAAAAAGATTAAAATATTTTCTCCATGTTGAATTCTTAAGTCGAGTACTATTTAATCATGAAAATATGGGTAGATATGAGTAAACTAGTATTTTACCCAACCCATTTGCTACCCTATCAAGTTTTACCCATATCAAATATGGGCGGGTTGAATTATTACCCATTTTATGTTGACTCATTTTCAACCCGCCCAAATTTGACCCAACCCGTCCATTTGCCACCACTAGATCCGGCTAAGACAAACTGAAGACCAGTTTGCTCCCAATAGATTTCCAATAAGAGTATAGTACGGATATGGCATGTAGAACATTGTTGGTCTCTGATATTTCCTCTTACAATCTTTATTAAAGTCTAGAACCTTAAGACCTAGTCCCTTGCAAGCCAATATATCAACCACAGACATGACTGGATCGTATATTTCTATATGGCCAATCCACTTAGCATCTTCTTTTAGTTGGAGAACTAAAGCAAATTGAACCTGTGGACTTAAATCGTACTCAATACTCCCCAAACAGTAGATTACCACCTGAACATGCGTACATGACCCTAACACGTCTTTGAATTGTTGTTGTATGATCTTATTATTTTCGAGATCATGTAGCATTCCAGCATAGAATTAAGACTTCTTCACATGTTGTATTAGCTCCCTAATACTTCCAACCAATTCTACTTTATCTACACATGTTGATGTCACGTCCCGAGGCTACACCCTAGATGTGATTGACACTCGAGAACCATTGCTGTTATGCCGTAATTTTACTATCTTTAGAAAAATCACTTTCTGAAATGTTCTAAGTATAAAACAATTTGAGAAAAATACTTAGAAAAGAGTTGACACTTAATTTTTTTAAAAGAAATTAAGAAAATTTGTAATTTAAAAAATACTCTAACAGATTAAGTCATTAAAAATTAAGAGAAAATGGGTAAGAGGTTCTCATTTACACTTCAAGAAGGTTTTTAAAGCATTTGAAGTGCCCGCTAACACGGGGTTATCCTACGACTTGGTTAAAATATATTTTGATTATTTTTTGGAAAAATGTTTGTAAAAATAATTTATAATATTAACTTGAAAAAAATAGCTAAACAAAGAATAATTTTTTATTTTTAAGAAAAGGGGATCTTAATTGAAACATTTGAATTAAAGACAGATGATTAGAATTTTAACAGAAACTAGATTAATTAGAATTTATTTGAATCATTTTAGAAATAATAATTTGAACCAAATCAAATAAAATGGTTAGAATTAATACAAATAATAATAAGAGTAAAATAAGAAAGTTAGAATGTGGGCCTTTTTGCCCAAATTCTCAAATTTGGTGGGCCTCTTGGCCCATTTCGCCTGGAACTGTTGTGCAAAAGATGGGCTTTGGCCCATTTCCGCCCCCTGAAAATCTGCATATACACTGAGTGTATACTCATGTATATAAGTTATATTTTAGCTCATTTTCTGTATATCAGACTGTACACAGACTGTATACAGCCTAATTCAGATTCAAAGCACCAGTTTTAATTTTTTGGAAGGGTATATGTTGCACTCAACCTGTATATCAGTGTATACTGAATGTATACGGTCAGTATATCAGCCTGTTTTCAGCTTTCCGAGACCTGTATTTTGCTTCCCTTGCAACATATATCAACTTTCATCTTAGAACAGTGACCAGCAGCTGACTCGAGGGATTCGACTGAAAATGCAAGGATTAGAGTCAAACAGACTCGGCCAATGTCACATGTAAACAAAGAGTAATAAGATTAGCATTCACACTTAAACTATTTCAGAAACACATCTTTAGTATAAAACACAATAAGACATGACTAAAGCAATTTTCAGCATACACGAGAGAAATAGAACATATATCCTCTTCTAAGTATAAAACAATTTGAGAAAAATACTTAGAAAAGAGTTGACACTTAATTTTTTTAAAAGAAATTAAGAAAATTTGTAATTTAAAAAATACTCTAACAGATTAAGTCATTAAAAATTAAGAGAAAATGGGTAAGAGGTTCTCATTTACACTTCAAGAAGGTTTTTAAAGCATTTGAAGTGCCCGCTAACACGGGGTTATCCTACGACTTGGTTAAAATATATTTTGATTATTTTTTGGAAAAATGTTTGTAAAAATAATTTATAATATTAACTTGAAAAAAATAGCTAAACAAAGAATAATTTTTTATTTTTAAGAAAAGGGGATCTTAATTGAAACATTTGAATTAAAGACAGATGATTAGAATTTTAACAGAAACTAGATTAATTAGAATTTATTTGAATCATTTTAGAAATAATAATTTGAACCAAATCAAATAAAATGGTTAGAATTAATACAAATAATAATAAGAGTAAAATAAGAAAGTTAGAATGTGGGCCTTTTTGCCCAAATTCTCAAATTTGGTGGGCCTCTTGGCCCATTTCGCCTGGAACTGTTGTGCAAAAGATGGGCTTTGGCCCATTTCCGCCCCCTGAAAATCTGCATATACACTGAGTGTATACTCATGTATATAAGTTATATTTTAGCTCATTTTCTGTATATCAGACTGTACACAGACTGTATACAGCCTAATTCAGATTCAAAGCACCAGTTTTAATTTTTTGGAAGGGTATATGTTGCACTCAACCTGTATATCAGTGTATACTGAATGTATACGGTCAGTATATCAGCCTGTTTTCAGCTTTCCGAGACCTGTATTTTGCTTCCCTTGCAACATATATCAACTTTCATCTTAGAACAGTGACCAGCAGCTGACTCGAGAGGGATTCGACTCGGAAAATGCAAGGATTAGAGTCAAACAGACTCGGCCAATGTCACATGTAAACAAAGAGTAATAAGATTAGCATTCACACTTAAACTATTTCAGAAACACATCTTTAGTATAAAACACAATAAGACATGACTAAAGCAATTTTCAGCATACACGAGAGAAATAGAACATATATCCTCATATGCAAATAGAGGCCAACCAATGAAAGCCTATGAACACTAACTCGGGTATCATTCTTTCAACATAAATTAGAGGCAATGGAGAAAAATAACAAGAAGTGTTGGAGACTTTTCTCCAAGTTTGATTGGTTTTAAAGAAAGTTTTCAAACAAGATTTTACATCTACAATATAAGGAGAACAAACTAGTTATAAACTAGTGTTAAATAGTCAAAGTATCAAACCAAAACAACCTTGTCCCCTCTAGTTTTAAGGATGATTAGCCTAACTTCAAACAAATGCAAAATAAGCTAAACCATGGCAATTTAATCCAAAACAAATGAACTTCTGTTAAAGTGAGGACAAAGCAAATGGATTTAAATGAAAATATGTTGGAATATTAATGGCAACATTCTCAATTAAAACTAGACTTAAAAAATGAGACTTTACAGAGAACATAAATTTCTGATTTTGAACAAAAGAGAAGCTATCCTTCTAAAGTATTCTAGCTATAGCAATACTGAGACCATCTAGAGTGAGAAAACAAGATACGAAATTAGAGAGAAATTATCCTACATGGAAAGACATCACTGTAAGATCCAAATGCCTTCAATTGGAACAGTGACATCAATTGAACATTAAGTTCAAATAGGCAAAAATGACATACACCATCCATTAAAGATGACACTACAAGCTGTAACACCATTTTGTGCTTGCACAAATCCCATGTCGTTTTTTAATGTTTTCAATTTGTCTGTCATTATAATTTCGTCCTTAATGCAGATTCGCCGCCAAAATAGTGTTCAATGTTAGGCAACCTCTAAAGAAGAAACAAAACTATAAAAATGAAACTAAATTGTTAATGCATGAGAATATATGAAACAAATGCAAGAATAATAAAATATTAGATAAAATAGATTATGCTTGTGATTTTGTAAAATAAGAATTTTAGGCTGGAGGCAATGATTTAAGTGTAAGACGAGTGGACGAGAGTGAGGTATTAGCTAGTAGGCTCTAACGCTGAAAATGGAAGTAAAGAAAAATTGATTTGGAGAAAGGTTGACTCATGTCGAGCATCAAATTCTGACTTCGACTTAATCCATATCCTTTGCAAATTTTGGCGTGCTTCCAAAAATTATCTCAATTGCATGCCACAATTATGCCCCAGCTTCCTTCTCCTTCTCAGAGGAATACTAAAATTTTATAATAAACTGACTGAGCCTTATATAGACTGCCTATGTATCCACCAAGGAAATCAGGTCGAACTTAGTTTCAATTACAAGAAAGAGATATATTGAAATTTCTAAATAAATATGACCAAGTCCCTATATGGGCTGCCTACGTATCCACCAAGGAAATCAGATCAAGCGTAGTTTGCCTTTCATAAAAAGGAATTTAAAACATACAAATAAATGATCACCTAAGCTCACAAAAATATAATTATTTTCAAAAGATGATACACAAAAACTAATTGCCCCGCTTTATGTCTCTTAAAAGTCATCTTTTGAAAAAATCCCCCGTACACCTAATGGTTGCTCAGAATGAAACCATTATGGGTACTCTTTTCGGCTAACATCATAAGTGCGTGCAGTAGATGTCTGAAAGGGTAAATTTGGTGCAATAATCCTCGGTACAACAGTTGCTTGACTGTGAGGAGGAACTAGATTGACACCTTGTGGATAAATTGCTTGATTGTGACTTGATGTCAACATGATGACTGAAAGTTGATGCTAAACAAACTTAGGACGAATTACATGCATTTGAATGATCATGCCACTATCCAATAACTTTTAGATCTTTTCTTTCAAACACTGGCACTTGTCGGTAGTGTGACCTAACATGCCTGAATAGAAAGCACATTGTTTGGCTGGGTTAAAAGGATTCAAAGGAATTTCACGAGGCTTTGGTTGCAAAATTTCTAAGGATCTCAGCTTTTCAAATATGAATGAAATTGGTTCACTCAAAGGGGTAAAAGTTTGTGATTTTCTCGCTTCAGACACAAGTCGAGGAACATTTGGTGCTTCAGTGACAATTGTCTTTCCTTTGTCCCTAGATTGTGCCTCATTCAGACAATAATGCCCCAAAGTTGATTTTGCTACTTTCTTTTGAGATTCATGGCCTTTAATTTCCTTGGGAGACTATAGATTTCCTTTTCAACAAACCACACCCTTTAGATGCCCTATTAGGAGGCCCATATTGCTTAATAAAGTCTTTGGCCATATCGACTCAAGAGAATCATTTCCTTGTGTCTTGGTTTGCATACCACATCAAGGCTGACCTTGTAAGCGTCCTAACAAAAAGTCTCATATTAAATTCATTGTCTCGCCCTATGCTTGCTAACCAATCGAGATATGCCTTCAAGTGGTTCTAGGGAAGACCTGTCCCATCATACATTGGAATATCAACAAGATTATAAGGTGTCTCATTCACATTTTCCATCTCAACCAAATTTATCCCAAGTTGTGCAGCAAGCTTATTTGTGAAGGAAATTTGGTTAGTCTCGATATTAAAATGTCTTCGACCATTTTCTCCATTTTTGCTAGTTTCACTCAAATTCTCAAATATCTCATTCTGTGAAAGTTGATGAATGTCTGAAAAATACTAAGTATCACAATCAAAGTTGGGATATGCAGTTGCGTGAATAGGAGAATATCCCTCTAAATCTTCATCGGAGGAGTCTTTAGAATGTTAATCCACTGAGTCTTCATTGGAGTAGTTCTTAAGATTGACTATCATTTCCTTGATGCCATTAATTTCTTGTTCCATTTTATCCACTTTTCCCTCAAGCTTAGCAATTTTATCCCGGTATGACTCGACTTCTTCACAGTTAAACTCATCTTCAACTAAGTCAATCACAATTCGGTCGGCCATGTCGTCCTTAAATTTGTTTATCCCCTTGATGCTCAACTTAGTAACTCTTTTGAAGAAAAATGAAATATTTGGTAAGCCCGGAGTATGTGAAATGTTACTGGGGTTTGATTGGGCTCACCGTTGGTGCGTCGCACCAGACCTCCATATACTGGGGGTCTAATTGGGCGCACTGTTGGCACGTCGCACCAGACCTCCATATACTGGGGTCTGATTGGGCGCACTGCTGGCGCATGGCATCAGACCTCCTTTTACTGGTGGTCTGATTGGGCGTATTGCTAGCGCGCCGCCCAACCCAATTTCAGGATGTTCCGATGAATTTTTCTTATCGATTTTTTATCCTAATTCACCTAGAATCGATTGATTTCTTCCAAACTTCCTTATATTCGTAAACCCAACATAAGTAAACGAAAATCTACTCAAATTTCCTCAAGAAGAACCCTCAAACTCGAAACCTCACCTCAAGAACCCATTAAACTCCATTAATAAGAATGAAGAACAAAACTTCAAGAAACCTCAATCAAGAACTCAATATACTAAGTCTCATTGATAAATTCAAAATTTGAAATTCATGATTGAATAAAATAACAACAACAAACCCATAATATTTACGTAGCCTATACCACTAGAGAAGTCAGGTTAAGGCAAAAATAGAGAAGAATAAAATACAAAGTTTTACGACCTACATTCACAACAAACCCATAATGTATTTGCAATCATACAAGCTCTTCTAAACTCAATTCCTCCAACTGCAGTAAAAAGAACAATGCACTAACAATAAAATGATACTCTAAAAGTGCCAAATCACAGATCGAATAAAATACAGAAAACATGAATTTATTTTTTCAGAATTTACTTCTTCCATGTAAGTACATAACAGAGTCTAAAACAGTTGCAAATAAAATAGCAATAACAAAGCAGCTTTTGAACACATACAAATTAAAGAGACGGTAGACCGTTCAGTGAATTCAAACAATCACCAAATATCACAAAACACATACTACTACGTTTTGGTTTTACAAATAATGCACAAGTTATGTGCATCACCATTGCATGAGAAAATGATTTTGTAAAGTAAAAGAGAAGATACTTACAAGTTACAACAATATCCATGGAGAAAACACAATATGAATTTCTTTAACTTAGAAATGGAGAAACCAAACTCAATATCAAACAATATACATGGAGAAAACTACCTGCAAGTGAAGTTTGTTGAGCAAGTGACAGAGAGTGAGTAGTGTGCGGCCTTTGTCTATAGGGGTAGGTTTCTATAGGGTAGGCTGTCAGATGACACTGAAATATTCCATGACAAAAATAATTAATGCAATGTTTTACAATTTATATTCACTATAATTAAGTCTACTTTCAATTGGTATAAACAATTGAATTTTATGTAGTTTTTACATCCTTTACTCAATAAATCAATTTAAAATTCTTACATATAAGAATGCAAGAAAATTTATCGTTAAAAAAATCCTTGCTCAAGGACGTAAAACAGTTACGACCTACTTTCATAAGATTACCTCAAAATTATTGGAAATTTTATGAAAATACTTGATCACAAAACATTATAGGAAATTCTTCTAAAGTTTCACACGTGGCAAACACATACTCTCAAGAATAGTTCACTCGGATAAATGTATCCCTCAAAATCTAATAAGTTTTTTTAGTAATATAAAATTATGAATACAAATCTAAGGTTAGAGTTCGAGTCCCCAAGCAAACAAAAAGGTATGTAGAAGTTCTTAGAAAGGAATTAATTTTTTTTTAAAAAAATCTTAAAAATAAATTAAGAACACAAAAACTAACAAAAATTCAATAAGAAGAAAGTACCGGCACAATAAAATTAAAAAAAAAACGTTATTCTGGAAATTTGAAATTACTATGAATACAACCACAATCCAACAAATATTAGGGCATCTCCAACCCAATCCTCTATTTTACTCTCCAAATATAGAGTTCTCTATTTTTTCAGACAACCAACTCCAACCCAATTCTCTATTTTACTCTCTAAAAAGGAATCTTTTTCTCTCTCCTCAATATTATATTATTATTTCTATTTCATTCTTATTTTCTTATTTCATACTATAAATCCTTTATTTCTTTTTTCCCAAATAATTACTTTATATAATTTTTAACGTGATATAAAATTATTTTTTATTCTAAATTTTTAAATAACATAAATTGCAAGAAAATATAATATAATACATAAATTAGGGGACAAATTCAAATAAAAGTGACATACAATTACATAAACACTCAATTTTCAAAATTATTACGTTGCTCCCATAAATGCTCTATTAATGCATTACGGAGTTCAAAATGAACATTTTTGTCCTTAATTTTTTTATGTCTAGCTAAAAATTGTTCAAACCGTAGATTTTCATCTATCACCATTTCTATAGTTGGAGTTGGAGCCTCTACGGCATCTTGAATTGGTGCATTGAGATCACATTCATCCTCAATTATCATGTTGTGCAGTATAATACATATAGTCATTATATCATGTAGCACTTCCTTTCTCCAAAAACGTGATGGTCTTACAATAATTGCAAAACGTGATTGCAAAACTCCGAATGCACGTTCAACATCTTTTTGGCACGATTCTTTTTTCATTGCGAAATATTTCTTCTTTTGGGAATGAGAATCACAAATAGTTTGAACAACTGTAGACCATTTAGGATATATACCATCAGCTAAGTAATAACCCATATCATATTCATTTCCTTGAATAACATAATGGGCGGAGGCGCAATACCGCTAGCAAGATTGGAAAATAAATGTGATGACTCTAAAACATTAATATCGTTATTGGTGCCAGCAAACCAAAATAAGCATGCCATATCCAAAGGTCATAATCAAAGAACAACTTCAAGAATAATTGTTGGTGATCCACTACGACCGCCAGTATTGCCCGGCCCATGCCGTTGGACAATTTTTCCATTTCCAAAGGCATGTAATCTAGACTACCTAACATTCTGGAAACCACGCTCACCAATGTGTAGAAGCCTCGCAACATCATTAGGTGTTGGTGATCTCAAATATCGCTCACCAAAACCTCTACAATAGCTCGACAAAATCTCTTCATGCTTTCAATCGTAGTTGACTCTCCAATTTTCACGTATTCGTCAGTGGCATCCGCTGGCAAACCGTATGCCAACATTCTAAACACAGCGGTAATTTTTTGCAAAGTAGATAATCCAAATCTACCTAGTGCATCAATGCGTTGTTCGAAGTACATGTCGTGATCTTTAATTGCATCAACGATACGAAGAAACAAATTGCGGGACATTCGATAACGACGCGTAAATATTGCATCATTAAAGCGTGGTATGGCTGAAAAATAATCACGAAATAAATTATCATCAGCCGCCTCACGATCACGATTGATTACCACATGACCTGGAATGGAGCCACCTATGAAAACTTCATTAGTATGGTTTTGTAGAACTTGTTGGAACATGTAGTTGTTCATACGTAGCTGATTTATTAAATTATCATGGTGTTCTGTACTAGGAAAAAAATCCAAATCTAACGAAGATGATGACGAAGAAGAAAAATCTTCATCATTATTATTAGAACAATCTCCAAGATTGAAATTCATTTTCAAAGGACAAACCAAATTACTTTAATATGTTTTGAAATGAAATGAATGTGCAGACTTCAAGTGGCTAATGGTGTTCATTATATAATATGTAATGTTTTATCTAAAAAATATTAAATGCACTGATGAGAATCTCATCCAACCGTTTATAATAAGATGAAATCCATCTAATGGTGAATATGAAGATTACATTCTATCTTAATACGGTAAAATCTTATCCACACGGTGTATACATTAAACGAATACAATTTTTATTGTTACGTAATAAAGTAAAACACGTGTTAATTAATTAAAATTGCGTAAAATGAATTATTAATTCAAACACATGAGATGCATGTATTAGATTGTTGTATACATTATGTGCGGATAAGTTTTACTCGATTAATATCTACATATAATTTTATTTATCTAAAATAACTTTGAGATAACTATGAGAATCTCATCCTACGGTTAAAAATATGGTGAAATTCATCCAATAGTAAAAATCAAAATTACATTCTATCCTATTTATCTACATGTAATTTTATTTTATCTAGAAGTAATTTTTTGAGATAAGGATGAAAATCTCATCCTATGGTTAAAAATATAGTGAAATCCATCCCATGGTGAAAATGAAGATTACACTATCCTATTAATATTTATAGATAATTTTTACTTATCTAAAAAAAAATTGAGATAAGGATGAAAATCTCATCCAATGGTTAAAAATACAGTGAAATCCATCCCATGGTAAAAAGCAAAACTTACGCTCTATATATATAATATATGTAGAAGTCTATTCTAGTCACAAAGGCAATAGTATACTCACATTTCCATAAAACAACTAAAAAAATGTCTCGATCTTCCGATACTCTCAATGAGGATAAATTATTATGTCAAATCTATGTAGACATATCTCAAGACCCGATCACCGCATATGCCAATCCTATGATCGTTTGGGTTCGAATTGAACAAAGCTATAATAATTTAAAGGAAGAATCATGGATATATCGCAATAAGAAATCATTGCAGTTGTCGAATAGCCTTAATTGAGAAGGCGAAGAAAATTAAGTGCATGTATTAGACAAATAGAAAATTTGCATCCCAGTGGTGCTTGAGATATAGATATTGTAAGTGACTATTTTCTAACTACTTATAATGTATTTTTATATATATACTTACATTAATTTTGATTCATATTTTTGCAGATTAATCAAGCAAAAATACTACTTATGCAAGAACCAACTTATAAAAAGGTTTTAAGTTTGATCATGTATGGAATCTAATGAAAGATTTTGAAAAGTTTAAGGATATCGACACCGAAAGAAAAAGTTCGAGGACAAGGCTCTACTTTGCAATCATCTGAGTCCGAGGCTCCTAGTCCTACATCACCTATAGTATCATCTCCTAACTTATCATCTTTTTCACTTAATTTAAATGAGAATTTTTCAGATCATACTTCATCTGAACGGCCTATTGGGGTGAAGAAATCAAAATTAAAGAGATCAAAAGATGAAGATCTTTCGTCACTATGAAACTTTTCAAACCGAAATAATCGACTTGGGAAGATGTTATCGAGTCCGCTACATCCAAACAACAGATCGCGAAAGGCTAGATAGATATATCAAAGCCAAGGAATTTAGAGACGAAACTAAAATTTTAATGAAAAATTTAGAAACTATTAGTGATCCAAATGTTCGTGAATACCTGCAACGAGAACAACAACGAATACTTGAAAAAAGAAATCGACAATCACAACCGCAGTCACAACCGCAATCACAACCACAATCGCAACAATTCTCAGAATCATATCCTAATTTTTTTCCAAATAGTGCTTTATCTGAAAATGACCTACCGGATTTCTAAATTATTGTTGTGATCAATTAATTATTATGTTATGTATTGTATGTTATCTTGTATTTAAATTATTATGTTATGTATTATATTGTATTGTTATCTTGTATTTAAATTATTATGTTATGTATTGTATAGTTATCTTGTATTTAAATTATCATATCATGTATTGTATTTTTAAATTAAATTTTTCATCTTGCCATTTTAATTTTGCGTATTCTTTATAATGAAAATTAATAATAAAATAAAATTTTACTATTCACGAAAATTAGAAAAAAAATTAAAATACTATTAATTTGAAATTAAAATAGTATATATTAAATAATATTTAAAAAAAATATTATATTACATTTAAAAAAGAATTATGAATATTAGATATTTAATTAATGGAATTATATGTAAAATAATATGTTAATTAGAAAGTAATAGAAATAATAATAAAATAATGAAAAAGTGAAATAGAGAGTGTGAATAGTAGTTCTCCAAATTTGGAGAACTACTATTCAACTCTCTAAATTTGAAGAATAGAGAGTGATTTGGAGTTGGGTTGGAGTGCCCATTCTCTATTTTACTCTCCAATTATAGAGAATGGAGAGTAAAATAGAGGTGGGTTGGAGATGGTCTTAAGTACATATTTTCACCTTAATTTATTATTCAACCATAGTACATGAATAGAATTCTCCATTATATTCGATCTCAAACAAGCATAACATTCATTTTTAACATAACCAAAACCATAAAATCATTACTAATAAAAAAAAGTTCAGGCATTATATTTAAAGGCTTGATGCCTTTAAAAATGAGACATCTATCTTAGGTCCCCAAATTTGAGGGGCCCCATTTTTTCTTAGCAATAATAGAATTATTATAAGTATTTTTTAATAAAAAATAATTTATTTTGTCTTTCATTTAGTTCATTTTGAAATAGTAAAGAATGTTTTTTTCTTTTTTGTCAATTTTTAAATTTAACTTCCACATGACATGTTTAAGACCACAAGATTAAAAAATATTTTGGTATATATATATATATATATATAGTTTAAGACCATAGAAAAAATAAAGCGTTTTCATTAAAAAGAAGAAATAACTTTGGATTTTTAAAATAAAAACTAGGATTTTATTCCACTTTCTTCTAATTATTTTTGTCCCAAACATGTTCGTTGATATCCACAAGGAAAACTAAGAGGACAACATTCGCGCTAATATTGAATTTAAGGTGGCAAATAAAATGAATCAAAATCAGTGTAACAACATCAAGTAGGGGCATAGGTGGTGGGGAGAACGTTCTCAAAATTTTAACCAGTACCAAACACATCTTAAATCAGATCTATTAAAAGCAAATAAGTAATAAATGCACACAATTAGTTAAGCTGTGAATCCTGATTCATCGAGCCAAATTGATGAAATGAGAATACTATCGTAATTACACAAGTTTTATCACAACACCTATAAACTCATGTATACAGAGAAACTTTAAATGAGTCTTTAGTATAGCTATTAGCTAAGATCCCAACTTATATACAAAATCACTTGCAGTTTTGCAATTACAATAAAACAAATAAGCGGTCTTCAAAGACATTCTATATAGCCCGCTGACAGAACCTGTTAGGCTGTAACTTTGAACCTTGCATCATATTGCTGCACAACAATTGGAAACACCAACATTCAAAATAATCAAGTGGTTCAATCAGAACATAAACAATGTAACCGAACGGAATAGATGACTATTTGATCAAGGTATTTGAGAATGACAGTTGTCTAATAGAAATGAACTTAAAACTTAAAAATCAATAGGTCAGACAATCAAGTATGAAAACTTATCAGAGGGACCGGACCATGTCATAATTTAGTTTGATTGTAAAGCTAAAACTCTCTTTGGTCTATCCCTTTTCTGAGAAATAAAAGCGAGGGTTTCTTGTTGTCTAGTAGATAAAGAGCGACCAGCTGCCAAAAAAAGGAAAAAGGAAAAGAAAAATCATATCCAGAAGTAGTCATAAGCAAATTAAGGGATCAACCAGGCAAAGAAATGAATGCATTTTATACTATTTTAGAAGTGAAAACAGCACAAAACTCGATAAGATATAAATTAACCACACACTTGTCCACATTGATATGCTTGACCCTGTCATACTTGTAACATTCCTCCTTTACATCATTTCTAATATCCAAGTCAAATGCTGGATATGTCTGCAGCACATACTTGAAAGATCAATAATAGAGAAACCTCAGGTTAATCCTTGCTGGATCAGAAATGAGCTTTTACGCCTACAAATTACCCCCACCACCCAAAATAAGAAAAAAGAAAAGAGCAGTCGAAAGCTGGACTAACCCTGAAGCAACACCACTGCAGTCCAAATTCAGGAAGTGTGGAAAGGTATTTCTTAATTCTTTTTTTCTTTAGTTTAGTTTTTTCAAATCATGTGTTGAAAGACTTGTATATCTTAATTTTTTATGTTGAAAGATACTTTATTTATTCGAGTATCGATCAAATATTTGGTGTATTGTAGATTGATTTTTAATAAGTGTGGTGCACTTGACTGTTATTTTAATTTGGAGTTCAATGAACTTGGAGAAATATTTACATAGAATCCAAAACAAGTTTGGCGTCTCAAAAGCAAAATCAACTATGCCGAGATGAAAATGTCGACCAAGCAGAAATGTCATCGCACTCTTCTAAAAGACAAGAATTTGATGTAAATGATTTAAAGCCTGATCCGGTTGAAAGAACTCCAATTTTGAATTATCATCCAAACCTTCGTGTTGAGATAAGGAGGGCATACACCATAAAAAGTCTTTGTCAACCTTGAACTCATCAGTTCCCTCAAACTGATTTTTTTGGAACACTACGTCATTTTGTTTATACGTGGTTTGATGAATATCGTGATTGATTGGAATACAACATTAGTGCGGATGCTGCTTATGATGAATGCTTTTGATGAAAATAATCAGTTGCTGCAACTCGGAAGTGAGCAGCTTACGGAAAGTGCCCTGCCCTCATGGGGGACAGGGATGAGGGGGGGGGGGGGCGAGAGAGCTTATTTTATACTAGATTGGTGTAGTTAAGTTGTCTCTACTTCAATTTGAATGCACTTATTCATTTCTAAACGTTGTCAGGATGTTTTTTTTTTTTTTTTTGCTTACCACATCTTGCGTGTAATGATGTATACATGATGTGAGTCTTTTTTTTTTTTTGCACAGTATCCAGTCAGAAAATTTTAGAAGTTGCATCAGTATGAAATTGACAACCTAATAACTTGTTATTTTTGCCTGCCTATGTTGTAAATTTGTCTGAATTCAATCGAACTTTATTACAGTAGAACCGAGCTCGAGCATGGTACATTTATCTTTTTTCCTTCTTCTGAGATGCTCATAAGGACTTTGAGGGCGTTTTCATTTCTCAATTATCCTACTAACAGCACAACTTAGAGTATATATACCAGTTTTTGTATCACAAAGAGGTACTTTGTACTTTCCTTTTAATGACTTAGGAATTTCATCACCAATACTGTTATAGCACAAATCCAAGAATTTCAATGCCAACAGTTTGTCAAATGAATCTGGAATAGGCCCATCAACTTTATTATGTGCCAGAGAAAGATTAATCAATTTACCAGAAAAATTATTTTTTGACAGATGAATGAGTGTTGCAGCCTTTTAAATTTCCAATCTCAAGGGGTATTTTCCCACTTAATAAATTAGATGAAATATTGAATTCTATGAGATCGCGAAGGCCTCCCAAGCTTTCAGGTAATATTGAATTCAACATGTTGTAATCTATATAAAGATGCCTCAAATTGGTAATGTTTCCTAAGCATGGTGGAACGGAACCTGAAAATTGATCTCCTGACAAGTATAATGCACCTAGATTCTTCAAAAGCAGATAGCAT
The DNA here is from genome assembly GCA_035578085.1 of Solanum pinnatisectum. Classification (NCBI taxonomy): domain Eukaryota; kingdom Viridiplantae; phylum Streptophyta; class Magnoliopsida; order Solanales; family Solanaceae; genus Solanum; species Solanum pinnatisectum. The sequence goes on from CM069081.1 coordinate 3,064,860, forward strand.
CTGGTATGGTTCCTTCTAGATTTGGAACATGTCCAGTCAACTCATTGTATTGCAGACTCATATGTATCACTCCAGTAAGATTGCCAATTTCTTTTGGAATGACGCCCTTCAGTTTACAAGCTGGTGCTTCAAAAATTTGCAATGAGTTGGAGAAATTACCTACTGAGTTAGGAAAAATACTATCCAAGTGATTCAGGTATTGGACCTGTGAAACTGTTGATTGAGAGATCAAGTATTCTAAGTTTCGAAGAATTTGAGATTGAAGCCGAGAAAAAACCACTTAGATTATTTTGTGCACAATAAAGTTCTTCTAGGATGGGCATTCCACGACCTAAATCTGAACCAGTAAGATCATTTCAGGATAATGCCAGATGTTGTAGTTTCTCAAGACAACCTTGGAAAAGAATTTTCATTTATCAGGATCCTCATGCTCAAGGTTTAATGGAATTACTGAATCGAGACTAGATCTACTTTTATGTTTGGACTCTCAATGGAAATAGTTTTTTAGCAACCGTTGACAGGTGCACTTTCCGACTTCTGGTTCCAAAACCTAGGCATGAATCATTCCACAAGTATTTGTCATGTTCTGTGTTATTCAGTGTAGATAATTGGAAGGATTCTCAAAGTTATGTAAATACGAAAAGAAAATCCTGTGTTGAGCATTAAATCTCATTTTCAACTTCCATATATCAAGAACTGAGTTTCTTCCAGCAACCAAGATAAAATACACTTAAGTACTTGTGTGAAATTGAATTACATAAGAGCGCAGACTGGTAACTAAAATAACATACAAGAGCAGGCTGGTCCGATTCCACCTAGTGCTGACTACTAACAAGCTGTAGCCTCATCTTTTTGAGTGTTGAAAGAGCATCTTTCATGCTAATTCTTGCATCAGGTCTCACTAAAGTGCAGTTCAAAGCTAATTCCATGATAGATAACAAACATTGCATCTTTGCAACGATTTGTCTGTCTCCTGGCTGTACCAAATTAGAATCCACCACCTTGTGAAGTTCAGCCGGAAAGGAATCACTAATCCAACGTTGTATGCTCAAGTCTCCAGTAAATATTTCATCACTTGGTCTTATTCGTGTGAATGTCTCCATCATCAGGATGCCAAAACTATAAACATCACAACTTATGGATACTATGCCATCTTGTCCATACTCTGCAATCATGGTCGAAAATGATCATAAATCAATATATACCTAGGGGGAGGAATTACTTTGAGTATTTATATGATATGAGAACTTTATAAAGTTTTAATATACCTGGAGCAATATATCCAATGGTTGCAATTGTCCTTGTTTGGACAAAAGCCTCCCCTGCACCTAACATTTTTGCAATGCCAAAATCACTTACATGAGCAACCATTTCTTCATCGAGCAAGACATTGCTTGGCTTCAAGTCACAATGCACCACAGGCGTTGAATAGCCATTGTGGAGATAGTCCATTGCAGATGCAACATCTATCATTATATCCAGTCTCTGCAATAAGTTCAAGAACAAGTTGTGAGAGTATAACCATTTGTCAAGTGTCCCATTGGGCATGTATTCCAACACTAGGGCCTTGAAATCAAGATTGGAGCAGCTGGTGATGACTTTGGTCAGATTTCTGTGGCGAAGGTTGCGGAGTATCTCACATTCCGTGTCAAAACTTTTGAATGCACCCTCCAATTGCACATTGAATACCTTTGCTGCAAAAATGATACCATCCTTAAGTACCCCTTTATAAACCCTGCTGAAACTCCCATTACCAAGCAAGTTGGCTTCGTTGAATCCTTCAGTTGCCTGTTCAAGTTCATAATATGAAATTCTTTCATGCCCTTTTACGGGAGACACATCTTTTTGACTTGCACTCTTCTTTGTGTTTCTCAATCTTAACACCACAAATCCAATAGCCAACGTGAAGAGTGATCCAATCCCTAATAGAATATATAAACCTGTAAGCACTTGTTTTCTTCTTGACTTCTTTGTAGATTTGGTTAGGCATGGTTTTACGTTAAACCGGGAGTCACCACAAAGTGCATCATTGGACAAGAAAGATTGACTGGTGACATTTTCAAAGGGACCACCAGTGGGAATTTCTCCACTGAGTTTATTGGATGAGAAATTCATGTGTTTGAGATACACAAGAGCTTGTAACGACTCTGGAATTTGATCACTGAGATTGTTATACGACAAATCTAAGTATTCCAGGGACAACATTTTACCAAATGATTCAGGAATAGGCCCCTCTAATCTATTATGTGCTAGAGGAAGATTAATCAATTTATCTAGACTCCCTAGAGTAGTAGGAATCTTACCAGAAAAATAATTATTTGACAGATCAATGAGTGTTACTGCCTTTAAGTTTCCGCTCTCCAGTGGAATTTCCCCTCTCAATAAATTGGATGAAACATCGAATTCTATGAGATCTTGAAGGCTCCCCAAGCTTGAAGGTAATCTAGAATCCAGCTTCTTGTTAGCTAGATAAAGTTCCCTCAAACTGGTCATGTTACCTAAGCATGAGGGCACTGAACCAGAAAAATGATTTTCTGACAAGTCTAATGCACCTAGATTCTTTAAATTGCAGATATTATCTGGTATGAATCCTTCTATCTTGTTGTCAGATAAGTAAAGTTGTTGAAGGTTCAACATGCCTTGGACAGTATTTGGAATATGTCCAGTCAACTCATTGTAAGACAGACTCATCTTTGTCAATCCAGTAAGATTACTAATTTCTTTTGGAATGGCACCCTTCAGTTTACAAGCTGGTGCCAAGGAGTTTGAGAAATTACCAACAGATGCAGGCAAAACACCATCCAACGGACTATCACCTAACGCAAGTCGCGTAGTTTACTACAGTTTGTTAATGATGTCAGGAAACTCAATGATGGATCACTGATAAAATTATTGAGCTCCAAGTTCAGATGCTCAAGGTATTCTAAGTTACCAAGTGATTTAGGAATTAGACCTGTGAAACTGTTTTCTGAGAGGTCAAACATTGTGAGTCTTGAAGAATTTGAGATTGAAGCAGAGATAAAACCACTCAAATTATTTCCTCCACAAAGAAATAATTCAATGTTGGGTATCCCACGACCTAAATCTGAAGGTAGAGTACCTGAAAGCTTGTTTTGTCCAAAATCTATCATCTGCAGTGCTGATATGTTGAAAATGCTTTCAGGGACAGAACCAGTAAACTCATTCCCAGATAATCCCAATGCTTGAAGTTTCTTAAGATTACCGAGCTCCATTGGTATCTCTCCTGTCGATTTTGGGGAAATATATTATTACTTGTTTGGCGAAAGATAGAAAAGGAAGAAAATTTTATACTACCTTCCAAATGCAGAGCTGTAATATGTAATGTCGTAAGAGCTGTTAAGTTGGCTAGCTCTCTTGGTAAAGTTCCAATAAACTCATTTTCACCCAATACCAATTTTTGAAGCTTTCTGCATTTCTCCAGGTTTGGTGGAATAACTCCATCTAGGGAGTTGCTTCTGAGGTAAAGTCCTTCCAAGTCTGGAAGATGATCACATATAGTTTTTGGAAGCTTTCCAGTAAGATTGTTTCCGCTAAGAACAATCACTTGCATTGTAGTAATGTTAAAGATTGATGGTGTTATAGAGCCACTAAGTTGATTAAATTGCAGATCTAGGATAGTCAAGTAACGAAGATCACCGATTTCTCGAGGGATCTCTCCTTCAAGAAAATTTCTCTCCAAGAGTAACACTTCCAGCTTTGTTAGATTGGAAAGGGAGGATGGAATTTTACCCAAAAATTGGTTGCTCGATAGGTACACAAAGCGTAGGTTTGGTAACAAACTTAAAAATGATGGAATGGCTCCGGTGAAGTTATAGTTTTTGGCATAAAAGAATTTCAACCTCTGCAAATGAGCCAACTCTAGTGGCAAATCTCCATGGAAAGTGTTGTTACTTATGTTGAGGGAAACAAGAAATGAGAGGTTTCCAAGGTGTGGAGGAATGGTACCATGAAGTTGCATGCTAGAAATGTCTAAAGCAGTGACTCTATTGTGGCAGGAGCTGCAAGTGATTCCAATCCAGCTGCAAACCGGCACGGAAGAAGACCAGTTTCTTGCTAAGATATTGTTAGAATGAGAAGAAATGTGAGATTTAAGTGCAAGAAGAGCAGCTTCATCAGTAGCAAGTGAAGTACTGTGATGTAGTAGAATGAAAATTACAAGAAAAAAGACGAGTGAAACTTCTGCCCATAATTAAGCCAAGAAGGTTTCTCATTGAGCTAAAACAAGATGTATTTAATGATATCAAATTCAATTCAGTCAACATTAGGAGATGTACTATGTATGGCAGAACAATTTAGTCCTATATTGTACTGTTATTCTTTTTATAACACTAGTTCTGCGCAAGGTGCGTTGCACCTGATTTCTAATTCCTAAAATCAATTTAGTTAGATCAGCTTTCAGGATTGAAAAACTTGTTTTTATTTGAACAAGAAGTTAAAGGTAGAAAAAAAGTTGGAATAAAATAATATGAGTTAATAACTCAGATGGTCACTCAATTTTCAATAGTTCACTTAGAAAGACATTCAACTTTGAGTTGTTCACTTCGAAAGTCACTCAACTTTGTTTAATAACTTAAAAGTCACTCAGCTATTAATATAGTTCACTTAAAAAGTCACGTAACTATTGATATTTTACTTAAAAAGTCACCCAACTAATTTAAATTAATTTTTTCATTAAATTTTGTAAAAAAAAAAAAAACTAACTATTTTTTTTTTAAAAAATAAGATGCTTATTTTCATTATTTTATTGAAGAATAATTTTTCTTTTTACCTATTTTTTTTTTTTTAAAATGGTACTGTGCTGCGTCTTTATTTTTTATTGTACTTCTTATCAATTCCAACTTCTTCTTCTTTTTTGGATCATTTTTTAACATATTTAATTTCAGTTATATAATTGATAAAACGGAAAAAGTTTTTTTTTTTTGGGTCAATTGCTACGGTACATTTTCCAAAAAAGTATAATTAAATAATTTGGATTAACAAAATAATTAAAATAAATATCTTATTATTTCTTTAAAAAAGTAATTTAACATAAAAATTAAATTTCAATAAAATTTTATGAAAAAAATATTTAAATTGATTGAGTGACTTTTTAAGTGAAATATCAATACTTGAGTGACTTTTTAAGTAAAACATCAATAATTGAGTGACTTTTGAGTTATAAAACAAAGTTGAATGACTTTCTAAGAGAACAACTCAAAGTTGAGTGACTTTCTAAGTGAACGATTCAAAGTTGAGTAACCAATGAGATATTAACTCAAAATAATATTTAAATAGACTCAAATTGCTTTCAAGAGTCTTCCATTATAAAAAGGGAAGTGGAAAGGAAACAATAATATCCCCTTTTCTGCAAAAAGCAAAGCAATCATTAAATCAAAAAATTCACTTTCCAATATTTTACATTTATCTTATTGTTGAACCTAAGACCAAAGGCACAAAGCAAGGCCAACGCAGATAATCAAAGAAATTGTCAAGTGACTTTATAATGGTTAGTTGCCATTTGCCTTAACCTTTATTATTTGGAATTCACTCGTCCGAATAAGTTAATTTTATGTTGGTTATAAATACTTTACATTGAGGGCCTGTTTGGAAAGCAACTTTGGTAATTAAATTTGGTGTAATTGGTGTAATTATATCGTATGTCCTGTTTGGTTGGGCATGTAATAACTTGATCAATAGGTAATTGAGTGTAACAGGGTGTAATTACACTCTCCAATTCGCAGGGGGAGACTGTGAATTGCTGGTAATTACATAGTGTAATTACAACCCGATTACTTTTTAATTTCTTTCTTTTATTTTTGTTTTAATTTTTTTCGTTTCAATGTATCTTCTATTTTTATTATTTTAAATTGTTTTTTATTTTTATTATTATAATATTTTAAATTTTTTTTATATCATTTGTATTTCATTTTTTCTTCTTATTCTCAACCTTTACTTCATGTGATTCTATGTAATTTTTTGTATCTTTTAAGAAAATTATAGTGTTAGTATTCAAAATTTTAAATTAAAATAGAATTCATTGTTGAATAACGTTATGGACTTACGTTTTCCTTTTTTTTTTTTAAATCATATTTATGTATTTTATGTTGAAATTTGGCATAAGAGTATTATGTTAAATTTTTTGTTTTGAATTTAGAACTTATGTTATATTTTCAATTTCATTTGTTTTAGGAGTATTGACTCGATATTTTACATTACAAACTATTTTTTAAGTTAGACTTGATATATTATCTTTTTGTGAAATGTTTTATAATTTTATGATATTATATTTATAATATTAATTTTTTTGTCAAACATGCATTTCATGAGTTCATATAAATTATGTACTTTTAGTTTTTTATATTAACTTAATTAAATATACTAAATTGAAAAATATAAATCAATTATTTTTTATAATATTAGTTAAGAACATATGTTTATTAATTAATATATTTTCAAGAGACAATATATATCTTAAATGTTTAATTCAATCAATATTACTTTAAAAGCATGAACTTGAATGTTAAATTACTATAATATCCCTAACTTAGGTTGTGACTTTTTCGATGAGTTGTGACTTTTCTGATGAGTTGTGACTGTTTTCAAAGGGTTGTGATTTTTCAATGAGATGTGATTTTTTCAAAGAGTTGTGACTTTTCCAAAGAGATGTAACTTTTACAAAGGGTTGTGACTTCTCGGAAATGTCATGACTTTTCAGATAAGACAAAAAAATATTTGTTCATACTACCATTTGTTGATTATAAATAAAGAATTTTCCTCTCATTTTTATTCATTAAAACGAAAGACTAATTTCCTACGAATAGTCACAACAAATTTTTTTTCATGTTTCTTAAGTCATAAATCACAACCATTCACTCCTTATAAATTCTTTGGGATCTCTTTTTTGTGACAATTTGAGATCATTTAAGATTTTCATAAATGATTCATCCCCAATCCATTGGCAATGGAATTTAGGTATTGACTTTCTATTAAAGAAGAAAAGAAGAGAACAAAGAAATATGCAATTATCTATGAACTTTGCTTCACACAGAAATCTTCTATATATAGTGCGCGATAATTTTTATTTATTTTTCTTATTTTGTTTCTTGAATAATTTCTTTTGTGTTTATTCGAGAGAGAATTTAAATACACATATTGTTCATTATTTCTTCTAATAAAATAAAGAGATAAAGATGTGGGAGAGACAAAAATAATAAACGAATACAAAAAAGGCACATGATTGGGGTAAAATATTTCTTCTTTGTATTTCCATTTCTTATTCTTTTAACATCAAATCAAGGAGTTTCTTCCTAATTTTGCTAAAACATCGGGCATCAATGTAGTCCATTGAATTAGAAGTTTTGATGCTAAGTCTACTGTTTCAAAAATAGATTTTCATTTTTACTTATAATATGATAATATAACCATGACAATAATTATTTTTTAATAGGTATGTAAGTAAAAATGAATAGAAAAAGTAAAGTGTTGGTGGCAAGAGATTTCAATATAATGAAACACTAGGGTGAATATATCATGAACTTTTGCCTTCCTTCTTCATTGGCTATGAATTGATCCACATATTTTTACTTTTTTATATTTATGTTGAGTATGAATTATTTTATGTATGGATTTCCTATTATTTTGTGTTCATTTTGATCAAACAAAATATTATGTCACAAGATACACTCTTTTCTAGCTCTATAAAAATGAGATTTTGAGAGTGACTAACTTTCAATAGTAAACGTAAGAAAGTTTACAGCCACTATTCATAGGAACTTATACTTTATCATTCATTTTATAACTGTTTACTTAACTTTTCTAATTTTTTATGTTCACATTTTTTTAAAAATAGTGTAGTACATGAAAACAATTAACTCTATGAAAATCTGTATTAATCATTTAAGAGTTTTTGTCCAATATTCTTTCAGTTATAATTATTTACTAAAAAACTTTAATTTAGTAATATTAATTCTATTTTACAACATCGTATACTATATGATATGATACGCACGTGCAACGCACGTGCCATGAAACTAGTATCATTTATAAAGGCTCTTATAGTCTTATTTGTCTAATATAAATTTTTAATTTTAAATAATGAATTTTTATTTTTAAAATTCAATATAATCTTATGATTACACTTGTGCAACCAAACAGTATACGTGTAATTACTTTGTAATCACATTGTAGCAAATAAACAGGTTAGCGTAATTACTAGGTTGATAATTACTACCCTAGTAATTACACCGATTCCAATTACCTAATGGGTTTCCTAACAAACCCTAATTTTTTTTCGTTTTAAGGGTTCAAATTTAAAGTCTCTAATTAAGGCGAAAGAAAATTCACTAATCTCACCAATATATATATATATATATATATATATATATATATATATATATATATATATATGAGATTAGACCACGACAAAGGTGGAGAAGAAGATATCAGATGCCACAAAAAAGAATAAACTAATTTATATGGTGATAATTTGTATCTTTAATCTTAACTTTTAACGTAATATTAATTTATTTAGCTTTGTCATAGTGAAATTATTTTTCCACGTGGAGTGCTATGTGAAAAAAAAAATTAAACATAAAAGAGAGTGTAGTGCACACAACATCATAAATTAGTCAAGCTATGTTTCACAAACCATTGAGTGATAGTTCAGATAGGAAACTCACACTTTCAATAATTCAGATATAAAACTCAAAAACTGAGATAGTTAAGATGTGTTTTTGATCATTAACTCTAAATAATAGAAATGTTTTTATCTAATCACATGTTATTAAAAGTAGGAAGAATTTAAGTCAAAAGTTGAATTATGAAAATATCCCTTGCCTATTAATTTATTTTTTTAAAATCATTTTAAAAAATTATTTTTCCCATTTAAAATCAACTTCATAACTACACTTCTTCATTTTCGTAACTTATCATCATATTATAATTTTAAGGATGTCCAAAATTTTAATATACATGTATTAAAAAAATAATCATTAACTGTTATATTTCATATAATTTTTTATATACATAATATATTTTTTTAATAAATGATATCTAATTAACCACCCTGACTCTACGTGGTTACGCTGCTTAGATGTATGTCAATGATTATGCACAAAATCAAAGACTACTAGTGTGGCAGAATATTTAGATGATTATACCATGAGTAGAAAAGATATATACATGTGAAAATGTGAACATGATGAAATTGATTTTTTAATATCAAATGAAATTTCTCGTTGCATGTATATATTCTCTCTTCGTTTTAAATGATTCATTTCATGTATATATATACTCTTTTCGTTTTAATTTATGTATTTGATTTTAACTTGATATAAAATTTTAAAAAGTAAGGGATGATTGTACAAGTACTCCTTTAAATTATGACTGAAATTCCAAAAACACACCTAAACTTTATAACTAGAGTCATATTACCCTCTAAACTAATTTAACATTGAATAAATATACCCTAAATGCCGATGTGACATAGAGAATGCACACTCTCTTGAAAGCAAGTGACGAGTGAACAAATTAGACACATGCCATTTTTTAATGGGAAAAGGTAGAAGTACCTTTCGAGACTATGATCCAAATCTCAGAGACACACCTAACTAAACTAAGGTCCTATTACCTCCTGAACTCATTTTTTTTTGTAATTTTGTACACCTTTTTGTCTTATGTGGCATTCAAATATCTCCCACGCACCTCAACTGAGTGGAGTCACGGGGTGTGCCACATAAGCCAAAAGGTGTACAATATTATATATAAAATGAGTTCGGGGATTAATAGGACCTTAGTTTAATTAAGGTGTGTCTCAGGGATTTCGATCATAGTCTAGGGGTACTTGTGTCTTCTCTCTTTTTTTAATTGGTAACTTTATAATTAGTTAGTACACATATTTATTGATATTAAAACTTATATATATTTAATTATTTTCATTTCTTTCTTTGTAAAATATTTATTTTAATTTCTTTCTCACTTTCATTTTTATTTTTTTTCTTTCATTAATTTCTTATCTTTTCACTTCTAATTATTTTTAAAAAGTTACGTGTATTTTTTTAAAAAAATAATTAAAAGTGTCCTTTAATTTTAACGTTTTAATTTTTCAAGGTCTATTTAATTTTTCACTTATTTTGATATCCATTCGATATTAAATTATTTTAAATACAAGATATTTGGAATTAGAAATTAAATCAAAAGGAAAGATAAAGAAAATAAACTGAGTAAATAAAATCAATAGAAAAATAATAAAAGAAAAAATAATGAATGAAGGTAAAAAAAAGTTTAGATATAAGATAAAAAAAATATGTGTATTAATTTAATATAAATACAAGTTAAATAAAATATGTATTTTTTATAAAAAAAAATTTTTACAAAAAAATAAAATAAAAATGTAAACATGTGGCAGGCACATATATACAAACATATATGGCCAACTTGGATGGTTGAAGGAGCCACATCAGCACAAAATGTGCACAAAAATACAAAAAAAATGAGTTCGGGTGGGGGAGGGGAGAATAGGACCCTAGTTAAGTTAGGTGTGTTTGGTACTTCTGAACAACCAAGTCATAATGAGATTAAAAACCGATGCTTCCTTCCCTAGTTAAGTTAGGTGTGCTTGGTACTTGTGCCTTATCCCAAAAAGGAGATAAGTATCAAAAACAATCCTAAACTTGAGCTGAATTATTACTTTAGTCCCCAACTATCGATAGTCTTAAAAACATCTCTCTACTTGATTAAGTAGTTTAAAAGCACCCTCTTATGCCACATGCCACCCAGATAAGCATCTATGTGGAATTTTCTGCTGATGAGGCATACACACACTATATATATTTAAAAAATATTTAAATAATTAAATGCTAAAAATTTAATAATTAAGAGGACAAAAATAAAGTTTTTTTTTTTTTTTTTAAAAAAAAAACCTAGGAATAATCTTTTTTGCTACCTCATCCCACCCTAATCAAGAACCCAAAACCCACACCTCACTACCGACCCACCTACCATTTTTTTTTTTTTAAAGTTAGTGTTATTTGCAATTTTGATGATTTGACAAACCATGTGACCTTGTAAAGGGATTTGATCCTTGTGTCAATATACACACAAATGCCAGGCGGTAAAAAGTACAATTGGTTGGTGCACAGTCTCCAACTGTGGTAGAAACTTCGGCCAATGGCATGGCCTCGAAGGTTGTGTCTATTCTTCATAAAAGTTATGTCCAATAGACACAACCTTAGTTTTTGCAACTTGAAAATTCTCAAGAACATTTGCAAAGGCCTGCTTTCAAGAAGTATCATCCTCAAGAGCAACAGGGACCTGATAGAGTTGCAAGCTATCTAGTTGTCTTAGGATTATATCTTCCGCACTTACATTGTAAATCTATAAAGGATTTAGATCTCTTGTTCGGTTTGTAAAAGGTCTAAATCGATTAGAGTTAACTGATTTAGTGGGCAATGTTGTATCTGCTCAGTCAAAATTCTAAGTAATCTAGGAGATAGTTGATTTAGTGGGCAGTGTGGTATCTGCTTAGTTGAATTCTAAGTTATCTAGGGGTGATAGCTTAGTGGTCAGTGTAGTATCTGCTATGGCTCAGTAACTAATTGAGTTATTACTTAGCTTTGAGATTAATAGCTTAATCTCATTTGGTGTTGTAACTGTGGTTTGCTTTTGCTTGAAGAGATAAGTGAAAACAGTTGAAAATCTTGTGTGACAGGTCATGATTTTACTCCCTTGAGCAAGGAGGTTTCCACGTAAACTGCTTGTGTTGTCTTCTGATTGTTGTTTGCGCTTTATTATTGTTCTTGTTGAGTCAAGGGACCCGGTCCATTGACTGATAGTGAACGCACATATTCTATCAGTTAGAAAATATTTCCTTTTAAATTTTCAAAAAAAAAAAATTCGAGTTCCTTTTCTATTAAAAATTTTTTGGGGATGGGTTAGGATGGGGGCGGGGGTAGGGTGTAGAGTTGGGGTAAGATTTTTTTTTTTTTTAAAAAATAATTTTAACTTTTTTGAAGGGGGAGGGGGGGTCATGGTAGGCGGTGGTATGGGATAAGAATAATTTTTTTAAAAAAAAAATTGGGGGGGGGGGGGTGAGGGGTGGGGTTGGGGTATTGGGTAGGGGATGACTAGGGTAAGAAAAAAAGAAATTTTTGAAAAAGTTATTCTCTTTTTTAATTGATAAATTATAGCATTTAATTATTTTAATATTTTCTTATTACTATTTATATTTATGTGTATGTCATATCAATAGAAAATTCCACATATATGCATGGGTGGATGACATGTTGCATTAGAGGAGTGTTTTTTAATTACTTAATCAGTAGAAGAGTGTTTTTAAAACTGACAATAATTAATTAGGGAACTAAAGTAATAATTCATGCCAAGTTTAGGGGTATTTTCAATACTTATCTCTTAAAAATTAAACAATCATTTTACGCTTAAATTTTGATATACACAATATATATTTCCCAACGACCTTATTTATATTTGGAATATTTTCACTAATATAAACCAACTAGTAAAATTACTTGCGCTTCGCGCAGGAATTTAATATTACAAAATTTATAAAATAATACTGCTAATCTTTTAGTCATTAAAACTAAAACACCATATTATCGTACATAAAAGATTACATAGTAACAAACATTAATAATATAAAGGAAAATGAAAATTACATCTTACCATTTATTCTTAATAACATAAGCATAAATTAATGACTGTAAAAATATATACCAGGATTTGTAAAATAAGCAGTGGCGTCAGTGAGCCACTAAACTGGAGCAAAATACACAAATATTTAATTGTGAAGTGGATACTGGATGTTTGTGGTTTATGCATTCTTCTGTTGTGCATACTGATCCTGTCTGTTCAGATGCTATCATTCCAACATATAACCCTGTTTACAGTGATAAATGAGACCTCTCTGCTTTCCATACTCTTGAAGAACTCAAGGTAGAATTCGATTCTCGTGTTCTTGTTGATATTATTAAAGAGCATCATATGTTTGGGAGTAATAGTGTATACGGAAATAGTATGATATCTCGATATGTAATTCTTCCAGGTGTTTTGCTTAGTGTTCCGTTTGATATTGACATAGATTTGCTCACTACAACCTGTAGCAAGTTCTCGTGTCCTTCTGGCCAATGTATTTGGCATCGATTTCCATTTGATAACTAATAGTAATCCCTTGCTTGTCTTTTACAGTAAATGCCTGAGAATACAGTGCAGTCAAATTATATGAAAGAATAGTCTACTTAAATACTATTCCTTGGAATTTGCAAATTCCTGTTATTGAAGGTTCAAAGTACATTGTTTATACCCAAACACCCTGCCTTCTTCATCTCACTTGCACTGCCATCTAACACAACTGGCAAGCTCCAGGTACTTTCTCTTTTACTCATCTACTTCTCTTCTCATAGCTAATTTGCCTTATTGAGTTTGATTTGTTATAGCATACAAATTGTGACTAACAAATTGAGAATCACAGTCTCTATCTTAAAATTCTATACATATTGAGTTGCTTGTTAAAATTCTTGATACAATGAAGTCCTGTCTTGTGAAGTACATAAAAGTACTCGTGCTAAGCTGAAACCGTAACACAACCAACATAGGTAATCTAACAACATACAAGAGACAATGGTTCAATTATATTCCACCGAGTAGCAACTACCAACAAATCGGAGCCTAATCTTTTTAAGTGTTAAAAGAGCATCTTCCATGCTAATTCTTGCATCAGGTGTCGCTAATGTGCAGCTCAAAGCTAATTCCATGATTGATAACAAACATTGCGTCTTTGCATCGATTTGTTTATCCCCTGACTCTATCAAATTAGAATCCACCACCTTATGAATTCCACTTGGGAAGGAATTACTAACCCAAAGTTGTATGCTCAAGTCGCCAGTAAATATTTCATCAGTTGGTCTCATTCTTGTAAAAGTTTCCATCATCAAGATACCAAAGCTGTAAACATCGCAGCTCGTGGATACTATTCCATCTTGTCCATACTCTGCAATCATGGTAAATAGTTGTCAAAAAAGCTTCCTAGACCCTAGTTATCATTGAATATGCTAACTAAGAGTACTAGTTCATATTTACGGCCAATAATTAGTTGGGTATATATTTTCTAAGGATATGAGAAAACTTTGAAAAGCTCAAATACCTGGAGCAATATATCCAATAGTTGCAATTGTCCTTGTTTGAACAAAAGCTTCCCCTTCACCTAACAATTTTGAAATGCCAAAATCACTGACATGACCAACCATTTCTTGATCTAGCAAGACATTGCTTGGCTTCAAGTCACAATGCACCACAGAAGTTGAATAGCCATTGTGGAGATAATCCATTGCAGATGCAACATCTATCATTATATCTAATCTCTGCAACAAGTCAAAGAACAATTTGTGAGAGTATAACCATTTATCAAGTGTCCCATTGGGCATGTATTCCAACACTAAAGCCTTGAAATCAAGGTTGGAGCAGCTCGTTATGACGTTGGTCAGATTTCTGTGTTGAAGGTTGCGAAGTATCTCACATTCTGTGTCAAAGCTTTTGAATGCACCCTCCAATAGCACATTGATTACCTATGCTGCAAAAATGGTACCATCCTTAAGTATCCCTTTGTAGACCATGCTGAAACTCCCATTACCAAGCAAGTTGCTTTCCTTGAATCCTTCTGCTGCCTATTCAAGTTCATAATAGGAAATTCTTTCATGTCCTTTTGCTGGAGACATATAAATTTGAGACAAAAATAGTATTATATAGTACTATGTTAGGTAGGAATTTTGGGTCTATGTATCATATCATCATAAATCATATATTATTAAAAGTGGGGAAAATGCATTGATTCCCCCTTGAATTTGTCCCCCAAAGTCAGCTACATGCTTTAACTATCCTGACGACCTATTACACATCTGATCTTGTTTAAAGTGATATTAATACCCCCTTAGAAGATGACATGGTAGAGAAAGTAACTCCACCTTCCTTATGGTGCGTGAGAAGAAGAAGGAAAATGTTAAAATGATAAATTTAAACACGTGACACTATCTTATTGGTCATTATATAATTAAGTATTATAATTTTAAATAATTATGTCAATAATCATTTTTTTGTCATTTGATTAGTGGCCTCCAAATTTTTTAAAAGCTTTTACGTTTTTGTTTCTTCTTCTTCTTCTTCACTTTATTTTTAAAAGCTTTTACTTTGTCACCATTAATAAGTTCTTCACTTATTCCCATGGAAGCATATTCAAACCCTTACAGAAGAACTCTAAAATGAAATAGAAAGAAAATGATTGTTCTATCTTTGTGTTCTTTATTCTTACTAGAACACCACCTACAACCACCACAATGTCATTTTTGTCTCAAGCGGCCATCAATAATATATTTGATATGCCCAAATAATACAAGTGAAATGCTTGACTTCATCCATAATTATCAATATTTTTAAAGAAACTTTGTCACCATTAATAAGTTCTTCACTTTATTCCCATGGAAGCATATTCAAACCCTTACAGAAGAACTCTAAAAAGAAATAGAAAGAAAATGATTGTTCTATTTTTGTGTTCTTTATTCTTACCAGAACACCACCTACAACCACCACAATGTCATTTTTGTCTCAAGCGACCATCAATAACATATTTGATTATTCATTATGCCCAAATAATACAAATGAAATGCTTGACTTCATCCATAATCATCAATATTTTTAAAAAAAATTACAGATCTGAAAATTTTTATTTCTTTCACCGGCAACATTGGTGTTGCCTACCGCTTATCATCGCCGCCAACATCTCTATACTTCATTATAGTCTGACCACTTCCTATTTTATCTTCAAATTTTCTCTTTTCCCCTTCTATTTATGAAGAAGGAAGAAGAAATGAATTTCAAAAATAAAGTGATGTATGGTGTGGCAAGGAAGAACACACACAAAGTAGAAATTACTATTTTGAGAAAGTGTGAGAAAATATTAAGGGTAAAAGGTTAAAAAAATATAAAATTGTTATGAAACTATATAAAACAACGAGAAGAAGAAATTAGGGAGAAGAGAGAAGACTTATAATTTCTCTTGAAAGGGTATTCAAAATTCACAGATCTGATTTACAATGAAGGAAGACCCCTTTATTTATAGAGGAAACCTAACTTCGTCCCCAAGTAGGATTCCTAACTACTCCCTAAAAGGAATCCACATAATAGACATTCACTATAATACAAATATGTTTATAACACTCCCTCTTGAATGTCGATAGATTATATGCCTCATTAAAACCTTACTAGATAAAACCCAGTGGGAAAAAAATCTAGTGAAGGAAAAAGAGTGTACATATCTAATAATACACATTATGTATGCCTCATTAAAAACCTTACAAGAAAAATTCGATGGGACAAAACCTTGAATCTTCTCATTCTAAGTTTGTGCACCATCTTCTCGAAAGTTGTAGTTAGTAGAGACTTGGTGAATAGGTCAACCTAGTATTACTTGAACAAACCTGTTGTATGTTGATATCACCATTCTTGGGAGCTTATGTGTGTAGAAAAACTTTGACGAAATATGCTTCCTTCTATCTCCTTTTATGAATTCTCCTTTCAGGGCCAAATAATTCTGCAAGTTCCTCATTTTAACTTCTTTAAGCAAATAATCTATTGCCTTTTGAAAACTCTTCAAAAGTTCAATTCAAGTTATTAACTTCCATAACAATACTTGTATATGCTTCATGCATTTTGAATCGATTTAATCCTTATGAGGATTATAAACAAGTTTTCAAAAACTTGCACATACTTTAGATTTTGAATCTTTCGGGAATTTTCATATTAATTTTGTCAAGTGATTGAAAACATTCAATATTAAATGTATGACATCTTCTAGTGTCAAAACTACAAGTCAAATAATCTTTACGCTTACCAAGATGCATCATTCCACCTTTTCACTTGATAATTGTTTCTACACCAACATGCTTTAATAGTCGTATAATTCATATCATCATAATATTTTACAAAATTGCGCATTATTGTATCAAAGATATTGTTAAAGATATATCATTTGTATCGATTCACAATACGACATAACTTATTGAGATCTCATCACTTCATTATTTTCAGGTACGTACCCCTCTCATGAGGTTTCATGAAGTGTTATGTCGTAAGCTCTTCAAGAGCACATTGTCTCCTTATTATGATCATTTTGATTTTTTGATCCTCCCCCTTTTTCAAGGATTATTTTACTTAGATTTGATTAGTCTATCATGCTTCATGCATCTCGTAGACTCTATCCTTTAGAAGCATTCAATAGGAGCATTTACAACTCTTGTGTTGCTTCTTAGCTCCCCCTTATGTTAGACAAACTAACACATATCTCAATCTATTTTGGAGAATCCATCTTTGTGCATCATAGTATATTCATTAATCGTATACTGCACATCAAAATTATCAGATGAAAAATATTTGGTCTTTGACCATAAACCCATTAAAAGAAAAATTGATCATAATTTATTGATCTGATGCGTACAATTACTTTAGTATGCAATATTGTATTTCAGATCCACACATGAAGCTTTATTTTCATAAGCAATGATTTCACTATTTATCTGAGACATTTGATGTCATATCATCTTAAATATTTATTAATATTATCAAGATAAATTGTCTTGATTTCATATTCTGAAAGTTGTGCTCTTAACTCAATTATCTTGCACACTATATTTTGCGAATGTCAAACTACAGGTTGACAACAAACGCACATGTGATTATCTTATAAATGCATCTCTTTATCATATCACATGATAGGTGAACGAGCCCATATTCACCTTTTATACTTTTTAGAATTTAGGAATTTAGTCCCAACATTAGTTGATCCAATCAACTTATCATGAGAACAAGCAACACAAGAATTCTTGAAGAATCTTCTAGTTCTTCAATGTATGTTTATTACTCAATATGCACATCTTTGGGATGACCAAATTATTCATGCCAACTAATAAAATTATTAGTACTTGTAAACTCCAAGTTTACTATGCCATGTGCCTTTTGCTTTAGTAAATTTCTAATTTACTATTATATGAGTAAGTTTCAATTTTATTACTCTGGGAGTAAATTTTAAATTTATTTCTTATCAATCACTCTATCTCTTTTAAGGGTGAGTCGTGATCCCATCACGATAAAATGCATATATGTGTTGATAAGCTTTATTTTACACTATCACATTCCCTTTAGTATTGAGTTTATTCAATCCCAATCGACAGACATTAATCACTAAATGCTTGGGATGAAAACTTTACATTGTTATCAAGTCGAATGGACTTAATCTGATCATTCAAAAATTGTGTCAATAATCATATTATTTGTGCCCATAATTTTACAAACGTCAAGTTACGAGATGACATTAGGCACACATGAGACCATCTATTAGGACCATGAAGTATCTAAAAAATCCACTAGGTGGATGAATAGGTCCACAATTATCCTCATGTATACGTACCTAGAACGCAGGGGACTCAATCTCAACTTTTGTTTATGTTGGTCTCACAATTAACTTGTCTTGCTAACAATCAGTACAAGAAAATTCACCATTTAAAAGAATTTTTAGGTTCTTCAATGGATGTCCATTTTAATTTTTCATAATTCGTCTAAACATCATAGACTAATGATGTCCCAAACAATCATGCCAAATTAAGAAAGTATTGGAATTAGTAAACTTCATATTTACTATAGAATGTGCCTCAATTGCACTAATTCTTGTCCAATACAAGCATGAAGATAAAGATGTCATTTTGAACAAGATTAGGTGTGTAATTAGTCGTCGTGATAGTTTAAGCGTGTAACTGACTTTTCGATACAAGTTCAAGGGGTAATTTGTCTTTTCCCTTAAAAGTGGGAAGAATGTTAGGTAAAAGTTAGATTATCGTTTTATCCCTACGTTAAATTAGCACTAGTAGTAGTAGTAGTAATGGGAAGGTGCTTAGTCTAAAGTTGGATTACCAAAATGCCCTTCAACTTTTTAATTATTATTATTCATATTATTATTATTATTATTATTATTATTATGTTGTAAATGGATTAATGAATGTCCATTATACCCTTTTTTTTGCCTATAAAAGGCATTGTAACTTATATGGAAAAACACACAAAAATAAGAAAGATACAAAGTTTTCTATTTTATCCCTCTACTACATTCTTCCTTTCTTTGTTGTTATTAGTTTAAGTTTAGTACTTAATCTTTATTTTATAACATGTTATCAGCACGAGACTCTGCCATCTCAAAGTTTAAAGACTAAATTTGAAGGCTAAGGTACTATTATTTTTCTTCTCTTTATTATGGCAAATCTTACTAAACTTGAGTTCGTTGCCCTTCATAGTTCGGGCAAGAATTACCTTTCATGAGTACTGGATGCTGAAATCCATTTGGATGCAATGGGTCTTGGAGACACCATTAAAATTGAAAATAAAGCATCAAAACCAGACTGTGCTAAAGCAATGATATTCTTACGTCATCATATTGATGAAATTTTGAAAATTGAATATCTCATAGTCAAGGATCCACTCGTTCTGTGGAATAATCTAAAAGAAAGATATGATCATTTGAAGTTGGTCATTCATCCAAAGGCACAATGTGATTGGATGCATTTAAGGTTACAAGACTTTAAGTCTATTCATGAGTACAATTCTACCATGTTCAGAATTACTTCTCAATTGAGACTATGTGGAGATCACTACTAAAAAAGTGCCAAAAAGAGACGGAAAAAAGCGACGGACTGCGTCGCTTTTTTGGCCAAAAGCAACGGAAAAGCGACGCAGCCAATCTCGTCACTTTTTGGCTCGATGCTTTTCAAAAGCGACGGACAACGTTGCTTTTGATTTTTTAAAAAAATTTTTTTTTTGACAAATACGACGCCGTCCGTCCTTTTTTTTTTAATTTTTTTTATTTTCAAAAAGAGATGAAGTCCGTCGCTTTTCTTAATTTTTAATTTTTTTAGAATCTTGAAAAGCGACGGACTGAAAGACCCCGTCCTTCACTTTTCTAGATTTTTCATAAAATAAAACCCAGAAAAGCGACGGACTAAAGGACCCTGTCTGTCGCTTTTCTGGGTTTTTTTCAAAAATAAAATCCAGAAAAGCGATGGACAAAACCACCCTGTCCGTCGCTTTTTTTGCAATTTTTTTGACAGCAGAAGCTGCCAGTTTCTGCTGCCCACCTGCAAAAGCAATTCAATTCAATTCAATTCAACCCAATAAATCCAAAACATTATACAGAAGCTACGTAAAATATAAAACAACAAACTTAAATTAACATTCAAAAATATCTAAATCACAATTTAAAGATTTGTAAAGACTTTCAAAATTCCTTTCAAGATTTCAAGTAATTCAAACTTCAAATTAAGTTCAAAGTCTTAATTAAGTTCAAATTATGTTCAACCTTAATTAAATAGTTCATAAAGACTATATTTTATCAACATTTCTAAAGTTCAACCTAATAATTAGTTCATAAATTCTATAAATCAGGATTCCTAAAGTTCACAATCAAAAGTTTAAAATCCTACAGTAATTCAAGATTTCTAAAGTTCACAACTTAAAGTTCTAAAATCCCACAATAATTCAAGGTTTCTAAAGTTCACAACCTAAAGTTATAAAATTCTACAGCAATTCAAGATTTCTAAAGTTCACAACCTAAAGTTTAAAATCCTACAATAATTCAAGATTTCTAAAGTTCACAACTTAAAGTTCTAAAATCCCACAATAATTCAAGATTTCTAAAGTTCACAACCTAAAGTTCTAAAATCCTAAAATAATTCAAGATTTCTAAAGTTTTAAAATCCTACGAAAATTCAATTTCTCTAAAGTTCACACCTTAAAGTTCTAAAATCCTACAAAAAATAAAGTTTTCTAAAATTCATAACTTAAAGTTCTAATATTCTACAATAATTCAAGATTTCTAACGTTTCACACCCTAAAGTTCTAAAATCTTACAAAAATTCAAGTTCTCTAAAGTTCACAACTTAAAGTTCTAAAATCCTACAATAATTTAAGATTTCTAACGCTCACAATCTTATAAAGTTCTAAAATAAAACAAAAATTCAAGTTCTCTAAAGTTCACAACTTAAAGTTCTAAAATCCTACAATAATTCAAGATTTCTAACGATCACAACCTTATAGAGTTCTAAAATCCTACAAAAATTCAAGTTCTAATTAAATTCAATAATTCCTATCCAATTTCTAAAATTAGTTATATATAAACTTCTAATCCAATAATTAATTAGTTATATTCAAGTTCCAAGTTCAAGTTCATATCTAGTTATATATAAACTTCTAATCCAACAATTAGTTATACATTCAAGTTCTAATTCAAAAAAGACCTCATCGATCAATATATATTCATGACATTCAAACATTCATCACTATATAGTCATGACATTCAAACATTTATCATATACACTTCAATTACTAATTTCTAACTTCAAAGTAACACTTTACTAACTAACAATATATCAATCTAATTAAAAAAAAATAATATCAATTCACAATCAAATTACATATTCACAAGTTCAAACTAGTCCTAAAATCAAAAAACCCTAATTCATTCACTAATTACAATACCCAATTTAAAAATGCCCAATTTAAAGAAAACCCTAAAATAAAAAATCTCCTACCTAACTAACAATAATCAAATTAAATTAACAATAACACAACCCAACAAACTAAAACAATAATATACTAACTAACAATCAACTATAATCACTAGAATTGAAAAAAAAAAAATCTAATACTAAACACCAACCTTAACAAAGAGGAGAGGTAGCGATGGGCGGTGACAGACGGCGATGGGCAAGGGCAGTGACGGCGGCGGCGGCGGAGGTGGAGGCAGCATCTGGTGGAGGGAGATCGATAGAGAGAAGGGAGAGGATAAGAGTGAAGAGAGAAGAAGAGAGAAGAGAGAGAGAAGAAAATATGAAAATCCCAATCTAGGTCAAAGATATTTTAAGAAAAGCGACGGACAACGTCTCTTTGTTCGTCGCTTTTTTTAAAATAGTTGACCAAAATTTTGACCAAAAAAGCGACGGACTAAGAGATGTTGTTCGTCACTTTTCTAAAATGTTTGACCAGTCATGTTGACCAAAAAGCGATGGACTTAGAGATGCTGTCCGTCGCTCCTTTAAAAAATTAATTAATCAATTAATTATTAATTATATATATATTTTGCGCAAAAATTCGTGAAAAAAGCGACGGACTAAGAGATGCCGTCCATCGCTTTTTGAAAAATAATTTAAAAAATAATTATTTTATTAAAAAGCGATGGACAACATAGCAAATAACGTCGCTTTTTGGAGTGACGCTGTCCGTCGCTTGTCTGTCCGTTTGTTTTTTAGCAGTTTTTTAGTAGTGAGATATGATTAGTGATGTTGATATGATGGAAAAAAGGTTCTCCACCTTTCATGCCTCGAATGTGCTTTTACAGCAACAATATCGAGAAAAGGGTTTCAAGAAGTATTCTGAACTGATTTCTCATCTTCTTGTGGCTGAACAAAATAATGATTTGTTAATGAAAAATCACGAGAATCGTCCTACTGGATCTATACCATTTCCTGAAGTGAATGAGGTGTACGCCCACCACGCTAGGCGTGGAAGAGGTCGTGGACGTGGACGTGGTGGTAATTATGACCAAGGGCGAAATCCTTTTCCCGGTGTTAATCATTCACCAAAGAAAAATCACTACCAAAAGGCAAAAGGAAAAGATGAGAAACGTGAAATAGTTAAAACAATCTGTTTTCGATATGGTGGAAGAGGTCACTATGCACGTGATTGTCGTACTCCTAAGCACTTGATTGAGCTTTATCAAGCATCACTGAGAAAGAAGGATAAAAATCCTGAAGCTAATTTTATCATTGATAAGTTGACATCACACACTTGGATGTAGCAGTTTTATTCACACACCTTGAAGGAAAAATATATCACTTAACTGATGACGGTTCTGTGGATATGAAAGAATAAGCATGGTTTATATTTGCTAATAATAATGTTATTAATATTTGTTGTTTTGTACTGGTCATAATGTGGAAAATAAATAATTTAAGTGCTCATGTTTATCCATGCATATTCATTATGTCCCTTCTTTTTAAAACACCTATGGAAACGTGAGTTGGAATGTTATTATGATTTGAAGAAGAATTGGAATATATTAAAGTAATACTTTCTTTTATATATATATATATATATATATATAAGAGAACCTTAGGCTCATTTATGTGGAGCCACCACAAACCAGAATTCCCTTTTAATTTATTTATTTACAAAACTAGCCTCCCCCTTTCATTA
This sequence comes from Solanum pinnatisectum, assembly GCA_035578085.1. Taxonomy (NCBI): domain Eukaryota; kingdom Viridiplantae; phylum Streptophyta; class Magnoliopsida; order Solanales; family Solanaceae; genus Solanum; species Solanum pinnatisectum. The sequence goes on from CM069081.1 coordinate 3,088,155, forward strand.
AAAGTTGTGAAATTTATAAACAATTGTGACTTTTATGAAAAACTGCGACTTTAATAAAGAGTTGCGACTTTTATGAAAGGTTGTGACTTTTATGAAAGTTGTGACTTTTATGAAGAGCTGCAACTTTTATGAAAAGTTGTGACTTTTATGAAAGGTTGTGACATTTCCGAAGGGTTGCAACTTTTCCAAATAGTTGTAACCTTTTCGATGAGGTACAATAAACATTTGTTCACACTACCCTTTGTTGTCTATAAATAGAGGGATTTCCTCTCATTTTAAAACAATGAAAATTTTGAACCTCTTCTTCTTCTTCTTCACAATTAAATATTTGTGTACTTTGCTCCTGTTTTGTGGCTCACTAACACCATTGCTTATGTTACAGATCCTGATATGTATTTTACAATCATTAATTTATGCTTATGTTATTAAGGATAAATGATAAGATGTAATAATTTTTATTTTCCTTTACATTTTTAACGTTTGTTACTATGTAATCTTGTGTGTAAGCTAATATAGTGTTTTAGTTTTAATGAATGATATGTTTTAAGTATTATTTTTATAAATTCCATTATATTAAATTCCCGCGCGAAGCGCGGGTAATTTTACTAGTATTTAATATAAAAGTAAATGCACTACCTAAATTAGTAAGTGGAAAACAACTTTTTTTCTTTTTTGTCACTCAAATGTCCTTTCAAGATATTAAATAATTATATTAATACTTATTTATACATGCTAAACTAAACCAAGTTTAGTGTTAAAGGTTTGGGTGATAAAGATCTTGTGCATTATTAGTATATGATCGTTATAATTATTTAAATGTCATTTTAACACTTCCATTATTTTTTATATTTCATAAATTATTTAATAGAAGATAATTAATGATTTAATATAAATTTATTTCATTACTTTTGAAGATATGGATAATTCTTCAAGCGAATTATCAAAATATGAAAACATTTGTTTGATTGATTCTGGTACAACACACACGATATTCAAAAATGAGAAGTATTTTTCTCATTTAAATATGGGCAATATGAATGTTACTACGATATCTGGTAGTGCTAATTTGATCAAGGGCTTCAGAAGAGCCATTATAATTTTGCCCAAGGGAACTAAACTCATAATAAATAATGCTATGTTTTCTCCTCAGTCTCGGAGAAACTTATTGAGTTTCAAAGATATTCGTGAAAATGGTTAACATATCAAGACAATTGATGAAATGAATCTTGAATATCTTGGTATAACCAAAAATGTCTCTGGGCAGACATATATTGTAGAAAAATTCACTGCCTTATATTATGTATTGTATTGACAAAAATTAGTTCAATTGAGGCACATTTTATAGTAAATGGGGGGTTTACTAATTTCGATAAATTCGTACTGTGTCATGATCGTCTGGGACATCCTGGGTCTATAATGATAAGACTAATTATAGATAATTCAAATGGGCATCCATTAAAGAATTTAAAGATTCTTTCAAATGGTGAATTTTCTTGTAATGCATGTTATCAAGGCAAGTTAATTGTGAGACCATCACCAACAAAAGTCAAAATTGAGTCCCCTGCGTTCTTGGAACGTATACATGGGGACATTTGTGGACCTATTCATCCACCAAGTGGGCCATTTAGATATTTTATGATCCTGATAGATGCTTCTTCTAAATGGTCTCATGTGTGCCTATTGTCATCTTGCAACTTGGCATTTACAAAATTGTTGGCACAAATAATACGATTACGGGCACATTTTCCTGATAATCAGTTTAAGTCCATTCGCCTTGATAACGCTCCAGAGTTTTCATCCCAAACATTTAATGATTATTGTCTATTGATTGGGATAAGAGTTGAACATCCTGTAGCTCATGTTCACACTCAAAATGGTCTAGCTGAGTCATTAATTAAACGACTGCAGTTGATAGCAAGACCATTACTTATGAAAACTAAGTTGCCCACTTCTGTGTGGAGCCATGCAATTTTGCATGACGTAGTACTTATTCGTCTCAGGCCGACAAATTATCATAAGTTTTCTCCATTGCAATTGGTTTTGGGTCAACAACCCAATATATCTCATCTAAGAATTTTTGGATGCGTTGTATATGTGTCAGTAGCACCACCATATCGCACTAAGATGGCCCCCAAAAAAGGTTAGGAATATATATTGAGTTTGAATCACCCTCCATTATTCGCTACCTTGAACCACTAACTGGAGATATGTTCACAGCCCGATTCGCAGATTGTCGATTTGATGAGACACTTTTCCCAAAATTAGGGGGAGAAAATAGTAAAATTAAAGGAGAAATTTTGTGGAAAAAATTGGATGAAATATTGAATTCTAAGAGATCACGAAGGCCTCCCAAGCTTTCAGGTAATATTGAATTCAGCATGTTGTAACCTATATAAAGATACCTCAAATTGGTAACGTTTCCTAAACATGGTGGCAGGGAATCTGAAAATTGATTTCCTGACAAGTATAATGCACCTAGATTCTTCAAATTGCAGATAGCATCTGGTATGGTTCCTTCTATTTTGTTGCTTTGTAGGTAAAATTCTTGAAAGTTCAACATTCCTTGGATAGTATTTGGAACATGTCCAGTCAACTCATTTTATTGCAGACTCATATGTATCAATCCAGTAAGATTACCAATTTCTTTTGGAATGACGCCCTTCAGTTTACAAACTGGTGCTTTAAAAAATTTCAATGAGTTGGAGAAATTACCTACTGAGGTAGGAAAAATACTATCCAATTGATTACCACCAAACGCGAGTACTATTAGATTCCTACAGTTTGTCAATGATGTAACGGATCTGAATGTTGTATCACTGAAGAAATTATTCCCAGCGAAGTTTAGATGCTCAAAGTATTTTAAGTTACCAAATGATTCAGGAATTGGACCTGTGAAACTGTTGATTGAGAGATCAAGTATTCTAAGTTTCGAAGAATTTGAGATTGAAGTCGAGAAAAAACCACTTAGACTATTTTGTGCACAATAAAGTTCTTCTAGGATGGGCATTCCACGACCTAAATCTGAAGGTAGAGTACCTGAATGCTTGTTTTCTGACAATGCTAGGAACTGCAGTAGTGACATGCTGAAAATGCTTGCAGGGACAAAACCAGTAAGCTCATTCCAGGATAATGCCAGACGTTGTAGTTTCTTAAGATTAGCTAGCTCCACTGGAATCCCTCCTGTCAATTTTCAGAAATATATGAGTACCAGTTTGGCAGAAGAGAGACACGGAAGAAAATTTCATCTCCCGTAAGGAAATATCATGCTATCTTTCAATTGCAGAGCTGCAATATATAGTTCTGTCAGATCTGTTAAATTGGATAGCTCTCTTGGAACAGTTCCAATAAACTCATTGTAAGTCAATGACAAGATTTGAAGCTTTCTGCACTTGTCTAAGTTTGGTGGAATAACACCACTTAGGTAGTTTACTGAGAGGTGAAGCCCTTCCAAGTTTGGAAGATGGTCACATATAGTTATTGGAAGCTTTCCAGTAAGATTGCTTTCGGTAAGAGCAATGTTTTGCAACGTTGTAATGTTGAAGATTGATGTTGGTATAGAGCCAGTAAATTTATTAACTTGCAGGTCTAGGGTAGTCAGGTAACGAAGATCACCGATTTCCTGAGGGATCTCTCCTTGGAGAAAATTGTTCTGTATTCTCAACACTTGCAGTTTTGTCAGATTGGACAGGGAAGATGGAATTTCCCCTGAAAATTGGTTGCTCGAGAGGTACAGGAAGTGTAGGTTGGGTAACAAACTTAAGAATGACGGAATGGCTCCAGTGAAGTTATTACTTGTTATACTTATGAATTTCAGCCTCTGCAAATGAGCCAACTCTAGTGGAAAATCTCCATGGAAAGCGTTGTAACTTATGTTGAGGGAAACAAGAAATGAGAGGTTTCCAAGGTGTGGAGGAATGGTACCATGAAGTTGCATGCTAGAAATGTCTAAAGCAGTGACTCGTTGGTGACGGGAGCTGCAAGTGATTCCGATCCAGCTGCAAACAGGGCCGGAAGAAGACCAGTTTCTTGATAAGATGTTGTTAGGGTGAGAAGAAATGTGTGATTTCAGTGCAAGAAGAGCAGCTTCATCTGAGCTAATATTAGGAACAAAAGCAAGTGAAGTAAGGTGATGGAGTAGAATGAAAACTGCAAGAGCAAAGAAAATATTGCAACTTCCGCCCATAATTACTTGTTGAGCTAAAACAAGAATTTCTAATGCAAAACAATGATCTTAGAAGACTTGTATAATGATGTTAGTTTCTGGAGTCAATTTTGGGTAGCACAAGTTCTAATTTTTCTTGTGTGGGGCATGATGAGTTTGACTTTGAACAGAAATATATCTCTAAGGAAATTATTTGTATTATAAATTTATAATCAATCAGTGAATAAAATCTCAAAGTAAACCAAGTCAACAATTCACGCACTAGGCATTCTAGTGCCTTTATGAGATGTGCCAAAAAATTCAACTTCATACTCCTTTTTTTCTGGTCACTTATGTCATTTATAACTTGGAAGAAACTTATTCATCCTCTTGAATGTTACACTCAAGAAAAAAGTAGTCATTGGCAGCATATATGAAAATTATGTATTCGTGAGATGTACCTTCTCTTCTCTCATCTCATTTTAGACTTCCATATATTATCAAAACAACATAAATCAAGAAATGAGTTTTTTTTTTCTTTTTAATATATTGTTGGTCTTCCAATAAGCTCTCTAAAAAGAGGGAAAGAGGTGAATTTCCAAAAGAATTTCCTCTTAAAATTTGTCGGTCCAAAGATACTTTATTCTCAATTTCCTATGAAAGGAGGGAAATTATGATCTATCCATATTAATCTCTCTTTTAGCTTCTCTTGGTGTCTGTAGAAAATTATTGAACCATTCAACGGAATTACAGTCTCGTCTATGGTTAGCACATATAATCGCAGCCCAATTGCATTCTCTCAAGCAATGTTTCAATGTGAAATCCTTAAAACAGTGCAATTGTAATCCATTTCACTAGCATCAATGAATCATTTTCCACTTCCAGTCTCCTTATGTTGTTGTTGTAGCACCATTCTTCATAGCCCAGGCCAAAGTAAGTAGCATATGCATAAATCAACTTTCGTTAATCATCTCGAATAATGCCCCCTCCTCCACTTGCTCCGAGGTGCCTTTAGAGCATCCTTATGTTGCCTGTTCAAGTTCATAATAGGAAATTTTTTCATGCCTTTTTACCAGAGATACATCTTCTTGACTTGCACTCTATCTTTCTCAATCTTAACACCACACATCCAACAGCCAACACAAGTAGTGATCCAATCTTTAACAAGATATATAACCTGAGACAGAGAATGTAGCAAGTGCAGCTTGATATGCTCAACTCTTGTGGATCAAGCAGTAGCTTGAAGCTCTTAGAAGACCTGGCGGAGATAATCAAACTGAAGTTGGGAATGCTGAAACCTGATTGATTGGATCGTGCCTGAAGCAATCAATCCTCTCATAACTATGCAAAGGGAGCAGGTATCCTTGTTTTTCAATTATGTATGTTTTAGCAAGTTCAGTCTCATACCTTTTGTCGGTATACACACATGGAAAAAGGGGGCTGAAGGAAAATGGAGTTCAGGACAGATCTAGGCAATCACATTCAAACTAAAGAGGGACCCAGTCTGTTCTCGAAGGTTAGCACTCTTAACATTGCATTTTGAATTATGCATGAGAACCGTTGCAATTGCCACATGTCTGTCATTCAGGTATCTGACCGTTGTCCCATCATTTGAATACCAAAATGACACTTCATTTCACTTAATACACCCTCTCACTTCCTTTATTCTCCATATTTCTTTTCAAATCCCCTTTCAAAAAATCAGAAGTTCTTAAACGCATCTCTCTTCTCCTCTCTCAAAAACTCTTCTAATGTTTAAACCCTGTGTTCTTACTGGAGAATTTTCTGATGAAGATGTTTTTAAGTATGAAGAGGGACCAAGTCCAACAAGTAAAAAGAAGAAGGTGGAAAAGATGATGTTCAAAAAGGAAAAGGTTAATATTCTGATAACTCAAAGTATTTTGAATAGAAGGATGTCTAAAAAACCAAAAAAAATAAAATGAAAACGTTTTTTTTTTTTTTTTTTAAATGGTTCCTTAGTTATTGATCTATTCATCTCGGAGGCCTTCAGTAAATTTGATTTCATCAATCTTACTGTCATGAGAAACCCAGACTTGCTTTGGAAGCTATGATAGTTTCTATTGCTAACAGGGATACTGAAATAGTTTACCTTAAGGCTCATCTTCTGAAATAGCACAATCAGAGGGACCAGGTTGAAAAAAACCAAAAAAAAAAAAAAAAAAAAAAACAGGCAGCCCTGAAGGTTCAACATGAAGGTTGGACAACAAAGAATGCTGAACTTCAAGAGAAGCTTCTGAAAATCATGCTAAGAGATATGCTCTACTAATTCTATTCTCTAAATCTCTTGCTCCTAAGCCATCCCCTCTCTTTCTAAATTCCCATGTCAGTCCTTCTCGTTTTCTATCGAAACTCAGTGGGCATTGTCTCGTTCTCATTCGTAATTATATGTGCAATGCTTTGATTGTTGATATTTTATTTTTAATGAAAAATGCCTTGTTTCTAGTGACTTGTCTCATGACTTTATGCATTTTTACTTATGCTCAGTATTGCCCAAGTGGCTATGAATTTGCTTGAACTGCATTTCTGTCAACTTGGTTTACTGCTTTAACCCTTTTTTATGATGTCAAAAGGGGGAAAATTTTTGAGGTATGAGATCAATGATGTTAGCTACTTGAAGAAGACATGGTCATGCCGATAGGGGGAATCAATGCTAGCTACTTGAAGAGGACATGGTCATGTCGATAGGGGGAAGAAGTTGAACAAGTTTGTCATCATCAAAAAGGGGGGAAATGCTATTTTGTTGTTGATGTGAAGTTTTGATAATTTGACAAACTTCGGGCATGATGAAAATAAGGGGACCACTCCAGTTACCTGAAGAGTCATGTTGATAGGGGAACTGGTGAAAGGGGGAAGAAGGTAAATAAGTCTATTATCATTAAGGGGAAAATGTTATTTTGGAGCTGATGTTAAGTTTTGATGATTTAACAAACTTAGAGATCTAACAACGAACCAAATCCTTGTTATTGGGATTGATGATAGAGGAAATGAATGAATAAACTCAGTGTAAGGAATATTTGTGTGTCATTGTCAAAAAGGGGGAAAATGTTATATTCTAGGTGTTTTGATGATCCTAAAAAATGCAGGGACCCGGTCCCTGGCAGAGTGTTCTCGTCCAGATTCAAAATGGGGCACAACTGTAAAGTTGTCATGTGAGCTGGTAGGTGAAAAGTGCAGTGTACTGCACCAATAGGAAGGGCAGACGAGGTTGTTTGTTTCAGTGTTCAAAACTCTTGTTGGTGATTGATTTATACAACAATAAAAAAAAACATTATTCAATCAACAAAGAGGGAGCTAGCAAGTCTTTTCAAGAACTCACAAAGAAAACACTGCAAGGGACCTGGTCCTGGAAAGACTGCATACGTGAAAAGGCAAATGGCAGCTATCTAAAAGTTGTCACATCTGACATGGTTGGTGCACAACTTTTCAGAACAATAGACTCTCAACCAATGGTGTCGTCCCAAGGAGTTTGTGTCCTTTTGATATAGTCTCTTCTCCAAAACACAAACTCAAGATTTGGCAAACAAAGTTGTGGATTTCTGAAAATTTCTAAGCTCAAAAAGAAAATGTCATCTTCAAAGTGACCTGATAAAGTGTTGAAGCGTCTTTGTTGTATTTTGAGCTTTGTGCCTTATGTGCTTAAATTGTAAATCTATTCCTAAGCTATAAAGGAATTAGATCTTTTTTCAGTTCATACAAAATTCTAAGTCAGTTAGGGGTAACTGGTTTTGTGGGCAGTGTTGTATTTGCTTAGTTGAATTCTAAATCATCTAAGAGTTAGGTGGTTTAGTAGGCAGTGTTGTATCTATTTAGTTGAAGTCTAAGTTATCTAGAGTTAGGTGACTTAGTGGGCAATAGAGTTATTGCTTAGTTGCTTTCTTTGTAGTAGAGGTGCTACATTGAGGGGGAAGGGATTTAGAGGTAAATTCCTAGGTTGCAAGCTGTTGTAATCTGAATTGTTGTAGCTGTGAATTGTGATTTACTTTGCCTGAGTGAAGTCATATAATAGTCTTTGTTGTAGCTGTTATTCTTTATTGTAGCATTTATTCTTAAATTAATTGTCAATCGTTTTGCTTATTGTGTAGCTATTTCTAGGCATTGCTTAACTTTCTTGCAGGCAGATGGTTAAAATGGTTTCTTTCTTGCATGCAGATGGTTGGATTGTGGAGAAAATCAGTTTACTGGCAAACCCAAATCAAGTGAGACCGAAGAGGTTTTGGGGCGTCTATACAAAGCTAAAAATATTTAACATGGCCACTTACAAGAAAGGTAATTCGATGTGTCAAAACTTCAACCTAAATGCTAAAGTTCGTTTAAGTTTGTAAATTCAAGGCATGACAAGATTTGAAGCTTTCTGCAATTGTCTAAGTTTGGTGGAATAATGCCACTTAGGTAGTTTATTGAGAGGTGAAGCCCTTCCAAAGTTTTGGTTAGACAACCATCATTATACTTTGTAGGTCTACTAATAAGCTCACAGAAAAAAAGGGAAAGGAGTGAATTTTCAAAACAATTTCCCCTACCTATACAGTTGGGAAACATCAAAATGATACCCTTAAAATTCTTTCATGCCTTTAGAGCACCTGCCAGAATTAAACTTGAACCCTTTTGTTGCCTGTTCAAATTCATAATAGGAAATTCTTTCATGCCTTTTTACCAGAGACACAACATCTTGATTTGCATTCTTCTCTATCTTTCACAATCTTAACACCACACATCCAATGGCCAACACGATGAGTGATCCAATCTTTAACAGGATATATAATCCTAAAAGAACTTTTTGTCTTCTTGACTGACGATCTAAGTGCACCTGATTCAAAGGACTAACTTGAAGAATTAGTTTCATAGTCATATGTTTTACAATTTTCTAGTCTATTTATCGTGTATCAGAAAATTCAGTTGAGTTGTAATTTATTGTTTTCCTAGGCTTGTGTTTAGGGAACAATATTGAAGTATGTGTTTGTTATATTCTAAGTGTTTTGATGATCCTCACAAATGCAAGGACCCGATCCCTAGCAGAGTGCTCTCGTCCAGATTCAAAATGGGGTATAGTTGTAAAGCTGTCATGTCAGGTGGTAGGTGAAAAGTGCAGTGTATTGCACCAATAGGAAGAGCAGACGAGACTGTCTATTTCAGTGGCTCACAAATGCAGGGACCTGGTCCTTGGTAGAGTTCTCTCTTCTAGATTTATAATGGTGTACAATTGTAAAGTTGTCCTGTCAGTAGGTTGGTGAAGTTATCAGCATACTTCACCAATAGAAACGGACGAGGTTGTTTGTCCAATGGACAATAATTCTTTTTGGTCGATATAATCGAAATGACAAACAACAAGAAGATTCATTCATTCAAAAGAGAAAGAGAGTTAGCAAGTCTTCTCAAGAACTCACAAAGAACATTGCAAGGGAACCGGTCCCTGCAAGACTGTGTATGTGAAAAGGACGACAAGACAGTAGTTAGAAAAGCTGCCACCTCTAATGTGGTTGGTGCACGTCCTTTTAGAAGAGTCGTGTCAAGAAGTTTGTGTTCATTTGATATAGCCTCTCCTCACAAAACACAAACTCAAGATTTGGCAAACAAAATTCTTAAGCTTACAAAGAGAAGGCCATCTTCAAGGAAGAACACTGCTCAACTCAACAAAGGGACCTGATAGAGTGCTGAAGAGTCTTTGTTGTATTTTTGAGCTTTGTGTCTTATGTGCTTACATTGTAAATCTACTCCTGAGTTATAAAGGATAGTAGATCATTTGCTTGTCTAAGTATTTAGTTTGAGTCATATTAACTAGAGTTAGTAGTCAAATCATCTAAGTTTTGGTCAAGCCTTTTTACACCATTGTTTTGGTGTTCTCTTGGGTAGAGTTGCCTAGGAGTTCCAACTAGAGTTAGTTGATGTATGGTGCAACATAGTTGCTGCTCGTTTATGCTCTTGTCTTGGAGATCGGAGCTGGTGGCTAGAGTTAGCCTTGTGGGGTTCTTAAAAGTCTAGATCAACTAGAGTTAGTTGATTTAGTGGGCAATATGATTATTGCTTAGGCCCAGTAAATAATTGGAGTATTACTAAGTGTGGGATTATGGTGTTAATCTCACTGTTGTGGTTGTAATCTGTGTTTCACTTTTGCTTGAGAAGATTAGTGAAAACAGTTGGAAAATCATGTGTGACTAGTCGTGGTTTTACTCCCTTGAGCAAGGAGGTTTCCACGTAAAAATCATTGTGCCTGATTTACTTTAAGCAATTTATTTTCCGCACTTTTACTTGAGCTATTGTTCTTGTTGAGTCAAGGGAACCAGTCCGTTGATTGATAGTGGACGCATACATTCCATCAGTGTTAACTTCAAGTTGGGGATAACTTTAAGTGGGTTCAACGATCGGTTAATTGTTGATTTTAGGAATTAAAAATAGTTCCTACGTTGCAAGAGTTGTAATTTGAATTTTGTTGAGGCTCGTTGATTTTAGTGAAGATTGAAAGAAATCCTACAAATGTGTAGGTTGTGGTTTTCCCATCATTGTCCCCTTATAGTGTTAATATTTTTTCACCATCTAATGGGATTTTGGAAATGAAGGTGCCTTACTTCAAGTCTAAGACAACCTTGGAAAAGAATTTTCATTTACCATGATCCTCATGCTCAAGGTTTAATGGAATTATTGAATCGAGACTAGTGAGAGGTGCACTTTCTGACTTGTGGTGGGAGCAAAGGAGTTGCCCAAAACCTAGGCATGAATCGTTCCACAAGTATTTGTCATTCAGTGTAGATAATTGGAAGGATTCTAAAAGTTATGTAAATACGAAAAGAAAATCTTGCGTTGAGCATTTTAAATCTCATTTTCAACTTCCATATATCAAGAAACGAGTTGCTTCCCACAACCAAGATAAAATACACTTAAGTACTTGTGCAAAACTGAATAAAATAAGAGAGCAGACTGGTAACTAAATAACATACAAGAGCAGGTTGGTAACGATTCCACCTAGTGCCGACTACTAACAAGCTGGTGCCTGATCTTTTTGAGTGTTGAAAGAGCATCTTTCATGCTAATTCTTGCATCAGGTCTCACTAAAGTGCAATTCAAAGCTAATTCCATGACACATAACAAAAATTGCATCTTTGCAGCGATTTGTTCATCTCCAGGCTGTACCAAATTAGAATCCCACCTTGTGAAGTTCACCCGAAAAGGAATCACTAATCCAACGTTGTATGCTCATGTCTCCAGTAAATATTTCATCACTTGGTCTTATTCGTGTGACCGTCTCCATCATCAGGATGCCAAAACTATAAACATCACAACTCGTGGATACTATGCAATATTGTCCATACTCTGCAATCATGGTAAAAAATGATCATAAATCAATTTACACCTATGGGGAAATAATTGTTTTGTGTATTTATATGATATGAGAAAACTTTAAAAAGTTTTAATATACCCGGAGCAATATATCCAATGGTTGCAATTGTCCTTGTTTGGACAAAAGCCTCCCCTGCACCTAACATTTTTGCAATGCCAAAATCACTTACATGAGCAACCATTTCTTCATCGAGCAAGACATTGCTTGGCTTCAAGTCACAATGCACCACAGGCGTTGAATAGCCATTGTGGAGATAATCCATTGCAGATGCAACATCTATCATTATATCCAGTCTCTGCAAAAAGTTCAAGAACAAGTTGTGAGAGTATAATCATTTATCAAGTGTCCCGTTGGGCATGTATTCCAACACTAGGGCCTTGAAATCAAGATTGGAGTAGCTGGTGATGGCTTTGGTCAGATTTCTGTGGTGAAGGTTCCGGAGTATCTCACATTCCGTGTCGAAACTTTTGAATGCACCCTCCAATTGCACATTGAATACCTTTGCAGCAAAAATGATACCATCCTTAAGTATCCCTTTATAAACCCGCTGAAACTCCCATTACCAAGCAAGTTGGCTTCGTTGAATCCTTCAATTGCCTGTTCAAGTTCATAATATGAAATTCTTTCATGCCCTTTTACGAGAGACACATCTTTTTGACTTGCACTCTTCTTTGTGTTTCTCAATCTTAACACCACAAATCCAACAGCCAACGTGAAGAGTGATCCAATCCCTAATAGAATATATAAAACTGTAAGCACTCGTTTTCTTCTTGACCTCTTTGTAGATTTGGTTAGGCATGGTTTTACGTTAAATCGGGAGTCACCACAAAGTGCATCATTGGACAAGAAAGATTGACTGGTGACATTTGCAAAGGGACTACCAGTGGAAATTTCTCCACTGAGTTCATTGAATGAGAAATTCATGTGTTTGAGATACACAAGAGCTTCTAATGACTTTGGAATTTCACCACTAAGATTGTTATAGGACAAGTCCAAGAATTCCAAGGACAAGAGTTTGCCAAATGATTCAGGAATAGGCCCCTCTAATCTATTATGTGCTAGAGAAAGATTAATCAACTTATCTAGACCCCCTAGAGTACTAGGAATCTTACCAGAAAAATAATTTTTTGACAGACCAATGAGTGTTGTAGCCTTTAAGTTTCCGCTCTCTAGAAGAATTTCCCCACTCAATAAATTAGATGAAACATCAAATTCTATGAGATCTTGAAGGCTCCCTAAGCTTGAAGGTAATATAGAATCCAGCTTGTTGTTATGTAGATAAAGTTTCCTCAAACTAGTAATGTTCCCTAAGCATGAGGGCACTGAACTAGAAAAATGATTTTCTGACAAGTCTAATGCGCCTAGATTCTTTAAATTGCAGATAACATCTGGTATGGTTCCTTCTATCTTGTTGTTAAATAAGTCAAGTTCTTGAAGGATCGACATGCCATGTACAGTATTTGGAATATGTCCTATTAACTCATTGCTAAACAGACTCATCCTTGTCACTCCAGTAAGATTACTAATTTCTTTTGGTATGACACCCTTCAAGTTACAACCTTGTACTTCAAAAGTTTGCAAGGCGTTGGAGAAATTACCAATAGATGCAGGCAAAACAGCATCCAACGGACTATAACCTAACCAGAGTACGCGTAGTTTCCTACAGTTTGTTAATGATGTAAGGAAACTCAATGATGGATCGCTGATAAAATTATTCCACTCCAAGTTCAGAACCTCAAGGTATTCTAAGTTACCAAGTGATTTAGGAATTGGACCTGTGAAACTGTTGCTGGAGAGGTCAAGCATTCTAAGTCTTGAGGAATTTGAGATTGAAGAAGAGATAAAACAACTTAGATTATTTTCTGCACAAAGAAATGCTTCTAGGTTGGGCATTCCACGACATAAATCTGAAGGTAGAGTACGTGAAAGGTTGTTTTGTCTAAACACTAGAAGCAGCAGTGCTGAGATGTTGAGAATGCTGTCAGGGACAGAGCTAGTAAGCTCATTCTGTGAGAAATCCAATACCTTAAGTTTCTTAAGATTACCTAGCTCCATTGGTATCTCTCCTGTAAATTTTGAGGAAATATATTATTACTTGTTTGGTGAAAGATAGAAAAGAAAGAAAATTTAAGGAAATATCGTACTACCTTCCAAATGCAGATCTGCAATGCATAATACTATTAGATCAGTTAAGTTGGCTAGCTCTCTTGGTACAGTTCCAGCAAACTCATTTTCAGACAATCCCAATATTTGAAGCTTTCGGTATTTCTCCAGGTTTGGTGGAATAACTCCTTCTAGGGAGTTTCTACCGAGGTAAAGTCCTTCCAAGTCTGGAAGATGATCACATATAGTTTTTGGAAGATTTCCAGTAAGATTGTTGTACGAAAAGGCAATTATTTGCAACATCGTAATGTTGAAGATTGATGTTGGTATCAGGGGCGGAGCCAGGAATTCTATCAAGGGGATTCAAAAAAAAAATTAAACACGCTAATATTATCACTTAAGCTCACTTAAGCGAAATCTTGAACCCTCTCAACCGTTGGGCTACTCCTTTGATAAATATTCAGGTGGTTCAATTTTAAATATATACATGTACAGAAAAAAATCGATCTTATATATATAGTGTAATTTTTTTACTGTACATCCGCCACTGGTTGGTATAGAGCCAGTAAGTTTATTAATTTGCAGGTCTAGGATAGTCAGGTAACGAAGATCACCGATTTCCCGAGGGATCTCTCCTTGGAGAAAATTGTTCTGTATTCCCAACATTTGCAGTTTTGTCAGATTGGAAAGGGAGGATGGAATTTCCCCTGAAAATTGGTTGCTCGAGGGGTGCAGAAAGCGTAGGTTTGGTAACAAACTTAAGAATGATGGAATGGATCCAGTAAAGTTATTACTTGTGATACTTATCAAATTCAACCTCTGCAAATGAGTCAACTCTAGTGGCAAATACCCATTGAAAGCGTTGTAACTTATGTTGAGGGAAACAAGAAATGAGAGGTTTCCAAGGTGTGGAGGAATGGTACCATGAAGTTGCATGCTAGAAATGTCTAAAGCAGTGACTCGATGGTGGCAAGAGCTGCAAGTGACTCCAATCCAGCTGCAAACTAGGATGGAAGAAGACCAGTTGCTTGCTATGATATTGTTAATATCAGAAGAAATGTGTGATTTAAGTGCAAGAAGAGCAGCTTCGTCAGTGCTAATATTAGCAAGTAATGTATTGTCATGTGGTAGAATGAAAATTGCAAGAAAAAAGAGAAGAATGAAACTTCTGCCCATAATTATGCCAAGAAGGTTTCTCAGAATTGATAATGCAAAGGAATGACGTTAGAACATGTCAAATTGTTTTTTTGGTTCAAATTCAAGTCACACAGGTTGTATTAGTAAAAGTCGTCTATATTTTTCTTCAAATGTCGTCTTCAACCGTACATACAACTTAACTTTAAGGGCCTGTTGTTTTAGCAACTTGCAATTCTATTAAACCCTGCACCAAACGAAAATGATTCCATTAAATGCACCAACAAGGGTATTTTCGATCCAAAAAGTAAACGGAGGATAAAATTGAGCTAATACTAATAGTTGAGGGCAATTTCTCTCCTTTTTTGCCGTGCTGGACTGCTATGTTAGCGATATATGGGCGTATGTAGAGGGCAGTTGTGGTCCAAAAAATAAATGAAAGGGTATTTTTTATACCAAAAACAAATGGTTGGTAAACACATAGTATTTGCATCATAATTATCTTCTCAAAACAAATGGTTGGTCAACAGTCAAGTCTTCTCAAAATATAAGCCAGCAAACGTTGTTGTTGAGACTAAGGGGGCGCTTGGTAGGGTGTATTAGGAGAAATAGTCCATGTATTATGTATGATATATTATTTAGTACTATGTTTGGTAGGAATTTTGGGTCTATGTATCATATATTATTATCATATCATATCATATCATCATATCATATTATAAGTGGGAAGCTACTTAGTCTAAAGTTGGATTACGAAAATGTCCTTCAACTTTTTAATTATCATTATCATATTATTATTATTATCATTAATTAATTAATTAATTATCTATATCTATCTATCTATACGACCTTAAAAACATGAACTCCTAAACTGAATGTTGAATTACTATAATACCCCCAATTAAAAAAACTCAATTTATTTTATTTATTAATTTAATTATTTGTATTATATTAAATGTAGATACCCTTTCATACTAAAGGATTGTGATTTTCTCAAAGAGATGTGACTTTTTCAAAGGGTTGCGACTTTTTTGACGGGTTTTGACATTTTCGATGAGTTGTCGCTTTTCTGAAGGGTTGTAATATTTTCAAAGGGTTGTGACTTTTTCGAAGGGTTGTGCCTTTTCCAACGAATTATGACTTTTGCAAAAGGTTGTGATTTTTTCGATGAGCAGTGACTTTTTCAAAAGGTTGTAACTTTTCTGATAAGGAACAGTTAGCACCTATTAATACTACTACTCCCTCCGTTTCAAAAAGAATGGTCTGGTTTGACTTGACACGAAGTTTAAGAAAATAAAGAAAACTTTTAAATCTTGTGGTCCTAAATTAAAGTTATGTCAAATGTACAAAAATTGCCCTTTAATCTTGTGGCCTTAAATGTGCCACGTGAAAAGCTGAAATTAAAATCTTACCAAAAAAAGAAAGAAGTCATTCTTTTTTAAACAGGCTAAAGAGGAAAGAGGGTCATTCTTTTTGAAACGGAGGGAGTACTTGTTAGCTATAAATAGAGGGTATCCTCTCACTTTTAAACTACGATCTTTTAAACTTTTATACTTTTCTTCTTCTTAAAAAATCTCAGGGTTATTTGTAGCAGTTGATTAAGTTCAAAAATCAACGAAATACAAGGTACCACATAAGAAAGAGTTGGTGAATAAATTCTAACAAATCATTCATAAACTCACGCTCGTATTTTTTCTTACGATTTCCATGAGTTAACAGTGATGAAATGTTGTGGGAAAGACAATAATAACAAACAAATATGAATAAAGTCACATGATCTAGGTAAGATTCTTCTTTGGATTTTTATTTTTTATTTTTTTACCATCAAATGAAGCAGTTTCATTCTGATTTTGCTAAAACAACGGGCATCAAAGTAGTCCATTGAATAATTAGTTTTGATGTTAAATCCACTATTTCAAAAATAGATTTTCACTTTTACTTATAATATGATAATATATAGACATGATAATAATTATTTTTTAATAGATAAGGAAGTAAAAATGAACAAAGAAAGTAAAGTGTTGTTGACAAGAGATTTTAATCAAATGGAACTCTACAATGAATATAGCATGAACATATATATTTTCGTCTTCCTTCTTCATTTGCTATGTATCGTTTCATAGATTATTTTCCTATTATTTTGTGTTCATTTTAATTTGAGAAAATTTTATGTCACAAGATACACTCCTTGTTAGCTATATAAAAATAGATAAGAAAATAGTGATTGATCATAAAATAATCGTAAATCAAATTAAAGAATAAACAATACTTTAAATTTTATTCATCTATTAATTTTTATTACTGAAAAAATTTAATATTTTATATCACGATACAACTTCTATAAGATACTAGATAGTTTCATTAGACAACAACTATATGATATATATGCGGCAGGAATAAGGAGAAGACTACAATTCTATAAAGATAAGGTAGAAACTTAAAGAAATGAAATATTTTTCACCAAAGGTGATGTTGTTCATATATGAAAATTAAATTATTCTACTAAAATATATATGCATATCTAAAACAAAGAATTGGTCAAGCTAAATATTTGACATACACTCAAACCTCAATTTAACAATCACTCGTTATAACAATAAAATACTCTCTCTTTTTTTGTAGAATTACTTCTATCATAGTCTTACTCAAATATTAATTGGTAAAAGATAGATTACGTATAAAGATAAAATATTGAAATATTTATGATAATCCTTATTACTGCCATGCACATACTAAATTTGAAGTATGAATATTTAAGAGAAAAATTATACTTAAATGGTGTCATAATTTATGTTCATAACCTCAAGAGGAAAGACTATTGCTGACATTTTTTGTATTGATATTTTTTTAAAAAAATTGTTGGTTCAATTTGTTTACAAAATTGAGTGACGTAAATAATAATACTACTAAACAAATGCCACTTTCTCCCCACAATTAAACTTTGAATGTATTTTGAAAAGTTTCAATAATATCTGGTCACTTTGATCTCAAAATACAAGTAACTCTATAACAATCTGTATTAATCATTTAAAAGAACTTGTCCTATGTTCTTTAAATTATAATTATTTACTAAAAAACTTTAATTTAGTAATATTAATTCTATTTTACAACATCGTATATTATATATACGATACACACATGCAACGCACGTGCAGTAAAACTAGTTATTATATAAGTGTGAAATCATTAAAGTTGAATGACTTCTTAACTCTTCAAGAAATCATCATTAAAGTTGAATGACTTTTAACTCTTCAAAAAATCACTATTAAAGTTGAATGACTTTTTAACTCTTCAAGAAATCACCATACCTATTAAGTCTCTTACACGTTGTCTTCTAGTGACAATACTGTACATTTGAATTTGGTTTAGAGATCATAAAGCTCTTATCATATGTTCTTTCAAGCATTTCTTTACATTTAGTTTTTTCATTTTTTGCTATCATTCAAATTATGTTCTTAAATTGATGTTTAAGTGTTTGATCTCTCACGTGAAAATATACTGCCAAAATTTTATTTTATGAATTAATGATGTAATTTTTTTAATCTCAGGTATAAACCAGAGGTGATGCTTTTGCAGACCATTGAATAGAACTTTTAGTAGAAATTGCACCAATACAAATGAGGTATGCGGCATGTCTCTCCAACAATTTTGTATTTTTTTGCATGAGTAATTTTTAATAAATTTAATTAACATTTGATTATTGTATTTTTAATTAGATTTTAATAACTTAATGCATGTGTATTTTACAAAGTAGAGCCTCCTTGATAGCTTTAGTTTGACAATGACTTATTGAAATTATATTTTGCTTTAATCTCCTAGCTTTTGAGGTTAAAAAGATAACTAATGCTTCTCCCTCAATAACATCGAGCAAAATAAATCGAGAAAATCTCTTAAGAAGACATATTCTAACAAATGAGGCAATTTAATTTAATATGGAGGAGTACTTAAAAGTCAAATATGAACAATATTAAAATTTATCTTTCTAAATATGAAAAAGGAATAACAATCTTAAAGAGAAAAACATATAATAGAAATTGAATTTGAATACAACATCTAAGCAGTAAACGAGATTATTAGTTTGTGGTTAACAATTTTCACTCTTGACATGTTACCAATTCTCAAAAAAAAAAAAAAAAAATACAAAAATCACTCCTGACTCCACCAATATTTCCATTTTATAACTCAAAATTATTATAGATAAAAAACTTATTATCATAATAATAAAGAACAAACGTGCCATGCACGTTACCAGAAACTAGTTATACTAAAAGTGGGAAATCACAAAGTTAAAAGTTGAAATACCATTTTACCCCTACACCAAATTAAAATATAATAAAATATATACTTAATTAAATAAAAAAAAATAACCATTTATTATAAAGTAAATTTCTTCCATTAAATATAGTAATAATTTGTATGTTTTAATGTTAATCTACTACTTAATTTAAAGAATTTTTTATCTTCTTATACATGTAGTCTTTTTATCTTCGTTATAAATTTTATCTTATTCCATTTACTAATGGTAAGCCTTTTCACTTTTCAGCTTCTTATTCTTCTTATTATTATTATTAATAATAAATTATTATTATTATTATTATTATTATTATTATTATTATTATTATTATTATTATTATTATTATTATTATTATTATTATTATTATTATTGCGAGGAAGATGAGATTTACAAACTTCAATCGCAATTCCAAGATTTTAATTTAAACACGATCACTTCTGATAATGTGATTGAGCTTTTAAAGGAAGTCACTGATAGTCGGCTTCGTGAAAAAATTATTAATTTGGCTGTTTCAAATGAAACTAGTACTTCAAAAATTATTGAAAAACGTAATACTGATTTAAATGATCTTCATTATGAAAGTCCCTACTCTTTAAAAGTGGTAGAAGATCATATTGCTAAAAAAACATAATTTTATAAAAAAGGATTCCTCTTTTGATGATTTAAAATTTGAGGTTGAAAATTTAAAAAAGGAAATTAAACTTCTTAAACAAAACCAATTGATTTGTGATCACCGTATTACTCAGATTGAGATAAATAATACTGATGAAGATCGGTTTTCAAAAAATAAAGGAAAACAAGTTGAAAGTGAAAATCTCCAACTTGATATTCCTGATCCTAAACAAGATTCTTTTTTAGGAATGATGCAGATTGTTACGGCTCATAAATGGTATATTAAATGTACTATTTTAATTGATAATTCTTTTTCAATTACTAACATTGCAATGATTGATAGCGGTGCTGACGTTAGCTGTATTCAGGAAGGTTTAGTGCCAACTAAATACTTTCAAAAGATGACCCATTTGGTGAAATCCGCTTCAGGCCATGCTCTAGATATAGAGTATAAGTTGCCTAACGTGAAGATTTGTCAGGATAAAGTCTGCATTCCTCACTTCTTTTTCTTGGTTAAGAATCAGTTAAACCCTCCAATTATACTTGGAACTCCTTTTATTAATGCAATTTATCCTTTCACAGGAATAGACGCGAAAGGATTCTCAGCGAAATACAAGGATAATGAGATAACTTATTCTTTTGTTACAGATCCGGTAACTAGAGATATTAATGCATTAATAAAAATGAAGCAGAGTCATATGGACTCATTACAATTGGAATTATTCAGTATGAACATTGAAGATTCGATGAAATCTGCTAAGGTAAGGGAAAAAATCAAATTGATTTCTGAGCAGATGGCTGTAGATATTTGTGCAGATCATCCTAGCGCTTTTTGGGATCGCAAAAAGCATATTGTGACTCTTCCATATGAAGAAGGATTTGTAGAGGATGATATTCCTACGAAATCTCGGCCTTGTCAAATGAATGCTGAGTTAGTAGATTTCTGCAAAACTGAGATTGATAATCTATTACAAAAGGGTTTGATAAAACCTTCCAAGTCTCCTTGGTCTTGTACAACCTTCTATGTTAATAATGCGGCTGAGAGGGAACGAGGTGTTCCAAGATTGGTGATTAACTACAAACCCTTGAACAAACACTTAAAGTGGATTAGGTATCCTATTCCTAATAAAAGAGATTTATTATCAAGATTATATGATGCCAATATATTTTCAAAATTTGATTTAAAATCAGGATATTGGCAAATACAGATTTTTAAAGAACATTCTTATCGAACTGCTTTTAATGTCCCCTTTGGACAATATGAATGGAATGTCATGCCTTTCGGTTTGAAAAACGCTCCTTCTGAATTTCAGAAAATCATGAATGATATTTTCAACCCTTATATGGAATTTATTATTGTTTATATTGATGACATCTTGGTATTTTCAAAAACTTTTGAAACACAGATCAAGCATCTTGATATTTTTAAGAAAGTGGTAATTCAAAACGGTTTAGTTATTTCAAAACCCAAAATGAGTTTATTTCAAACGGATGTTTGATTTCTAGGACATCAAATTTGTCAAGGAAAAATAACTCCTATTCAGAGGGCTATCGATTTTGCTGACATATTTCCTAATGTTATCACAGATAGAACTCAACTACAAAGATTTTTGGGAAGTTTGAATTATATTACTCCATTCTATAAACATCTCTCTAGAGATTTAGCCCCGTTATACGATAGGCTGAAGAAAGATAATAAGTCTCTTTGGAACGAGACCGTTACTAATTTAGTAAAGGATATTAAGCGACGAGTGAAATCACTACCTTGCTTGGCACTTGCCAATCCTACTTGGCAAAAGATTATCGAGACGGATGCGTCTAATATTGGATATGGAGGAATTCTCAAACAGATTAATCCTCACGACAAGAAGGAATATCTGATCAGATTTCATTCTGGGAAATGGAACGAAGCCCAGAAAAAATATGCAACGGTAGCCCATGAAATGTTGACTGTCGTCAAATGCGTTCTCAAATTCCAGGACGATTTATACAATTAGAAGTTTTTGATAAAAACTGACGCCCAATCAGTCAAATTTATGTTTGACAAAGACTTTAAGCATGATGCCTCGAAATTGATATTCGCCAGGTGGCAAGCACAATTAGCCCCTTTCGATTTCGATATCCAATATAAAAAGGGAGCTGATAATTCATTACCCGATTTCCTATCTAGGGAATACATTCAATAAGTCATGTTTTTTAGAACTTTTATTA